>CM068356.1:28707193-29214693 GCA_034769755.1 Odontamblyopus lacepedii | reverse complement strand
TAGGTGTCTAAACAGGTGAGGGAGTTCCTGGACTTTGTAGTAGTAGTAGTAGTAGTTGTATTAGTAGTTGTATTAGTAGTTGTATTAGTAGTAGTATTAAACCGTGCATTTCCTCAGCAGGTGTCTAAATAGGCGAAGGAGTCCCTGGAGTTCATAGTAGTAGTAGTAGTTGTTATAGTAATATTAGTATTAAACCGTGCATTTCCTCTGCAGGTGTCTAAACAGGCCAAGGAGTTCCTGGAGTTCGTGTACGAGGAGCCCCTTCTGGACGTGCAGAGGTTGAACCCGTGTTTGTACGATCACTCGGAGGCCCTGAGCGCAGTGCTGAGGCTCCGACAGCAGCTGCAGTCTCTCAGGGCCTATCTGTTCAACTGCAGAGCAGCTGTGGCAGAGGACCTGAGGAGGAGGTACGCACTCAAGCAGTACACAACTACCACGAAGGGCTGACTATTGATACTTCGCACTGACATCACACCGACGGGTTCTAGAATGCATTTCTATTGGCGAAATGTTCAGCAAAATGGATCTAAACAGCAGATTTTCAGACACCTGTGATCAGTTTGAGTGTTCATGGTCCTGTTTAGGCTTGAGACGGCAATCTTATGTTTGAGGGACTTGTTTAAGCTCACACATGAGCTCACCTTTTGTAGTTCCAACCAAATTGGCTCTTTTTGGTCAGACTGTGTTAAAACAAAACTCAGATTGTAGTCTAATTTGAGTAACTTCTAAACTTCTAACACAGGGTGAGCAGATTTTCTAAATTCCAAACTGGGACACACCCGGGCTGGGATGGTTGGTATAAATAAAATTGTGAAAAGATTGCGCAAGATTATGCATTCTCACGTCAATCATGATCTGAGGGACTTCTGACGCTGCATTTTTTTAGTTTTATTGTTACAGTTTTCTGTATTTTGTCCAAAAAAATTATGATATATTTATATGATTAGTCAAAAATTGTGATTGTCCTGGTTTAGACCTGATGTAGTCCTGGTTTAGTCTTAGTTTAGTCCTCGTTTAGATCAAATTGGTAAAAAGTAGGGACATTTCTTGTATAAAACTGGGACAAATCACTGGTTTTGGATAAATCTGCTGGGACAGGGGACACAGGGCTCAAAACTGGGACTGTCCCAAGTAAATGGGGATGTCTGGTTAAGCTATTCCAAAAGATCAGTACTTCCAGCAAGCTCCCCTAGGAATGTTATCCACTGACATAATCTGTAGGTCTCTGATATTCTGAATACGAGATACTGACACACTGAGAAGAAAAGTGTGTTTTGGGATCACTAAATGAGCTTAGTTGGTAGGCTCCTCTTGTCTGATTGGTGTCTTTCCAAATCTCCATCAATCCAGGATACATCTCTTTAGACTTTGATAAACCTTTGCACGTTTCTCCATTTCTCATGTTCTCTGAAAGCAGGAGGCACCATGTGATTTAAACATCTCCAATCAAAGAACTTGCAGTAAATATTCCCCGTGATGATTTTGACCCATGTTTTTGAACTCGAACCTGTTTGCATGTGTGCCCATAGTTCTGTTCCAGGGCCGTGTCCCGGTCGTTTACCCTGAATATGAGTGTGTTCTGGTGGGGGAGCTGTGTTTACATCCAGACTTTATTTGAAAGAAGCACCTCTGATCGATGCTCCTCTGCCCAGCACAGGTCACCGATTTATCCTCCCCTACCATTCGAAACGTGAGCAAAAATACCATCTAAGCTTGAGTTATTTCAACACTAAAGGTGCACTATGTAAACTTGGCATGGCTCATTTGCATACAGTATAAGCACTTATAAAAACAGCTTGTGCACTGATGCTGATGTGATCGAACGTGCTGCAAAGTTTGATTTGATCAGAACTTGTGCCTCATCTTCAAATATAAGGCTGCTATTCTGTTTCTAAATGATACAAAATATTTTTTAGTCACAGTAATACTGTATACCCCGGTAAAATGCTGAGAAGGTTTAACGGTATCAAAATCTGGATACTGTCCAGCCCTAATACCGAGGGAACACAATATTTCTGCAGTGTTTTGATGTAGTAAAAGTACAATTTGTCCAAAAAGCCAAAATGAGACATTTTGTGTGCATCTAATTATAAAACGTTTTATAGTCGGAGAATTAAGAAGTCTGCTGTTAACATGATAGTTGTTCTTGGCATTATTCCGCTCTGGGCTTTGAGAAATATGAAAAGCATTTATAAAGTCATCACAGTGAATAATTAGGATGCCCGGAATGCATAAGGTAAGTGAGGAATAACTTTGGACCACTGCAAACTTTCAGATGAACTTGTTTTTCACGTTTTTTTTTTAATCTGGTATTTTCTCTTTGCCTAGAATATTCCCCAGTAGGGCTTTAAACATATTTTTCTCCATGCAGACAAGCAGTTGAATCCACCAGGTCAGTTACAGGTCATATCTGTGGAAATCTGATCACGCTCACAGTAAGATTTCATGTTATTCAAGGTTATTTATTAGCAAAAATGGACTAAATGTCATAGAAATATGATAATTCCATGCTGAGGAGCATTTTGGACACAAGCAGGTAAATAGCACTTAAATAGTAAATAATATAGTAGAGTACGTACATAATAAAGCCATATACAATACAATTTATACACTAACAAGTATATGCTTGCTTGTTTTGCCTGCAAAGTTAATCAGGGACTTAGCCAGTTGTATAAATTTTGTTGAAGACTACACTAGATGTGAACCCGGGCTAAAGGAGCCCCCCACACACGTCTCCGAGTGGACCTCTGCCTGCCTTGTTTACGTTGGTCCCATTAACGCTCAGAGGACGCAGCTTTTTACTCTAAACATTCAAGATTAATGAACATCGTGGCACTAAAACCCTCCTCTCTCCATCAGTCACTGCATACACACAGACATACACACACAGACATACATACACACACACACATTTAGGGTACAGCCCACCAACACAAAGGTTTCCTGCTCAATCCTAGCTCTGACCTGTGCATAATGTTGTTATATCCCATATCGAAAACAGATTTTTTAATGTTGAATAAAGCAGCATTATGTTACTTTTACTTTAATTTGAATATCTTAGAAAATGGGTGAATTAAAGGCACTGTATGTAAACATTTAAAAAACTGAATTATTTCATGTTAAAAGTCCTATATTACACAAAATTGACTCATTTCACATTTACACGTTTGAGTTACTCTTTAATATTAGTCTGTCTGTATCTCCAAAGCTCAAAATGTTCCACCTCGTGTTGTCATGCGGTGGTAGTTTTCAAGTTAATGGCTCCTTTTTACCTTTTGTTCAGTACCAATTCCAGGTCCAAAATGATCCAAATAATTCTAGTGAAGGTGTATGGATTTCGAAAACACAGTGGAGCACATGAGTTTTTAAGCATGTTTCACATCTTTCAGAAGCCAGAGCAGAGTTTTGCTGTCATACAACTGCTAACAATAACTACCATGTTAACTGGTTTGCGTGTAATTAAAAACACTTTGTAATTAGATGCAGACAGTACACGGTGGTCTCACTGTGACTCTAAGAGCTGCAGTAGAAAGCCTGTTTAAACCATGTAATTATATTGACAATAACATTTGAAATATACATCCTTTAGGTTGTCATGTACTGTTTTACTCTGTACAAACTGAAACTACAACATAACTGCATGAATTCCCAGTGCACAGAAAAACAAAACACTCAAGTCTGAAGTGTTAAATAATATTTTTTTTTTTACACTTTGTACAGGGAGGTTGTGACACAGGGTGAAGTGTCCTCTATCAAAGCAAAGTCTACAGTCCTGACACTAAGTACACATGTGTGAATGTGTGGAGAACCAGGACTAAACCAGGAGGGAGACTGAGCCAGGAATGAGCCAGGACTAAACCAGGACTGAACCAGGACTGAACTAGAAGAGAACAGAACTAAACCATGAGGGAGACTGAGCCAGGACTGAACCAAAAGTCTTCTACCTACCTACTTGAGAATGAGAATGAACCAAGAATTTGCATGAAATCACATTACATTGAGGACAATGACGATGGTAAAAGATGAAGTGTGTTGCCCAAGGACACAATGTTTGTATGCAGTGTACACCGGCAGAAGCTAAAACTGACCAAATGTAGAAAGTGTTTTTTTTGTTGTTGTTGTTGTTTTGTATAACTTGGCCTGGTGGCATCCCCTTGCACTTCCTGGGTTCTTTTTTAAAGAGAATACAGTAAAGTGTCTTCACCTTGTTGACATGTTTCGGCTTCGGCTGCTGCTGCGATGTTCAGAACTGTCATTGGTGTTGGTGGTGACGTGTTGTATATCAGCTGTTGTTACTTCCTGTAGCAGCTGAAACATGTCAACAAGGTAAATACACTTTACTGTATTACTGTATTATCTTTAAAAAAAAAAAAAGAACCAAAGAAAAATAGTACATAGGAAGACAAAATGAACATCTTTGGCTTAATCACCTGCTTGTCTCCATAGATTCCATTAAAACCAATAACCTTGACATGGAGAGAAATGAAAAGTATTAAACTGTGCATTTTCTCTGTAGGTGTCTAAACAGACGAAGGAGTTCCTGGACTTTATTGTAGTAGTAGTAGCTGTATTAGAAGTTGTATTACTTGTATTATTGTTATATACAGTATATGAAGTTTTGTTAAGTAAGTAAATTATTATTTATGTAGCACTTTTTACAGACATATGTCACAAAGACGCTTTACAGACCATTATTCATTACTCCATAATCGGTAGTGGTAAGATACTATTGTAGCCACAGCTGCCTTGACGCAGACTGACGGAAGCATGGCTGCCAGTCCAATCGGCGCCATCGGTCCCTCCAACCACCCCCATCTCTCACACACACACCTCTTTCATACCAGACAATGTGGGTGAAGTGACTGGCGTCCCACTGTGGCGCCTGATTTTCCCAGTGGTCTCCCATCCAAGTACTAACCAGGCCCGGCCCTGCGGAGCTTCTGAAATCTGACGAGATCAGGCTTTGACAACCTGCTATTGCCACATGTTATTAGTCAGTTGAGATAAGAAGAAACACATTAGTTGGCTCTTTACAACTCAAAAAATAAACGTTCACTCTAACACGTAAGTATGTCTACACTTGTGACACTAAGTACATATGTTTGAATATTGAAATACGAGTGCAGATAGTGAACTGATAAAGCCATGGTGAAGTTAAGATAGTAGTGTGTAGAGCTGTTAACCCCTAAGAGACAAAAACACTACACTATGTAAAGAACTTCCTACTAGACCCTCCCTGTTTAACTTTGACGAATGCATTACGCGATTCAAATACAAGGCGTGTCTATAGAAAGGAAAATAATACACTTTACCTAGAGGGTGTTCAAGCTAATGTGATGTTGGTAATTTAAAGCGATCAGGAGTCTAACCCATAACCTCCTCACTGTTCTGCTCTTGTACAGTAGGCCCATATTTTCCCAGGCCTCTTCACATTGCGTTGAGTGTCTTTGGTGTGTTGCCAGGTCCTGTAGTATTTTATCAGCTTGTCCTCTCACTCTGAGGCGCCTGTTCACATCTCAGACATAAGCGGCACTCATCACGACTCAAGTATGGATTTAAACCAAAACTTCTGCCGCCAAGTGCTTTTGAACCAGGACTAGACCAGGACTAAAGCAAGAATAGAACCAGGGCTGAACCAGGACTGAACCAGGACTGAACCAGGACTGAACACAGCCTAAACCAGGGACTACACCAGGAACTGAATCGGGGACTAAACCAGTACTGAATCAGAACTGAACCAGGACTAAACCAGGACTGAAGAAAGACTATATCTAAACCAGGTCTAAACAAGGACTGAACTAGGACTGAATCAGGGACTAAATCAGGGACTGAACCAGGGACTAAACCAGGGACTGAACCAGATCTAAACAGGACTAAACCAGGACTGAACAAAGACTATATCTCAACCAGGTCTAAACAAGGACTGTACCCGGACTGAATCAGGGACTAAACCATGAACGAAACCAGGCACTGAAGCAGGGACTGAAGCAGGACTGAACCAGGGACTGAATCAGGACTATACCAGAACAAAACAGGACTGAACAAAGAAAATATCTCAACCAGGTCTGAAACAGGACTAATCTAGGACTAATCTAAGACTGGACCAGGACTGGACCAGGACTGGACCATAAATAAACCAGAACTAAACAGAGACTGTATATCGGACTGTATCAAGAACTGAACCAGGTCTAAACTAGGACTAAAGTAACACAAGGAGACATTGTCTTAGTACTGTCCACTGAAGTCTGCCCATGTGTTCATTGTAGGGAGTATTATAGCCTTTGAAGACATAGGTCAGGTAACGCGCACTGAGGTGGTACCGTAGTAAATATATGTGTATAAAGGATTTCATAATGGCTGGAAATTCACTGGCTCTGCTGCTTTATGGGTTATTAATAGCTCCATCAGAGAAACGCTTAAGTTAAACATTACTCAAATAGAAGCACGCGAGTTCAGGCCTGTGGTCCCAAAGCCAAGGCACAATTCAGGAGCATTTATCAAACACACCGACTGCTTTGAAGAACCATCATAACACTCTGTGTTTACTCTGTATTCAACTGTGCTGTGTGAGGTACCGGCCAAGTACTTCTGATCCAGATCTACGCTTACATCTATAGATGGGGTATACTACTACTACTACTACTACTACTACTACCACTACTACCACTACTACTATTACTGCTATTGCTACTATTACATAAAACAATAACAGCTACTACTATTACTACTGCTATTGTGGTTACTACTAGTGCTACTACAGTTGTTACTATTACTGCCACAACAACCATAACAGCGTTTTACTACTGCTACTACTACTACTACTACAACTAGTGTTGTGTTTGCTACTACTACTGTTGTTACTACTATTACTACTACCACAACAACTATTACCACTACTACTACTACTGCTACTATACTGCTGCTAATACTACAGCTGCCACTATTGTGGTTGCTACTATGATTACTACTACTACTACTACTACTACTACTACTACTACTACTACTACTACTACTACTACTGTTGATACTACTACTGCTGTTACTACTATAACTATAATTTTTACTACTACTACTATTGCAGTTACTACTACTATTATGGTTGCTACTACTACTCTTACTACTACTGGTGTGATTATTACTACCACCACAACAACTACAAAAACAACAGCAACTACTACTACTACTACTACTACTACTGCTAATATTACTGCTACTATGATTACAACTATAATACTAATACTACTGCTACTACAACAACCACAACAACAACAACAACTGCTACTACAACCACCACCACAACTACTACAACTGCTACTACTATTGCTACTACTACTACTGTTGTTGCTACTACTACCCCACTACTTCCGTATACAGCTCTACTGTTCTGAAGTTATTAAAGTGTGTCAGTTAATCCTTCAGCTTGATACTTCTGACCCAGACCCTTGTCACCACATTGTGTCACCCTGAGCCACTGGTTTAAGGATGGGTCAAAGGCAGAATCCCGATATAGAAGTTATAAAGTCTTCAGATACAAAAAACACAAACTAAAACTAAACCTGAACGTGAAGTTGAATACTCCAAATTACTGATATTACTACTGCTACTGTTACTAATACTAATACTAATACTAATAGGCCTGGGTAGCATTAAGAAGTAGCTGATACAATACATACCTCAATACAGTGCACCTCTGATTTAATATGATATATTTCAAAACGATTCGATATGGTTCAATAAAAATAAAGGCTAAATCATGGCTGTGACACTAAAAGTCTTTGTTAAACCTCTTCTTGTGTAAAGTTCATATGGAACACACCAATTTTAATCCTCATAACAGTGAAAATATCAAATGTGTCACATAAACAAGTTTCCTTCCTCTAAACAAGCAACAAAACTGTAGCACTGTAGCAAAATAAAGAGTAAAATATACAAAAAAAATACTGATATTGTATATTGATACAACAGCTCACAATATCAATACTGTATCGTCACATTAAGCGATACGATACATCGATACTTCAATATTTTTACACACCCCTAAATACTAATGCTTCATTTTGTGTCTTTTCCAGGATCTCTCCTCGGGAATACCTTCTTCAGCACATCCACCTGTACTCGCTGGCCGATCTGCAACAGGTACTATAACTCGTGTACCACAATTCTGCTACTTTATCAACGTATACTATTTACTATACCTTCAAAATATACGCACAGATGTTGACAAAATTATGTTGTGAGCTTGAGGACCTAACTGATAATAAAAAGGGTAAACATTTGGCACATTTTTGAGGGAATAATGGCTTCAAAAACAGTATTGCAGTATCACTTATAACAGACCTGGACATTGTACATTTCCTGGTCTAAGCACGGCCCTTCAGTTGACTCTCGGGCCCGTTTAAGCTCAATTGGAATTACAAAATAAACATATTTTATCATTTTACCTCATGCATGGACTAAAGCTGCATTGCTTTTATTTTAGAGGTGTTTTTTTAATGACATTTTTTGTAAGGCACCCTCACGTTTTTATTGCTTCATCATTGCTGGGTTTCACATGACATCACAACATTCTATAGGCCAATCATATTTAATACAGATGGGGGCAGCTAAAATAAATGCAGTTAAAATGTAGGTTTCTGTTGTAATATAGCAAGTTAATGGGCTTAGTCACCAATAGAAAAGATTACATTAAAGATCTGTAAATACATTTTTTGTATATTTCATGGCAAAGTACAATGTTATTCATCATCACATCCTAGAATGTGAAAACCACCAATAACATAAACTCTTACCAGCGCCTCAGAACAATGCTATTTATTGCTTTTTATTTAAAAATACAATTAATATTATGCAGAATTGAGTTAAGCACTTTGGCTCGACCCTCCACAATATTTTCTGTTTCTCATGTGGTCCCATGAAAAAAAATTGCCCACCCCTGCTCTAGAACCTGTTGTAACATACCATAATACGATTTAAATCAAATTCGTGCTAGCTTTGGACTGTGCAAAACTGAATACCTTCTGGTTCATGGTCAAATGCTTAACCTCCTACACCACTGATAATCCCATGGAGAGTTTCCTTTTCAGATTTTAGTTTTCAATAATTGGAGACGAAAACTAGACTCCACTAGAAAAATTACAATTCTGAAACTGAAGATAAAGCTCAAATTGAAAATAAAAGTTTTACAAAGTTCTACAAACAACATGAGTATCTGAGTAACTACATGGGGTGGTGTAGTGAGTTAAGCATTTGCCCATGAACCAGAAGGTGTTTACAATGTGAATTCCAAAGAGAATCCTACTTTTTAAACATTTATTGCAAATCTAATCACAATACTTGTCAGTTGTTTTTTATTTGAGTAACTATGTATGAGAAGCATTGCTATAATAAGTTAAGCATTTGCTCCTGAACCTGAACTGTTTCCATGGTTCAAATCCAGCAAGAATGAGACCCATTTTTCTGTTACAAGGTACAATATACATGCAACAGAAAAGTTACATAATGCCTCTTTAAACAGTAGCTGGTCCTGGCCGTGCTCTCTAGCCCCAGTGTCCCAGAGCAGAGGAGGTGGAGCAGAGAGGAGCCCCCCAAACCCTCTGAAAAGTCCATTGTTTTGGGGTTTTGTCCTCCTCTGCCCCCGCCCCTCCCCTCCGCTCCATCGCTCCACTCCTCGGCGCACTAATTGGACACATGGAGAGGCGGCAGGCAGCTCGACAATGCCCCACATCCCCTACGCCCCATTCACCCAGCGGACTCCTTTAAACGCGCTTGAAACGGGCCCTGTCCACTGTCCCTGCCCCTAAAAGAGTGAGGAGAGAGGCGAAAATGGACTCAAGGAAAAGTACTTCGAGTTACTACGAAATTATGTTACTGAAAGAGCCCATATTACGCTATTTTCTGACCTATGTTATAATGTTCATCAAAAATATACGTGGAGTTGTGCTTTGTTTAACGCACAAACCCTGCATATTTAGGGTGAGTCTTTCTCTCAAACTGGGATGCCATGTTGTAATACAAGAAGTGCATTTTTACTGTCCGTACTCCTTCACGAGAATCATTCAGATAATTTGAGACCTGGAATTGCCACCGATCAAAAAGTAAAAGGTCGCTGTTAACTTGAAAATTACTATATTTGCCACAGAACATTTTGAGCTTTGGAGATGTAGACAGACTACTAATAAAGGATTACTCAAACATGTGTGAATAAAACAAAAAAAAACTACAAACAGGTATGTATTTGAGGAGGTAACAACATTCTAACATTTCTTAAAGGCCACAAGAGTCAAATTTATGTAATATACAGTGCGTAACAAATTTATTAGACCACCACCCAGTATAAAGTGTTTGCTGTTGCCAGATGCAATTTAACAGTATTTCTGTTTACCAAAATACGCTCTTATGTTTCTGTAATAGTTAATCCTCCAGTATATGCAAGATATTTTTACCAAAACAATATCTTTAATGCTAAAATATAACTATTGTTGTTATCCGTACATTTTCGAGTTTAATTGTTGCTATCTGTACATTTTCAAGTTTAATGTTTTCCAAAAATGACACCCAAGTCTCATCCAAAGCAAGTCTCTGGGAACAGCTATAAACTATTTGGAACTCAACAACAAAAGAGACTTTGCAAAATTCCATAAAAACACTGCAGCAAGAATGCAGCTGTTATCTGTGCCAAAGGTGCTCACACTAAATCTTCACATTTTTGGTTATTATTTGTCAACAAGGACTATTTTGTTATACCAATTGGCCATTTTCTCAATGAATAACCATGAAATTGTTAATTTGAAACAAGTTTTTTATATACTATGAAGTTATTTATGTGTTCTTGTTTTCATGACAGGTGGTATGAATTTTTTAAGCACTGTAGAACCTTTAAATAAATAAATATTTGCGAAAAAAAACTTGTGAAAAATTTCTGGAAAACCTTTGAAAAAACTTGGAACATTCCTCATGGAGATACATACGTTTTATGCAGAACTGCGCAATATTATAGCCAAAGGAACAACATTTCCATGAAAATTCCCTCCTCCAGGCCAGGTAAGCCAGGTTTGTGGAGATGCAAGTGCGTTCACATTAAGGATGCATGTTTTTCATCCTCTCTCTCCCTTTCCTCTCTCTGCTCTTTCTCATCTGCTCCCCTTGCCTCCCACTCTCTCTTTCTCCTCTTCCCCTTTATTCTCTCTTCACTCTCTTCCTCATCCCTCTCTCCCCCTCTCCTCTTCCCCTCCTCTCTCTCCTCCTCCTCTCCCTCCTCTTGTCTCTAATTGGTTTTCCATATTAACGAGTCTCCTCTTTGCGTCAGTCCTGAATAAAATGGTTCCCTTAATCAGCGTGTCTCTTTTGTGTGGTTCTGGGGTCAGCAGAGGCTAAATCCAGCACACTTTAACCACATGTGTTTGGACAGAGACTAGTGTTTCTTTTACAAAACCAAATTATAGTTTGAATGGACACATGTATCCAGCAGATTTTCAACAGTTACACACAAAATGCACCTGTTGCTAGTGTCGTATTAGAATTAGACAGGATTTAGTCCTCATTTGGGCTGTGGTTTTTACAATCACAGCTGGACCTGGGTTTCCAGAGCTTTAACCTGCAGATAGACACATACAAATGTTTCTCATCGCAGTTATGAACCTTATCCCAATGACAATATTCCGAATATGGAGTTTACCAGGACACTCATATCCCTGTATACATGTGCTATCAGATTATACTGGATATTTAGAGTGGTTTCTATGGAAACTATGGCACAGATATGGCAAAGAGCTAAATATGTAGGAACTTTGCTAACTTGAGGCTTTTTAATACGTTTCTGACAACAACAAAAAGACATTCAAGTAGGAACATGAGACTGTGGAGCACCAATCATAGCTTAAAAAGGTGTTTTTAACAGATGAAAAATACACCACAGTCCCACAGCGTCAGTTTAGTTCAAGAGCAACACAGACACACATGTTAGTCTGATGTTAAAAGGTGGTTGTATTGAACTGTAGACCTTTGTATTTTGTTTATAGGTATAAAATATTATTACTTAAACAGTCCTGAAGTTTGAGTCGTTTTGGGAATGTTGCAGAACCTCCAGAATTCCCTCACTGAGCTGGAGAAGCTGCACTAGCACTGATTCATGACTGGAGCAGACGCTGGGGTTGAAGCAGAGACAGACATTTTAGGTTTAAACAAACTGGATTTCAACATTGAGACTAACAACCCAGATGAGACTCGTGTGAGGCTCATTTTGGTTACTGATTGTTCTTATACATGCAATTTAGTCATCATCTCCATTGACGTTCTGTAAATAATAGGGATGTAACAATAACCAAAATATGGTGATATCGTATCATCAAAGGTCTCACAATAATATCGTGGACCATTACAATATATCGAATCACAAGCCTCTTTGCTCAAATGAATAGTTATGACGCAGAAATTGCTAAAAAAAAAAAAAAAAACAGAGGGAACTACATAGACCATGATCCTTTGCTCCGTTTCAGTGCAGACGACATGAAGAAATAACTGTTCTAAGCACTTTGACATCTTCATTCTTTGGATTAAGTCTAGTTGAAGGCATTTTTAGAGGAAAAAGTAGCAGATTCACAGTTTTGTGAGTCTCCACAAAATATTACAATAAATATTGTACGGTGAGATGTATATGGTGAAAATATGGTACAGAGAGATTTGGATTTCGTTCCATCCCTAATGACAATAAATGTTGTACCAAATGACTGGACAAAGCATTTTAGAATTATATTCTATTATTATAGAATATCAGTCTTGTTATTATGTAGAATATCATAATATCGTGAGCCTCCCACCATATCGTGAGCTTTACCACGATATCACAATAAATATCGTACTGTGAGGTTCATACCATGACGATATCTATTGTGAGACTTGGATATTCTTACACCCCAAGTAACTAAGAATACATCTGCATTACAAATGTTATTTCCTAAAGCAATATTTGATCTGATCATGTCCACATGCTTGCCTCTTCACAGACCTGACCTGTAACTTGGCCTGTAATGCTTTAGTATGTAATATTCTTGTCAAAGCAATGTCAGACCCTCAGATCAGTGACTTCTGGTTTTAGTTCTATGTCCCAGTTTCCCCTCTCTCCTCTCAGCCCATCTGGCTTTAGTCCTGGTTTAGTCCTGGGGTTTTTTGGGGCTCAGAATCAGGACTTGGGGCAGGACTTGGAACTCTTAAAGACCAGTTTTAGAGGATTAGACCTTTTTAGACACAAAACCTGAAAAGGAGGGGGCGGGGCTAAAGCGTGTGTCGACAACTCGTTTAAACAAGTCAAAACCGGGGCTAATCCAATTTACTCTGCAAAGCCTTTGTCAATATTTGGAAAAAATCATGGCAGAATTGATGCGTTTGAAATACAAATTCTAGATAACCTGTCCCTTTGAAGACGCATTATGTAACTTTAAATGTTCCATCTTAGGCTGTGGTCTGATCTTTGTTAGAATGTTGTTTCCTCATCACAAACATACCTGGAATTGGGTTTTGTTTCATTCAGACAGGTTTAACACACAAACCCTGGATTGTTGGGATTCTTGTATTAGTTTATCAGTTCATATTTCAGTCTTAAAAACCTGAAAAACAGAACAAATTAATTTTAAATAATTTGCTAGAGTTCAAAGTTAACCCTCACTTACCTTAATTTTTCACCACGATGAGTTTACAAGCACCAGACCAGTGCGGAGTTCTGCCGTCACTGTAGCATCAACTAGCATGCTAAGGTTACACTTCCTGATTCTCTGAAAGTAAAACCCATTCTTATTAAACGCGGGCAGTACACAGTGGAATTATTTTGACCTCAAGAGCTGGTTACAAGACAGAGTTTGCTCAAATATATATGGAAAAATCAAGTACTGGCCCTTACAAGTTGCTTACAATGTGAACTCCAAAGAGAATCCTACTTTTTAAACATATTTTGCTAATTCTTGTCAGAAAAATACAAAAAAATGGAATTAGATGCATTACCACCACTCGTCTTCTCTTGTCTCGCAGGTGATCGATGGGAAACTGGCCCCGTTTCTGTCCAAAGTGATCAAGTTCGCCAGCTCTCACGTCTTCAGTTGCAGTTTGTGTCGGGAGAAAGGCTTCATCTGTGAACTGTGTCAGAACGGACAGGTGCTCTACCCTTTCCAGGAGAACGCCACCAAGAGGTAACGCCCCAGTACAACTAATGCTGCAATACTGATACAAGCCATTAGGAATGTCCAGTGTGCAGTGGTCAGTGTCTATAAGGTGGTTTAGACTTGGTCCAGACCCGGTTCAGACCCGGTTTAGACCTGGTTTAAATCTGCTTCAGACCTGGTTTAGACCTTGTTTAGACCTTGTTTAGACCTGGATTGGACCTGGTTCAGACTTGGTTTAGACCTAGTTTAGATTTAGTTTAGATCTGCCTTAAACCTGGCTTAGACCTGGATTGGACCTGGTTCAGACCTTGTTTTGGCCTGGTTTAGAAATGGTTTAGACCTAGTTCAGACCTGGTTTAGACCTGGTGCAGAGCTGGTTCAGACCTGGTTCAGACCTGGTTTAGACCTGGTTTAGACCTAGTTCAGACCAGGTACAGACATGGTTCAAACATGGTTCACACCTGGTTCAGACCTGGTCTAGACCTAGTTCAGACCTGGTACAGACCTGGTTTAGACCTGGTGCAGACCTGGTTTAGACCTGGCTTACACCTGGTTCAGACATGGTTCAGACATGGTTCAGATCTGGTTTAGCGCGAGTTTAGACCTGGATTAGACCTCGTTCATACCTTTTTCCAACCTGGTTACTCAGCTTTGTGGAGTAAAGGCCTATTTTTCAGTGTATTAAACACGTGAAAAAAAAAAATTAAGGCCTGGTTTATTACAGCTCCTGTGGGTTATGCCTAGTTTGCAGTTCAAAGCTTTAGACTTGGTTCAGTCCCAGAATAGAACTGGTTTAGTCCTGATTTATTCCTGGCTTAGTCCTGGGTTAGACCTTGTTTATTCCTTGCTTATTGCTTAGTTGTTCCATGGTTGAGTCCTGGTTTTGTCTTTTTTATATAGATTTCTTTGTGCCAACTTCATGTTCTGTGGTAGAGTAGAAAGGAAGACGTAGGAAATACACTCTTCTGGATGTAGTGGCCTCTCTGTGTTCTCTGTCACTCTCTTGTGCTGACAGAGGCTGGTATCACTCAGGACCAGAGCTGGGATCTGGGTCTCGATCTGGACTTGGTGGGGTCTTCCCCGTCCTGTCTCTGCTCCGTCTGGACTCTGTCAGAGATAGGGCCTGATAGTGTTTCGTGGAAGTGTCGCTTCTACAGGGTCAGAGTGTTCAGAGGCGGAGAGGCGGTGGCCATGTTGGGGGGGTCTAACACTCACAGACACAGTGTGAAGTGTGGACAGATGGAGCTGTTACTGTACTCACACCAACAGGGAAGATACACGGTGGATACTGACGAGGAATGTGCTGTAGTGAGCAGTCACTGTACCATGTGGCCAAACATGCTTATCAATACCAGGTCTCGTCTGGTCTCTGAAGCTGAGCAGGGTTGGATCTGGTTAGAACTTTGATGGGAGACCGATACCAGAGAAAGAGAGAGATACTTTGAGATTTGCAGCAGCATTTACACTGTGCTTCTCAGTCGCCTTTGTGTCTCAGTCAAAGGCCTCAGTGCAGTTTAACAGAGGACTGGTCAGGTGGGGTCAGCAGATCCAGGTGAACACAACAGGAAAGACCTCACTCTTACTCTGCTCTGGTGTTTTAACTCCTGATTCCCTCAAAGTGTTTACTCTGGAAGGTCTCGGGGTATTTCCTCTGGTTCGTCTTCTACCACATTTGCTGCTACATATGGTCTAAAA
The DNA here is from genome assembly GCA_034769755.1 of Odontamblyopus lacepedii. Classification (NCBI taxonomy): domain Eukaryota; kingdom Metazoa; phylum Chordata; class Actinopteri; order Gobiiformes; family Gobiidae; genus Odontamblyopus; species Odontamblyopus lacepedii. The sequence continues at coordinate 29,198,848 of CM068356.1, read as the reverse complement.
AGCCTGTAGTATCTCAAATATCAGCAATGGTCATTGTGTCCTTCAGCAAAACATTTCACCCACATTGCCTGGTATGAATGTGGTTTGTGTTTGTTGGTGATGACGCAGATTGGCAGCCTCGCTTTCATAAGTTTAGCCCAGTGCAGGTTTTCATCTGTTCTTACTGCCTTTAAAAATCAAAATACCATATTTTTCGGACTGTACGTTTTTTCAGGGTTTGGGTGGCTGCAACTTATACTCAGGTGCGACTTATATATTAAATTTTTCACACTGACAGTCCATAGACCAAATATATGAATCCTATATATGAATCAAAAATGAAAAAAACAAATCATTATCTGTTTTTTCATTTTGATTTCAGAGACAAATAATAAAGAAAAGAGTTGTTTTTTCGTTTTCTTATTTTTGGTTCTATATTGAAAAATGAATGAACAAATGACACACTGATTCTTGTCTATTGGGTTGTTTTTATTACTATAACTTCTATAACTTGCCTTTCAAGATGAAATTTTGGTTCTTGGTCTCTGATTTTAGAAAATAAATTTCCCCCAAAAAGTGCGACTTATAGTCCAGTTTGACTTATATATGTTTTTTTCTTCTTCATTATGTTATGTTTGGCTGGTGCGACTTATACTCGACTTATAGTCCGAAAAATACGGTACATACTAAGTATCCTAATACCTTGGACAGCAAAATATTTCCAGAACTTTGTTGTCAAACCCACAAAGACAACATGTAACTGCACAGCTAGAGCTAGACATTACAGAAACTTTGTGTTTTCTTCTAATAAGACAAATTTGTAAAAAGCTAAAGAGTTTATTAACTGATATGTTTCGGCGGTAGTTCTTCTGCATTTGTCAGAGGTGTCACTGATGCTGTGACGTAGACGTGGTCCTAGGCATGATCAGTTTGACAGACCTTTCAGTTTGTGCTCCTCTGTTCCTACTCTTTTAGCTCTGTCCCAGCTCATAACATGGTTTTCTCTTTTGCAGTGGTTTGATATTGCGGACTTTATATTTTTTCTTTCTCAGATGTTGTAGTTTCATAGACATTTTCCTAGAACTAACTACTGTAGTGCTAATTTTCAACTCCTGTTCTTGGTTGGGGTTTTCCCTCCACTAAACAGCTCAAAACAGTTTAAAAACACATCTTTAAACACATTTTTACAACAGTGCAGTTTCACATTTCAGACACTCCCACATTCATACAAACAAACACAACACAATATTTACAGGTGGGTACAAATTTGATTTGTTTTTAACCAGGACTTGAGCCTCGAGGTGAACATCTTGAGCCCCTTTCTGCACTTCAGTTCAGGTGGCAATGAGTTCCACAGTTTACAGTATCGATATGAAAAGGCTGACTGTCCAAATGTGGTTCTGTGGTGTGGGATTATGCAGACTAACACAGCTCCCCCGGATACGAACATGAAACGTTTGCAGGATAAATGACACGTTGTTTTCTCTCTCTCCTTCTCCCTCCAGATGTGACAGCTGCGGGGCGGTCTTTCACTCCGAATGCCGCCTCAAAGCCCAGCCGTGCCCTCGCTGCGTCCGCCGCGAGCTTCACCACAAGCGCCCCTCATCCTTCTGGTCACCTGACGAAGACCCGGGCTGCCACCACCTGCCCTTCCAAGACACGTGAAAACACCACCCCCTGATAAATCCCCCCCAAAAACTACCCCCCGAATCCGCAGAGAGGGCGCGGGGACCTCAAGCCCACAGTCCCGGAGCAGAGTGGAGCCGCGTCAGCCGTGTTCGGGTCGCCAGGTTTGGATTTGAGGGTTGCCAGGTTGGACGTTTACCTGGAAAAAAAAAACACAAACACACATAAGACTGAGACCCATAACTTTAAACAGCAGGGAGAACTCATCCACTCAAGTATTTGTACTAAAACAAGTCCGACTTATTGTAATAGCTTAAAGATGTTTGTAATCCAAGATAATCAAGTTAAATGTGCGAATGGTCCGGCTATGTCCACATAAATAAGTTTCAGCTTTTGTGTACGGAATAACGAAAATAAACACGGGTGGAAAATTTCACCAGAGGACACTGTGATTAGAAAGTTACTATAATTTCCTGATTTGGTCTCTTTTTAATTTGTTTTACTCTTTTAAGCTTGTAGTCTTTATACTGTTCACTGTAGCCACAAGTATTGCTAAGCTTAACTACAGCAGTATAAAAGTTCACTACATTTATTCTTAAAAAAAATAGAAATAAAAAGATTGTATTTGCAAAGTTTGCTGTTCAGACTTAACTCAGTTCTGATTTGTTGTCTAACGTTTCTTAAATGTGCACTGCGTAAATTTTTGGTTAGGTGTCCGTCACCTGCTTGTTTCTATGGATATGTCATTCCTCGGCCTGAAATGTTCCACAGTATGACATTAAACAGTTCTACTTTACATTTATTCAATTACAGATTGTTTTATAGCTCAAAAATACCTAGAAAAAATGTATTCTGACTGTGAGCGGGGTCGCCTCTCCAAAGAGCTGACCTGTAAACTGGTCTGGTTTGGTCGCCATGAAAATTGAAAGGTTTAATATCATACTGTGAAACATTTCAGACTAAGCAATAACATTTCCATGGAGACGACCCTCCACCAGAAAAGTTACACAATGCCCCTTGAACAGATAAAATACAGAATTTTCACTGACTTTGATCAAGTATTTATGAGTAAAACAGATGATATTTTGAGAGTAAATTTGATATCTCAAATCAGAAATCTCAAATTTAAGGTTTGTGGTTGAGTGTGGTTACTATAGCAACTTCAGTGCTTGCATCAAAGTATGTGGGCAAGGCTCATGCTGATGCTTAAAATAAAAAATCCAAAAAACGCCACAGACTGTAATAATCTTTAGCTACAAATAATCAGGTTGTCTTTATTACAGTTTAGATTTTGTTATTTTGTTAGATTTAACGTTAACACAAAGACGTAACTTTCTAAAAGCAGGAGAGTCCTCCGGTGAAGTTTTCTGTCAGGATTTAGCTATTTTAACATAACTCGGCAAAAACCTCATAGAGATCACAATACAGCGGAAACGGTCGTGCTGACTGTCCCTAGAGACCAGAACTATCTGAGGTGCGCTCATTGCCCGTTCCTTCAGCGCACGCACAAGGAATCCTGCATTGGTTTCAGCAGCGCCCCCTAGAGCGGTCACCCAGGAGTCATAGAACTGTAGTTAAACGCGCAACTGTTGTTTTAAGCACATACAGCAGGTACTAAAATACACGATACTGAAACTATTCATGTGGACTCGGCCTCATTGTTTCCCCTCGTCTTCCATTTCCTGAGCCTCACCCGGAGTTGACCTTTCAAAATAAAAGCATTTCTTTACTGTCTCATAAGCTGCTATAGTTTGAGGTTCAGGGTCCAATCACTCAACAGTGAATGGCAAAAAGCTCAGCCAGCACATGACAAGAACCCAACCTATAGCTGTTTTACGACGGGACTTTGTATTGTTAAAATAGTTGAGCGTCCATAACATCAAATAGTTATTTAAAGGCTTCATATTACACCATTTTCTGATCTGTTACAATGTTTCCTCCTCAAAAACAAACCTGGAGTTGTGTTTTGTGTCATTCACACATGTTTAACACACAAATCCTATCGTATCAAACGGAAAACACTCATACAGGAAGTGCTCCACTGTGTTTTTCTACTCCGTAAACCTTCATTAGAGTTATTTAGATGATTTCAGCCCTGGAATTGCTCAGCTCTACTGAACTAAAGGTAAAAGGTAGCTGTTCATGCCGGAACATAGCATTTTGGGCATTGGAGATGTACATGGCAAAAATCTTGGCCAAAATTTAAGATATAAACACAAAAATCTATCAGTAAATGACTTAAAAGTAGTGAAATGATCTGTCCATGCAGCAAGATCATTTTACTTGTTAAGTTATCTTAAAATAAATGACCTCTAGACTAGAATGAAGCAGTTTCTAAGTGTTCGTGGGCTGGAAATATGTTTATAGACACTAAATTTGAGATAAAAATACTTAAAACGAGTTAAGGATTAGTGTTCATGGCCTGATAAGTTCTCAGATGCCAAATTGTAGATAAAATGCTTTAAATTCTACTAAATTCTAGATAAAATTCTTTAAATTCTGCTCAATTCTAGATAAACATACTCAAAACAAGTTTATGATTAGTATGAATGGCTTGATAATAAATTAAAATATGCTAAAATCTAGTTATAAGTACTTAAAATGCATCTTACATGATAGTAGTTAGTTCATTCATACTAATCTAAAAACAAGTGAAGTGTGGCAGGGGAAAACTATGGTAAATGGATTGTCGCTTCTTTTAAACATGTACTGACTAAATTTAAGTTTTTAAGCGTATACAAACAAGTAAGTAGAGAATAAATCTGCAAACAAGATGAATAACCTGATATAAGTTTTAAAATCTTGGCCAGATCAGAGAAATTTGCAGTTGACAGATGAATGTAATAACGCAGGATTACTCAAACATGTGAATGAAACCAAACACAATTGCGGGGATGTTTTTGAGGAGGTAACAGCATTATAACCTGACTTGGAGTGAAATTTACGTAATGTAGGAGCTGCTTTCACATTGTATTTCTTGTTTGTCAGTGTTTCTGAATACAGTGTGGTGACTAAGCGCAGGGACTGAGTTCATCTGGCTCTCCTCTCATTGGTTTCAAATATCAGGCAATAATTATACAGTAATATATTCTAACTTATTCTTCGAGTGTTGCCTTTCCCTTTCCTCTCCGTTTTCCTCTGCGTCAATCATCTGCGCTTAAAGCCACGCTGTGTAACATTTTTACTGAGAGTCCACCACCTACTCGTGCTCATGGAAATGTCAGTGCTTGGCCTGGAATGTCCCACAGTATAGCATTAAGGTGGTTTTGCGATTGCTAGTGTTTTAACTGTGGAAAATGACCTTGAAAATTGTGCATTCTTACTGTCAGTAGGGTCCCCTCTCCACAGAGCTGACCAGTAATTTACAGATAGTACTACACAGCAAAAACTGTTCAAATTGACTCTCACAGAATCAATTTTAACAATTTCTCAGGGTTTATATGAGTTCATATAGAGAGTTAATTTCACATTTTTTGGAAATGTTAATGAAGTAACACTGGACCAAAGTTCCTGTTTGACCCCGAAATCAAGAGTTATATTAACGTTTTGAGAGTAAACAGATAACACTGTAGGGTTATCCTGATTTAGCTAAACAACATGCAGAGGTGTTTTATTTTTACACTTTATTTTAGTTAATTAAAATGAAATTATTTACAAAACTGGTTCAAACTGGTCTTCTCTCACAAGAGTTTGAACTGGTCGTGGGAGGTGCCAAATTAACACTAAGGGAAGTTGAATTCATTTTAACCAAATCAACACAAATAATTCCAACTCAAACCTCCATTTAACTTTCAAATTGTTAAAATAACACTTAAACAACTCTGAAATATTTGACTGAAATATGTGTACTTGCTTTTCTCCATAGTGATATATGTTTAATGCCATATCGTGATCCATTCGATGCCAAGCAAGAGCATCTGCGTGGAAACAAGCAGGTGGCGGACACTCCACAAGAAAAGTTACATAGTGTTGCTTTAAATGAATACAACCCAGCCAGAGCAGTTAGCTTTAGCTTTAGCATTTAGCGTCTCTATGCAAACTAGACCTAGGCCTTTTTGATCAGTGATTTCGTTTATAAAGATCTAAACTGCATTTTCACTTTTGTAGCAGCTGTGTCCCCAACTAAAGTCATAGTTTGAGTTTTGACGTTGCCATAGTTACTGAGTTTATGTATTATTTTCTCTGAGAGGAAGTGTCTGGGGAGGGGGAAGTCAATTCAGTCTGGAGGGGTCTGTGTGTGGAGTCTACATGTTCTAATTGTGATTTTTCTGACAAGCATCGCGATTGTTTGTACTAAATTGTACTTAAAATTACGTGCATTTACGATTTACTAATTGCGTCCATTTAAATATATTTTTTGTACTTTTTTGTAATAAGATATTTTAATTTTCTCTTTTTGACGTGTACGGTGGGAACACAGCTGCTAATTTACCGTCTTTTGTTTCATTCTGTTTAAAAATCTGATTTAATTTTCCTAACTGTAAAGAAACTATGTCGTGATGGACGGAAATATTTTTGTGAGTTAGTTACTGAAGCATGTTGGACTATTAATCCCAGTTTATTGTAATCTATATTAGGATTATGACAATGGACAAAAATGAAATTCTGAAATGAAAAATGTATTATTTAAGTTTACAGCAGTTTGAATTGCTTGAATTTTTATTTAAATTGCTTTCTGAGATTATTTATGTTTTATTTTGTTGAAAATGTAGCGAAGATGTCAAAGGGAAATGTAGTTTTTGGTTCCATTTGATATAGAATCTAATAGGGCTGTAGTTGACATGTCCTGTTTGATTGGTTGACTAAAAAGGAGGGTGTGGCAAAAGATCTCAAAAATATTACATATATTCTTGCAGGGGAGTCAACATGGAGGGACAAAGGATCTGTTGTCTGAGGCCACAGAGTCTTTGGGCCCCAGAATTGGACCCTCTGCCGATATATTAATATTAGTGCGGGCCCCATATGAGTCTTCTTTCCCCAAGATCCCAAATTTCTACTGAGTCTTCATGTATCTGACCCAAACTGGGCTCACAAGACTACAGCTACGTTTACACAGAGCCGGGTATGTTGAGAAACGAATATTTACCTCCCTCTGTTTTCCAAAATAACACTGTGCACATAGCATCTTTTTCAATAAAGTTTTTGTTTACACGTACACAGGTATTTTTAAAAATGAAGATATTTCCCTTTGTTTGTGTATGTTTTACACACAAACAATGAATTCACCTCTGAATCTTTGAAGCAGTGATGACCACGACATCCTAAAATTTTCATGCCACTCCTCCAGACAGCAGTCCGCCCAGGTCGGACCCAAAACCGACGGCGACTGGGTCTTCGAATTGGAGGGAGAAGTGGCAAAATTGCCGAGCTCGGAGCCCTCGTTCATCTGTCGTCTTCGATATGATCCATCAGCTGTGTGTGGAAATGCAAACACATGAAAAGTGTTTGCACCAGAAGAAATGCGACTGCCGAATGCTTCTACGATCATCATCATAGCAAAAGATGAACATTAGTCGCACTTTTGGCGTGTCAGCTGCTTAAAACTCCATGTATCTCACTTGACACACAAATGCGAAATGCGTTTTTAGAAAGGTTCGTTTTCAGAGACGAATTTGCAGTTTGCGTGTAAAAGATAGTTACAAACGAATGTCCATTTTTAAAAATACCTGTGTACGTTTAAACAGAGCTTACACCTGCAGGGGGAGTTCATACAAAAACTACGATTTACCCAGAGAAAAGTACTAAGAAGCAATGTATTTATATAAAAACTGATTTAACTTGTGTATTTGCCTTTTTACATATAAATACTAAAAAATACCAGATCTTCACCTAACTCGTTCACTCACTTCTCCCCTCTGCTGTTGTCTCATATAAATCCTTATAATCTAAATAAAAGGTTAATGGAATAATACAGATTTTGGTCAACAAATACAACCGATTAATCGACTACAGCCCTAAAATCTACAGCACAAAACGATTCTGATTATTTGATCATAATTTATATGCATACACTCAAACCTCCTGTATGTATGTGTACCTGTACCTTTTGTTATCTTCAGGTGTTTCAGTGCTGTTTTTGAATGGGAAATATTTGATTTCATTTGCACTTTCTGTTTAAGTTATTCATCATTTTCCTGTTTTTGCTGCTGCCAATCTCAAAATCCAGACCGGAAATTCCTCTGTATTAAAGATTTGTTTCTCCACAGATCACTGATGCCAATAAAGACCTCTTAACAACAAAGTCTGAAGCTGTGGAAAGTCTTTTATAGTCGCTGCATTTTAGACGGTGAAATTTGAAGAGGTCGATGGTTCAGATGGCAAGAACCTATACCATCGGTTTATTGATACTTTTCATCTGATGTCAGCAATATTCTCTGGGGGTGTGAAGCTATTTACCCGGGACAGCCCCAGTTTTGAGCCCTGTGTCCCCTGTCCCAGCAGATTTATCCAAAACCAGTGATTTGTCCCAGTTTTATACAAGAAATGTCCCAGGTGTCCCTATTTTTGACCAATCTCATCCCTGCCAACAGTAAACATTGTTATTTATTCAGGTCAAATACAGAAAATGCTTAAAAATGACCAAAACACAAAGAAAATGTGACTATACTGACTCATGTTGGTCAAGAATGGGCCAAATGCAGAACATTTTTTCCTCATTTCACAATTGGATTAATATCAACCACCACAAACAGAGGATGTCCCAGTTTTTGATTTTGAAAATCTGGTCACACTAACTCTGTTAGAAGCTTTGTTACTCAAGTTAGACTTAAAGGGACAGTTCGGAATTTTGGACATAGGGCCTCATTTCCTCGTGAGCCAGAGTGTTGGAGACGTGTGGAGACACTTTTTTAAATATTCCATCCATCCAGTCATTGTATTTGCAGAGGTTGCTGGTGCTAGGCTAGTGCATGTCAATGGCCATAGTCGTCCTGCCACTAAAAACAGTCTTACCCACTCCACAGACCTGAGGAAAACTATTAGAACTCCAGACTGTCCATGTGAACGTCTGTGTCCAGAGAATCATGTTTGAAATAAAACGAACCTTGCATCGCATGAATCGTTGCATGTTGAGGGACTATTTTCTCACATATCAGTCCGCCGCTGCCGAACTTTCTATCAGGAAGTACAACTCACTGCTGCTGCTCAGACATGAATCCTTCAAATGTAAGGTTGGTTTTATTTCTACAATGATTCTATCGACACAGACATTCACAACAGTCTGGAGTTCTAATAGTTTTGCCTCGGGTGCTCTGTGGTTGAACTGCACACACCTTCACTAGAATCATTTGGATGATTTCAGACCTGGAATTGTCCATTTCTAGTAAACGAAACGTAATTATTAACTGCTTCATGACATCTCAAGGTGGAACTGAGCATTTTGAGGTCTGGAGATGTAGACAGATTAATAATAAAGGGTTAATCGAACATGTCTGACTGAAACAAAACACAACTCCAGGTCTGTTTTTAGAGATAACATAACATAAAACTAAAAGCTCTCATGAGTCAGCGTTGCATAATATGGGGCATGTTAAAATGTTTTTAGTCACATCGCTCCCCCGCTCCTCTCCTCTTTCTAACGTGGCTCAGTTGAACACATTTCTTCGACCGTTGCTCCCGGGTCCCTCTCTCGAACGTCCTCCTTTGTTTTTGTCCGTGCATTTCTCCGGCGGTGGCGTAAACGGTTTTGACGCTCCGCGGGCCACTGGACACGCACAAAGCCCGACGCGCTCGCTACAGTCCGCCCTTTGTGCACCCCGCTCTGCGCCCTGATCAACTCTGACAATTAGGAACGCCACGGACTCAACACTAATTTGTCCAGGACGGAGGGAGGAGAGAAGAGAGAGGGGAGAGGAGGGGAGGAAGAGGTGGACTAACAGCACTTGAATTATCTCTCTCTGAGTCAAAGTGGAGCCTGGCAGTGCTGTGGTGTACTACCGATACTTTGTTGTGAATGTGTACGGCGGAATGTTCACATACCGCCAGAGGTACATGTACCACAGTTTGAGAAACGCTGCTATAGGCTAAACATCGTAGGTTATATTTGGAGTTCAAGGCCAGGTTTCAGTTGGTACTCCTGCGGTAAAACAGTTCCATGTGGGTACTTTTCCATGACTTGTAGAAATAAGGGTTCCTGAATGTAACGCTGGACTGATGTTAAAGGGTCTGGGGGTTGTTTTTTTAATTAATATATGCATATTTGAGACATCCGGAAACATCGGCATCTATCTATCATCTGAGTATGTTGGGCAGAGGTCTGCGCGGGCCAGAATTTTCAGTCCCGCTTCCATCCGCACCCGCAAAGATTTGTAATTTTCGGTCCCGTTCCCGCCAACATCAGCAATATTTTGTCCCATTTCCACCCGTAAATCCCACAAGACGAGGACGTTCGCTTTCTTTCTCACAAAAGGTCTTGATTTCTTACATTTCTTTGTCAGATTTCTTGATTTTTTGACGGTAAATGTCCCTCTCTTACTATTTAGCTCTGTGAGATTCACGAGAGGTGCTCTGTTCTTCTTTGAAGCTCCATCAAACACGGAGAAGCAGAAAGAAATTGTCTAAAATGTGCATGAGGTTAGACCACATCCGCAAGTTTAGGCTGCTTAAAATGTTTTATTAATGCCAAATAAAATATCCAGCACAAATTATGTATGATAGGCAAACATTAATCATTTGTATATTTTACTTTACACTCATATTTAATTTGCGGGACTGCAACTTCCGCCCGCAATGAGCTTTCAAAATGTGTCCTGCGTCGCACTGTTTTGCGTCGGGTCCCACGGGAGTGCAGGGTTCTAATGTTGTGGGGTTTTGTTTTGTTGTGGGGTTTTTTGCAATAAAAACACATTAAGCACCAGTTTAATTAATCAGAACGTTTTAAGCAAACTGCAAAGCATTAACATCCCCATCCGAAAATATACATAATGTTCACTTTTAAAATTAGCAGGAGGCCTCTGAACATGATCTTATTCTCAGTAACTCAAAATGAAGCCTTAAAGCAGACCTGTTGTGCAGAATGGACTTTTCAGAGCTTTTAATCCTGTTATAATAATGTTTTCCTCTCATCATTTACTCACCTGAAGTTGTACTGGGAGTAATTTGTGCACGTTTGAGTAATGTTTAATCAAAAATACACGAATCATCACCACCACATGCCCCCTGCTCTGTACTTACTTCATTCTGCAATTTTATTTTCTTAATCACTGATACACATACTCAAGTACCCAATTTTGTTACTGAAGTAAAAGTACAGATATAGAGGCAAAAGATAGATAGAAGTAAAAATAAAAGTATCACATGAAAAACTTACTTAACCTACTTAAGTAAAGCTATTAAAATGTACTTTAAGAGTAAAAAGGATTTTGCAGAGATTTTTGGAACAATTAAAGCATCAAATGTAGTGATTTTGATCAAGAATTTTGCTGGTTTTAAGTGATTCAACTGATTTCTTAATTTGTTTAGCTGTTTTTATGTTTTTGTGTATTTGGTTTGCCTGAAGTTGGGACATTCACTCAAATTAAATGTGCTAAAAATAAGTCTCAGCCACTTCTGCAGGTCTCAACAGATGAAGAAAAATATGTTTTACTTTACAGTCCAGATAAAAAATGTAGTGGAGTAGAAAGTACAAATACGTGCTCGCAAATGTAGTGAAGCAAAAGTAAAAAAGCGTCCACTGGAAAGTAAACTAAAAATTGTACTGGGATTTGACAGCGTCGCATGGTCATTTGGTACAAAGAAACTAAAATAAAATCCACTCCACGTGACTTTGTTGTGATCACGTTTCCGGCGATGTCAGCTTCCATTGGGCATTTTCACGTGGAAGTCTGCAGATTTGTTTCGTTTATCAAGTCGTTTTGGGTGAATATTGCGATTTAAAATGTGCAGAATGATCCACTGATGCTGCAGATTATAACTTTACAACAGACAAAAGGAAAACTAAACTAAAGCAGCTTCTAACCAGAGTTCAACCAGATCTGTGTTCTATTTATCTCTATTATCACTGTTGAGTTGAAATCAGAGCAGACCAAACACACACACTAAACCAAGACCACGCCCCGAACTTTGGACCTGCCTCTGGACCTTTTTCCAAGTTTGTTTACGCTGTTACCGTGGACACCGGGGTCAATAAGTAATTTGGTCGTGTTTACTCTCTCTTAGAGGTGACAGAATGTAAACACGAGTCATGTTTTAAAGAGAAATTACTTAAGATTGAGTCAAATGAAATCACATAGGTAACGTAAGGACACTCGGAGAGATCAGGAGTCTAACCCACAACCTCCTTACCCAGAGGAGGAGACGCGATACTATTGTCAAACAGAAATATTTACTCTTTGACTCTTCTGAGCTTTAAGCCCTGTTAGAATATTGTTACCGCATCAAAATCATACCTGGAGTTGTGTTTTGTTTCATTCACATGGTCGGGTAATCCTTTATTATTAGTCTGTCTACAGCTCCAAAGCTCAAAATGCTCAGTTCCACTTTGTGATGTCATGTAGTGGTGATAATAATAATAATGCATAACACTTGTATAGTGCTTTTCAAGATACTCAAAGGCACTTTACATGGAGAGACAAAGGCAAACAAAAGAAATAAGATCATTAATGAAAGGTGGTTTTAAAGAGATGGGTTTTCAGGACTTTTTTAAACATGGAGGGACATGTTATGGAGGGACTTGAGGCGGGCAGCGAAGTTCTGAATGTACTGGAGTCTGTTGAGGAGGTTGGATGGTGAACCGTAGAGTGGCTGTTGCAGTAGTTGAGGTGATAAAAGTGTGGATGAGCGTTTCAACAGTCTGGCAGGTAACAGCTATCTTTTTATTTTAGTTCAGTAGAGATCCGTAATTCCAACGCTGAAATTATCCAAATGTTTCTGAGTTTAAAAGGACAGTGGAGCACTTCCTGTATTGCCACATGACATCACAAGGTGGAACAGAGTTTTTTCTGAACAAGAAAACACTCAAGAACTAAATATGCAGGGTTTGTGTGTTAAACATGTGAATGAAACAAAACACAGCTCTAAGTACAATTGTGATGAAGAAACAACATTAGAACATAGATCTGAAAGTAGCATAATAGGGTGTGTTTAGATGCAGAAGGGGCTAAAATTAATATATTTGCTTTTATGACTTAAAGGTGCATCATGTAACCTTTTTTCCAAGAATGTCCCAAACTATGGCATCCTAAATGGGCTTTCAACAAAACTAAGAGAGATAAGAAACAAGAAAACACAGAATCAGATCCCAGAAAACACGGAATCTTTAAGATAGAAACTGGTCCACCCAAAGGATAAAACACATGAGAGCCAGAGTGGACCTCAGTCTGCTGTACATCTCCACCTTAAAGCCACGGGCCACTCGTTTGAGGACAGCGAGGTGCAGATCTGAGCCAGGAAGAAGAACTGGTTTGAATGTGGAATTAAAGAAGCCATCTTTGTTAAAAAAGAGAACCCTTCTTTAAACACAAATGGAGGACTCAGGCACCATCTGTCTCCTATTTGTAACTCCATCCACAAACCTAAATCAGAACAAATTAAGAAAACAATAGGTGTAGCCAGGTCAGGTCCAGAGGTGTGAAAACACTCATGGCCCTGAATGATTCTGTTAATTTGACCCCACTCTCAAGTGTTTTTTAATAGGCCTAGCTAACAAAAGAAACTGTAAACAAGTAAGAGTTAGTTTCAGAGTAATTGTGGTAGCGAACTCTTTTCTCTTGCAGGCAGATATAAGTCAGTGTCCTCCAACATTCTGACCAGAATTGAAGAAGCAGCTTGGATGAGCGGCGAAACGTCTTCAAAACAAAAAACTCTTGTTCAGCTGATCATTTGAACTTCTCCTTTGCCATGGATTCTACCTGGATGAATGATGGATTTTACACACACTATGGCATTAAATATATCTGTCATATGTTTTTCAAATACATGTGTTTTATCGCTCAAAATGCTTTAAATTCTCACTGCGAGTGGCATCGCCTCACCGCAGATCTTATCTGTAACTTGGCCTGGTGTCCATACCTGGTTGTCTTCATGAAGATAGATAGGTTTAAAGCCATAATGTGAAATATTCCGGCAAACCCTCCACTGTGAAAGTTTAACTTAGCAACGTTGTTTTTTGATACAATATTGAAACAAGCCCACACTGCAAATTTCTCTGATCTGGCCAAGATTTTAAAACTTGTATCAGGTTATTCATCTTGTTTTCAGATTTATTCTCTATTTACTAGGGCTGAGACTGCTTCATTCTAGTCTAGAGGTCGTTTATTTTAAGATAATTTGTCAAGTAAAATGATCTGTCCATGCAGCAAGATAATTTCACTACTTTTAAGTCATTTTCTGAGTGTTTATATCTTAAGCTTTTTGCAATGTAGTTAATTTATTTCCCAATTAATCAACAATTTAACAACAATTTCCAGAAGCTTATTTGTAGCAGCTTATCCCAGCAATCCAGTTTGTCCCGAATAACTCAACTCCACCCTCCCAACCCCTATCTGTTCTCTTCCAGACGCCTACCAGGGGAGTCCCGTTCCTGCTGGGCCATGTGAAGATTGAGACTGAACCCCCATCCAGAGTCTCAACCCAGCCGACGCGCCTCATCTCCATAGAATAAACTCTTTTCTCTTCGCACATGTGTTGTTGGCGTGGTCCTTGCTAAAGGTACATTAAACTGCTCTACTTTTACATATATTCAGTTACACTTGTTTTTATAGCTTCAAAATACCTAGAAAAACATTGTGTCGGTGAGCAGGGTCGCCTCTCCGCAGATCTGACCTGTAACTTGGTCTGGTTTGGTCTCCATGACGATAGAAAGGTTTAATACAGTACTGTGGAACAATCCAGACGAAGCAATAACATCTCCACAAAGAAAAGTATTTGAAGAGAACCTCCACCAGAAAAGTTACACAGTGCACCTTTAAATTATCGTATATCTGACCTGAAGTGACTATTTAAATTGCAGGGTGGTAGTTGTTGGTACGCTCCACACTCTCTGCTCTCTCTATCCCTCCTCCTCCTCCTTATTCGTCCTTTTCCCGTCGGCCCTTGAACTCAGCAGCGCTCGACGAGACTCCGCCGTTTCCTCCTCCGCGTCATTTACGTCCCTGAGCTCGAGCCGTGCGCACCTGGACACGCGCTCCCTTCGCTCCGGGTCCTTTTGACTCATTTTTAACCAACACTCAAGACGCAAATCTGTTTTTAAACCGGATAAAACTGCGCGCAACTTGGATTAAAAACTTTGGACAACATTCGCAAAGTTGATTTTTCTGGGACATTTTGTGACGTTTTTGCGCAATTTCCCAAGTCTTACCGCGTTTTAATTTTAACCGCATTCTGTTTAACTTGGATTTTAAGATTTGCGTGACATTTTAAAGTAGAATTTCGACCGTTTTGGAACAATTTTGGACCATTTTTACGCCGAGTTCAGATTTGGCGATGCACGTTTTTGATCTTTACGCACGATATGGATTGTTTAAAGACTCACGTTTGTCGCGTTAGTTTTGGTGGGAAGTGAAACGCGAAGGAGATGCAGACTTTTTTTACACAATGATTGGCCGGGACGAGGTGAATGATTGACAGCCGAGATTGTGGATTAAACTCGGGTTTAAATTTCAAACCGGGATTTGTTGGAACTCCGGCTGCGCTTCATGAGGCAGAAAAAGACGAGGCTGGACTGAACTGCGACAGGTCCTCGACTACAATACCGCTGCAAAAAGTAAGTTCTGCACTGAAATCGATTGAATTTGGTTGGAAATATTTTTAAGAAGAAACTATTCGTGAGTTTAAAGGTGCATTGTGCAACTTTTCTGTTAAAAGACCCGTTAAATGCTCTTTTCCATGGAGATATTATTGCTTTGTTGTGTGTGGAATGTTTCACAGCATGGCATTAAACCTTTCTATCTTCATGGAGACCAACCCACACCAAGTTACAGGTCGGATCTGTGGAGAGGCGACCCCGCTCACAGTCAGAATGCCTGTTTTTCTGGGTGTTTTTGAGCTATTAAACCACATGCAATTGAATAAATGTAAAGTAGAGCTGTTTAATGTCATACTGTGGAACATTCCAGACAAGGCAGTGATGAATCCATAGAAACAAGCAGGTGACGGACCCCTAACCAAAAAGTTACATAGTGCACAATTAATTCTCATGTGTCATAATTCTAAATCTGATCTTTTACTCCTCATATCTTGAACATTTTGGAAAGTTATTGTAATGTGTATTTACTTTATTCCATTTTTTAAAAATCCATGGTTGTAGTAGTAAGTAGTATTGGCAGCTGCAGTACCGTGGTGTAGTAGTAGCAGGAGCAAAGGTGGTCATAGTAAGATAGGATTGGGTTAAAGGTCCTGTATTGCCCTGTTTTTTGATTTAGGTTCCTTATCACAAACAGACCTGGAGTTGTGTTTTGTTTCATTCACACATGTTTAACACACAAACCCTGCATATTTAGTATTTAGTTCTTCTCTCGAACAGAAAAACACTCTGATCCGCCTTGTGATGTCATGTGGTAATACAGGAAGCGCTCTACTGTGTTTTGAAACTACACGCATCTTTTCTAATATCATATGGATCATTTCACCTCAGGAATTGTCCATCTCTACTGAAGTAAATGTAAAACTTAGCTGCTCACTTAAACTATTGCTTCATGATGTCACAAGGTGCAACAGAGCATTTTGAGCTTTGAAGATGTTGACACACTACTATAATACTTACAAAACTACTTACTCAAACAGGTATGAATGAAACAAAACATAACTCCAGGTTTTCTTTTGGAGGCAACAAAATATATAGAAGAGGACATTTTGCTTCTAATTCAATTATGTTTTAATAGCTTTTATTAAAACACATATTATATAGAGTTATCCTTGATCTCTGTATGTATAAATGTGTGTTTTCCAGCTCTATTTACATGGAATTTTAGATGGTAAAATACATGTAAAATGAAAAAAAAGGTAAAAAATTATTTTAGATGGTAAAAATGATTATAAAAAATGTAATGTAAATTATAATCAATGTAAAATAAAAAAAAATACAAAAATAAAATAAATAAATATAAAATGTACAAAAATAATTGTAAAAAAAGATTTTATATTGTAAAAAAAACTGTTAGCCTATTTGAAATGTATTTGTCGTTTAAAAAAATGGATCCAAGTAAAGATTAGTGTACCTTAATCTATACCTTTTTAATTTGATTAATAAAAACAAAACAAAAAAAACAGTAGCCTATAATAGAAACAATTGTCAATGACTAGGCCTGGAATGTGTTTTTTGTTTTTGTTTTTTAATTAAGGACGATATATCGCTACAGAGAAATCTTGCGATAAACGATAATATTGACTACTACAACTTCGTGGCTAATCAAAGCAACACATAAATGGTAGAATGCTGTTTAATAATTAGCCATTGAAGTTATCTATTTATTTATTACTCGACGCTCTACAGCTCTAAATGATCTTCTGGTATTACAGTTCGTTCCAGCTTTATCGATAAGTCGATATAGTGATTATAGCGACGGGTTTGGAGGAACCAGGGGAATGAGGTGCGGACAAAAAAAGAACCACTGCTGTAAACCACAACATGCTGGCAGAGGCTGATGTGAAACTAAAATAATAGAAAGTGATAAAAACTAAATGGCACAACCTAGGGATGTAACCATAACCGAAATATTGTTATATCGTATTGCCAAAAGTTTCTCAGTAATATCAAAGTACAGGTTTCTTTGCTTAAATGAAGAGTTATGGTGATTCTAACGTCTTTGTGATTTTAACATCTTTCTTATTCTGTAAATCACTTTGAATGACTGTGTGAATTGTGCTGTACAAATAAACTTACCTGGCCTCGCTGTGGTGCAGCAAAAGCTAAAAAAACAGAGGGAACTACATAGACCATGATCCTTTGCTGTTGTCAGTGCAGACTACATGTAGAAATAACTTCATATTTTAACAGTAACAAAGGGTTTCCAAGGGTTTTAAAAGGAAAAAGTAGCATATTCAGTTTTGTAAGTCTTCACAAAGCATCGCAATAAATATCGAGTCTTGAGATGTGTATCGTGAAAATATCGTATCGTGGGATTTTGATATCTTTACAACACTACCGCTACTTTAGTACACAGATTTGGTTTGAACTTGTCACCTTCTGATTGCAGGGTGAGCTCATAATCTACACTATAAATTCACATCATTTTGCTGAATTCTGTAAAAACATTTGCATTTTTTTATTGATAATAATATGCCATTTAAAACCACTGATCGTGCTGGTTGTATTCCGGCCTGGTGAGCTACAGTGGAGTGGTCCCCCTGCTCCTCTGTGTACCGTCACCTGGGCTAAAACTAACTTGGTGCTTTCAGACTTAGCTGAGAACGGCCTTTAGCATCAGAAGAATGTGTGGAGTCTGTGCTAATCTCTCTCCACATCCTTCAGAATGTGAGTGGAGATGATGGGGAATCCCTACAGAGAGAAAATCACTATAGGCCTGTCGCAATAACTCATTTTGAAGCGCTAAATATTTGTATTTGTTGATTAAAGAGACAAAAAAGCAAGATCTGCAGATATTAGTGAAAAATATAGACAACAAGACATATATATTACATAAACTTACCGCAATCATAAGACAGTAAAAGATGTAAACCATATACTTTTACTGACACAGCATTGTCTGTGCACCTCTTCATTCAAATCTGACTATTAGAAATTTGAGTTAGGAAAAGCTTTACAAGACTAATGCAATAATGTTTAATGCCATACTGTGGAACATTCCATGCACCTCGCCATAGAAACAAGCAGGTGGTTTACCCATCACAAGAGTTATGTAGTGCACCTTTAACTTCTATCTTATCATTTTGTTTCATTGGCCAAATAGTTAATTTGATTCATGAAAATTGTTTTATTGTTATACTTTTTTTTAAGGAATTATATACTTTTTGTTTTGTTTCATGACCTACTGTATCCCCAGATACAAGGGAAACATGTTCAAATTAAATCTAGCTTCAGCTGATAACACTTGATTCATTCTGAATGACTAGAACATTGGGCATGATGTCCCAATTAGTTCTTAGAATGTGATGCCTCACATGAGTCTCTGATTTGGGTTGCCAGGTTTAATGCTGAAATCCAGTAGTTTAAACCTAAAATGCCTCTTTTTGATTTGAATGGTCACAACCTAAACCCCAGAACCTGCTCCAGTCTGAAGTCTAAAAGCTTCATTACTGGCAGTTGTGCCAAACATCCATAGACGGACACTGTCAAATGTATAAAAGGTAAACTAATGAACAGCCGTGAAGAGCTGAAGAGATCTGACACAACCCTGAGCTCTGATGCATTTTGTACAGACTGTTCTCTGCATTTGACCCATGCGTCAGTATTCCTGGAGTAATCCTGTCAGGAGCACTGGGCAAACGCAGTACTCGGACTCTTCTCAGAATTTCAATCCAAGATCTGAGAGTACCAAAGGTGAACTACTGTACTGTGCTTGTATTCAAATAGAAACATTTCTGAATGTGATTGAACAATGATTTAACCTGAACAAGCATCTCAAAATTTCCCTTTTATAACTCCTTTAACAGTAAAAATTGATCATTTATTGAGTAAAGAATTGATCAGAAATTTGAACGATTTGGGGAAAATCTAACTGCGATTTTCTCACAAGTATTTGCGTTTATATTTGTGTTTTAATGATGGGATCCTGTTTAAAGTCAAACGCGTAAAGGACAGGGAACAAAAAGGCTGAAATACAAATTTTAAAATTATGTATTTCAGAACATGTTTGTACAGATCTAAACTGCAGGTTAGAAGTTTTTATGCAGAAACCTGATTTATACTGTCTTAAAAACATGAAACTAGTTCATTCCAAATAGTTTGCAGTGGTCCAAAGTTCTATCTGATTTCTATTCACTGTTTCCTTGTCTCCTTGTTTTCAGTGACCTTCTCCATGGCGTCCCTGTTGCTCCTCCTCTTCCTCCTCCTCTCCTCGCCCCTCTCCAACAAGGCCGCCTCCAAAGATCTGGTGTGTGAGCCCATCACTGTGCCAATGTGCCGCGGCATCGGGTACAACCTCACCTACATGCCCAACCAGTTCAACCACGACACTCAGGTACGGATGGAAACACTTCCTGATTATTGTGAGAGGAAAACTGCAATTTTTAGGATTCTCTTTAATTATAATCTTGAATTCAGGTTCTCTGTATTTGGGTTAAGAATCATAAAATACTCATTTTTAGATAGAGTGATGAGTGGGCAAGAATCTAATGTGCATGGACTAAGCGCCCCCTTGTCTATAGTTAGACCTGGCCTTTCTATCACACTGTAATTACAGACCATTGTAATTAAACACTATTTTAATTGTTTCCATTGCCCTAATATCCTGTCCTTATTGTCCCATCCTAAAAAGAATGCATTTTTGGTGAGGCAGATCATTCTTTGGGTGTAAATGTTTTCTTATTTTTAAAGCATTTTCTTAAAGTTAAAAGAAAGAGGCCAATACCTTGCTGTATTACCATGGCTTTTCATGTTGTATGTTTTTATTGCATTGAAAAACATCGAAAATCTTTATCCTTATACTGGGCATGTACTATTGGCAAATATCAATTCAGTCAATATCCATAAATTGATGTAATGAGACGATTTACTGGTCATAGTCAGTCCAGAAAGTCTCCTAATGTTTGAATTTATTTACAAAGCTGTTGTGTAGTAGCCTCATTTATCAGCCGGTTTCACTTCGTGGAAACTGTCTGACCTCGCAGCATTAGGATTCATTCGCTTGACGGTTGGCGGTTACCATTTTGATTTAACCCATCGCTATTTGGTGGTGATGTATATGATGGTCCGGAACGCTCAGTCGTGTCCAAGTAACTGCGGCACAACAGCAAATCCCGTAGGAAGGACAATAACGTATTCCCTCTTGATAAAATTCACCAAACATTCTCCTTGTTCCTGCTTTAAACCCCACGATGTCGGGAATTATTGCCAAAATGTACACAAAATGTATGACTTTGTCTACATCCACCTCAACGGCTTTGTTTACTGTTGTACTGGGGCGAGCACAAAGAAGCCAAACAAGCGAAGCGGCAAAATCAGAAGTAAATAAAAGCAATATATTGATATATATGATTTATCAAAATCCATATTGAGTTTAAAAAATATCTTTATGTTTTAAATATCAAGATCTAGTGTAGTCTAGTGTATTCTGATTCCTGACTAGTCGCTGGAGAGAAATGAAATTGAGGGGAGGGACTAGGTGGCGCCAGCCTGGCTAGTTGTGATAAATAGCAGCTACATAACACATTTGGATTAGTTTGGATTAGTTTGGTCTTATGTTCAGTTTTTAAAGGAAATAAATGTGTTTTTAAGTCTCTGGTATTGATTAATATCAGGTATTGGCAGTTACTTAAAGCCATAGTATCGGGAAAAGGCTGGATCAGTGCATCCCTACTTTATAATCCCCGGAGGGAGAGCCAAATGTTGTTCCTTTGGCTATAATATTCACAGTATGATATAAAACTCATCTGTCTCTATGGAGAATGTTTTCAAGCAGGGGTCTCCAGCCTTTTTCCCCTGGTGAGCTACCGGGCCAAGATGGAAATGCCAGAGAGCGGTAACAAGAGTAAATATAAGAGTCATAGATGCCTGTGAAACCATTATCCATTTATTATTGCACAAAGTTAAGCATAAAATAATACAGTTACAATAGTATCAGCATTTAGTTCCTTAAATTTGTATTATTCAGTATAATTCAGAAATCCGAAAGTAGCGAGCTACTTTAAAGGGGGTGGAGAGCTGCTTAAGTTGGAGACCCCTGTTCTAAAATATGTTTTTAACTATTTCCATGAATCATCCAGGTGATCTGCCACTTCCAGAAAGTCACACAGTGTTGCTTTAAAATATACTTTGATATTGGACTGCCTGTATAATGAACCACATGTCCCATCTCTTTTTCTATTTGCATTCATTACTAAATAGATTCATCTTGTCATTTCTGCTCACAGGAGGAAGTCGGTTTGGAAGTCCACCAGTTCTGGCCTCTGGTCCGAATCCGCTGCTCTCCGGATCTCCTCTTCTTCCTGTGCAGCATGTACACGCCCATCTGTTTACCAGATTACCGCAAACCCCTGCCTCCGTGCCGCTCGGTGTGCGAACGCGCCAAACGAGGCTGCTCCCCTTTAATGAGCCAGTACGGATTCGAATGGCCCGAAAGGATGAGCTGCGAGAGATTACCTAAACTCGGAGACGAGACTCTGTGCATGGACCAGAACAGCAGCGACGCAACTACAACCATCACGCCGTATTTCCCAAAACCGACCCAAAAACCCAGACCCCGACCGGTAAATTCCAACTCTCCACTTATCTGCGATCGCGAATGCCGCTGTCGAGATCCTTTAGTCCCGATAAAACGTGACTACTTCTACAATCGCATCAGCACGGGGCCGCTGCTGAACTGCGCCCAGCCTTGCCGTCAGCCTTACTTCTCCACTGAGGAACACGCCTTCACGGGATTCTGGATCGGACTGTGGTCGATTTTGTGCTTTCTGTCCACGCTGACCACCGTAGCGACGTTCCTAATCGACATGGAGCGCTTCAAATACCCAGAAAGACCGATAATCTTCCTAGCCACGTGCTATCTTTTTGTTTCTTTGGGGTACATTATAAGATTAGTGGCCGGACACGAGCGCGTAGCATGTAGCAGCAATAGCGATCCGCCGCACATTTTGTACGACACCACCGGCCCCGCGCTCTGCACACTCGTTTTCCTGCTGATCTACTTTTTCGGCATGGCCAGCTCGATCTGGTGGGTGGTGCTTTCTTTCACCTGGTTCCTGGCGGCCGGTTTAAAATGGGGCAGCGAAGCCATTGCGAGCTACTCTCAGTATTTCCATTTAGCGGCGTGGCTAATCCCTAGCATCAAATCTATCGTCGTTTTAGCGCTCAGCTCCGTCGACGGGGATCCTGTTGCCGGGATATGCTATGTCGGCAACCAAAATCTGGAGAATTTACGCGGTTTTGTGCTAGCCCCATTGGTCGTCTACCTCTTTACCGGCTCGCTGTTTTTGCTCGCCGGATTTATCTCGCTATTCCGTATCCGTAGCATTATAAAGCAAGGGGGGACCAAAACGGACAAGCTAGAAAGGCTAATGATTCGAATAGGCTTGTTCACGGTGCTGTACACAGTCCCTGCCACTATCGTCGTAGCGTGTTTAGTTTACGAACAACATTACAGGCCGGTTTGGGAGAGGGCGCTCGCTTGCTCTTGCTTGTCAGATCCGCAGCGCTCGAGTTTAGGTCCGGATTATGCCATTTTTATGCTCAAATATTTCATGTGTCTCGTCGTGGGAATAACATCCGGAGTTTGGATTTGGTCCGGAAAAACGCTGGACTCTTGGAGGAGGTTTATAGCGAGGATTTGCCGTTGTTGGACGCATAAAAGCACCGCTCCTCCGTCGATGTACAGCGAAGCGAGCACAGCGCTCACCGGACACACCGGCACCGGGCTGACACCAGGGATATACCACAAAGCTACTGCGTCCCATATTTAAAAACACTGGAAGAAAGACTGTTGTGAAAATGGACCGAGATACGTAGCACTATATACACGTGTGTTTGGTTTTACGGCTAAAGTAGAGCGACCGGACGTCCCTATTGACCCGGGACAGTGTCAGTTTTGAGCTCTGTGTCATCTGTCCCAGCAGATTTATCCAAAACCAGTGATTTGTCAGTTTTATAGAAGAAATGCCCCTGGTGTCTCTATTTTTCTCCAATCTGAAGGGAGTGCGCTTATGTTCCCTCAGCCCTGTGTTGTCTCATTTACGTTATCATCAATTTGCATCAGATTTTATCCACATTTCTCCCAATTTGGCCGTCAGTTACACCCAACCTTTTATCCAGTATCAGCTGACTACAGATGTAATGTGGCTTTTAGCGAAATTTGGGAACATAGGGCCCTGGGAACATAGAGCTAACCCGTTCCAACACTGTTACTCCAACATAAGGTTGAGTGACGAACCCTTATACCAAAATTAAAATTGCCTCCATGAGTTAGAGCAATTTAGACATTCTTTAGAATTCTTTCATGAACAGTACACGTTCAAACAATCTAAATAAGAAAAATGTTTCACTATTTATTCAGTTCACTTAAAACTGGAAAGGTCTCTAGTACTTAACAACCTTTTATGTTCTAGGAAGGGGCAATCTGAGGCATAGGACTGTGGGAACATAGGGCCAACCCCAATCTGACAGCTGCCAACAGTAGAGAGGCATACTTTGGCATTTCTTTTGATAAAATACAGGAAAATTACCAAAACACAAAGAAAACATGACTAAACTGACTCACATTAGTGCCAAGTGCTGAACAATTCTCCTTAATTATGCACTTGTTTCACAATCTTATTATTACCAACCAACCCAAACCAGGGATAACCCAGTTTTTTATTTTGAAAATCTGGTCACCCTAAAGCTTATCATGGGTCTGAGCTAGGGTGATCAGATTTTCTAATTCTAAACTAGGACACACTTTGGTTGGGATGATTGGTATAAATAAAATTGTGAGAAGAGCGTGAAACATTGTGCATTCTCGTGTCAGTCATAATCCGAGGCTCTTCTGTCGCTGGATTATTTTGCTTTATGGTCATTCGCAAAAACGGATTTCTGTATTTTGGACAAACAAATGATGATTTATGCTCCTCTTTACTGTTGGCAGGAATCAGATTAGTCATAAATTGTGATTGCCCTGTTTTTGTCCTAGTTTAGACCTGATTTAATCCTGGTTTAATCTTAATTTAGTCCTGGTTTAGATCAAACTAGCCCAAAATAGGGACACCTGGGACATTTCTTGTATAAAACTGGGACAAATCACTGGTTTTGGATAAATCTGCTGGGACAGGGGACACAGGGCTCAAAACTGGGACTGTCCCAGGTAAATGGAGACGTCTGGTCACCCTAGTCTAAGCTTCCTGTTATTTATGACCTTTTAAAGCAGAACTAAGTAACCTTTTACCCCATTAAACATCTTTGCAAGTCTCTGTGATGGCTAAGTATGAATTTTGGGGCATTTGAAGCATCCATTGTGATAAACAATGGATGGATAAAATTGGCGGACATCCAGAATTTTCCAGAGAAACGCCGGTTCTATTGCCAAAAGTTACTTAGTTCTACTTTAAGGACGTTATCCCCATTAAGTTGTTGATCGTTATGACAACGGCCCTAAATTTTTGTCATTTTGAAAGCACACATTGTCACTAGCAATACCATGCTCTCCATCCACATTGGCGCCCTTGATTACAAAATGAACCATGAAGATATTATTGCATTGTCTGGAATGTTCCGCAGTATGGCATTAAACCTATCTTCCTTATTTTGCATCTTTTACATTTTGCAAGTTTTAAGTTGATCAAAAATACCTGGAAAAATGGTTTTACTGTGAGCGGGTTGACCTCTCCACAGATCTGGCGTCATCTGCTCGTTTCCATAGAGATAGATCGATAGAAAAGTAACACAGTGTACCTTTTTAAAATGTGAATCTCTTGTTTGAACATTGAAAACCTTCTTTTGTCATTGGGAAAAAATATTCCTAAAGAAAAATATACAGGCTGTCCCAAAAATTTTACATCATTTCACAGGCCAGTAATTTGGGCAATTGTTGCTGAAATCACCTCTCATTTTCCCAGAATGTATAGAAACAGAACAAGATTTTATATTTAAGGTTTTATTGTTGTTCTGTTTTCAGGTTGAGCCGTTCACTCCCAAAGAAGTTATTTTGTGTCTTGGAATCTGCTCGCACACACACACCCAAGACTGTGCAGCCTTCAGTGCAAAATTTGGTAAACAGATTTGGACTTGGTACTAAAAATGTAAAGAGGAAGGTGCTTATGCAAGGCTAAAGGATCTGGTAGACCAACATCAGAAGAGAAATGAACGGGAGTGAACGGCTCAACCTGAAAACAGAAAAAAAAAAAAAAAACATTAAATATAAAATATAAAATCTTGATCTGTTTTTTTACATTCTGGAAAAATTTGAGGTCATTTCAACAAGAATTTCCAAAATTATTGGCCTGCGAAATGATATCAAATTGTTTGCGACACCCTGTATATTATAAAGGACACAAGTCTGGGTCAGTCTCCAAAACTACAGAGCACCACCAGATCTGAACCAGGACTATATCAGGTCTCATTTAGGGTTACAGTGGCCTATAATAAGCCTTAAACGGGTCTAAAACAGCACTAAACCACAAATGAGATACTTCTAAATTAGAATTAACCCAAAGAAGGACAAAAGCATGAATATATTTATCATTAAACAATTACGCAAACTGCAGAGGGCCCTGCGTACCACAGTTTGAGAAACACGGCCATACATTCCTCACCATTGCCAGTATCGGTGCAAGGCTTTTATTTAGTGGTTTTCAATGATGCTGCTTTTGTTCCTATTTTTGATTCAGGAACTTGTTTAAAAATGTCCCAGATTTTAACTCTTAATTTTTCACAACAAAATAACAGATGCCACCACATATTTTAAGGAGAAAAAATTTGTTTTTGTGTAAGAAAGCACTGCACACAAGGGAAGCATTGTGAAAAATAACAGTTTATAGAAGTCTGTAGCAAAAGTTCCCAATTTGACCTTTACTGAAAGATAAAATTCAAGGTTTTTGCACCGCAAGTGTTCAAAAAGTGCAACTATTTACATGTTTTAGATAATGTAAAACTGCTTTTCTGTAGCCTGGCACAATGTCCTTGCTGTGTCAAAGTAGCCAAAATAGAGCAACCAATATTGTTCTAATTTTACACAAGCATCGAGAGACCAAGAGGCATTATAATAAAGTGTATTTATTGCTGTAAATATGTGTATTATAGATGTAAAATGCAATAGTCAGAATCTATGAGAAAACGTTTTAAAGGGCCCATGTTACGCAGTTTTCTGATCTATGTTCGAACGTTTCCTCATCACAAATGTACCTGGACTTGTGTTGTTTTGTTTCATCCACACATGCTTAACACACGAACCCTGCTGAGCTCTTCTCAAACGCAAAAACACTCTGGTCCAGCTTGTGATGTCATGTTTTGATACCTGAAGTGCTCCACTGTGCGCTGCTGTACTCAACTCTATGCACCTTTACTAGAATCCGCCCTGGAATTGGCCATCTCTTGCTAAATAAATGGTAAGATTTAGCTGTTAACTTGAAAACTACCATTACGTGACATCACAAGGTGGAGCGGGGCATTTTGAGCTTTAAATAATCCTTTATTATCAGTCGAAATATGCGTGAATGAAACAAAACACGACTCCAGGTACGTTTTTGAGGACATTTATAACATATAAGAATCCATTTGGTGTAATATAGGAGCTTTTAAAACGTACAGTCTTGTTTTGTATAAAGTTGTACAATGAAGTTTTTGCTTTTATTTGTGAGAGACGTGTGTTTTGGTGATTGCGATGTGAACGTTTCCCTTATAAGGCTTAGTCCTCTGTGCCATTTTAAATCCCGGAAATTACTTGAAATTTGACTGACGTGTTTGGAATAAGAATTTTCAAGTGTGATTTATTCCTTTTTTCTTTTTCATTTTTAAAATCTAAATTATTATGTTTGTTTAGTGATTGCAAAGTTAAATCTCATAATGGTCTCAGTGGCTGTGTGTGTTTTAAAAGTACAATTGATTTTCTGTTTTGTCTCCATGTGCATTACAGTACCTCATTTTTCATTTTTTACTTTACAGTGACGTCACTCTGACTGTCAAAATTAAAGAAAAAAATGCAAAATTGATTTAAACAATGCATTTCAGGAGTCTGTGATCAATATGTGCATTCATGGCCCAGATAAATTAGCTCTTTATAGCCAGATTGTGTTAGAACAAAGCTCATATTAAAGGCTGATGAAGCTTCAGACAGAGCAGTGCCCTTAGTTAGCATCACACCTACAGGGAATGTTGTTGTTATTGTGTTTTGGGTTGAAATGAGTCAGTATTGCAAGTCATATAATGGATTTTACTTTTTTTTTGGACCCTGGATTTGTTTTGTAAGTTTGTTATGGCAATAATAATCTCTGTGCTCCTCCTGTTGGTTCACAGAGGAACTGCAGGGCAGTATATTTAATTATATACGTTTAAATGCGTTAAAATCCTCTGTCCCACTTTTTTAAAATTTTGAATTAATTTATTAGTCCTGAGTTTGAATGGATGGTTGATTGTAAATAGTAGAAATACTCAGATTGTTCTTTATGACACACTATTTTTATGTTTGTTTATTTTTGAGTTTCAATGTGGAATAAAAATGTGTTGATAATAGTTTTATGTCTTTAAAATCTCTTAAAGTTACAAAAAGTTAAGTTACATGTTTTGAGTTCGGGAAAGCCAACTAAATATACAGGCTAACTCAAGCAGACATCACAACATTCTATTGACACAGTAACATCATGCTGGGGGTGTTCTATTCTATTTTCTAAATCAAAAACTTTTACACCCCCGGTTTGGGGTGGTTGGTGATAATAAAATTGTGAAATGAGTGCATAATTATGGAAAATTGTTATGCACTCTGTGTTTTGGTCATTTTTAAGAACCTTTTCTGTATTTTACTTAAACAAATGAAAATTTAAGCCTCTCTTTACTGTTGGCCAGGATCAGATTGGTCAAAAATAGGAAAAATCACTGGTTTTGGATAAATCTGCATGGACAGAAGATACAGGGCTCAAAACTGGGACTGCCCCGGTAAGAGATGTCTATCTATGGTGGAATGTTCAGCAGTTACCATGATGTAGAGTGGCCAGAATAAAAAACAAAACAAATAACTGCATCCCCATTTTTTGGTTCTATTGATACTTTGCAGTAACATCATGCTGGAGGTGTTCGATGTGTAGCTCTATGGTTAGGGTGACCAGATATTCTACATCAAAAAACTGGAACACCCCCAGTTTGAGGTGGTTGGTAATAATAAATAATAAAATTGTGAAATGAGTGCATAATTATGGAAAATTGTTATGCAGAGACCACTCATGATGAACATGCGAGTCAGTATAGTCACATTTTCTTTGTGTTTTGTTCATTTTAAGGAGCTTTTCCGTATTTTACAAAAATAGGGACACCTGGGACATTTTCTTATAAAAATTTTATTCTGTAAATCTGGGACAAATCAGTGGTTTTGGATAAATCTGCTGAGACAAGGAACACAGGGCTCAAAACTGGGACTGTTCCAGATAAATAGGGATGTGTGGTCATCCTATCTATGGTGGAGCGTTCAGCATTTACCGTGGTGAAACAAACGAGGCCTACACATTAGCGAACACTGTCAAAAAAGTGTTAAGCCCAAAAAACACAACCTTAATTTATACAACTCATTTTCAGAAGCCTGTGGTAAATACGAGTGTCCAAGATCCTGTTGAAGTGTTTGATTTTCAACATGATTTGTAACTGTAGTGTTATGTGTGAGACACTTGTTTAAGAGCTCAAATAATTTCATCTATTGTAGCTCTGTCTGTCTGTCTGTCTATTGTAGCTCTGTCTGTAGCTCCTCCTCCTGTGGGCTCACCCCCCGCAGAGGGGTTCATAGGGGGGGTCAGATGCTATGAGTATTGGGCAGCAAGCTGCCCCTGCGACCCAGCTGGATTAAGAGGGAGAAGATGGATGGATGGCTCTGTCTGGTCATTTTGTGTTAAAATAAAGCTCAGATTAAAGTCTAACTTGTGTAACAGAGCTTCAGACAGAGCAGAGCTTTCACATCCTCAGGAACATTGATGCTGCAAAGTATCAATATGACAATAATATTTAATACAGATGATTTTTGTTGTAATACTGTAACATCTTAGGTCTAGTCACTAATAGAAATCATTTGTGCGTTTACCTTTTGGATATGTCATGACAAAGTAGAACGTAATCAATAGGGAAAACTGACATTATAATCTAGAATCTGAAAAAACTATTACACAAATGGAGGAAATTGTCTGAAGACATATGGTAGAAAGATAAAAAATTTTGTCAATCTGAATAAAACGTTTCATTTGGAGTTCAATGTCACATCCCTTCCTGCCACAATCCCATTCTGACCTAAATGTCTTAATATTTAGTCAGGTTAAATAACGGTCTATGGAGCTCAACTAATTTCCCATTCATTTTCCCCAGATTTTCCATTAAAAAAAAATTATATTGAAATTTTGAAAGCTCAGGGCCATACAGCTACATGCAAATAAATGACCACGAGACTTATTTAAAATCTTTTTCTTAAATTTTCCAAAGTAACTAAAGCATTTTGTTGAATCTTGAGTTTTAAATATTTTATTTTGGACTTATAACAACCACATTATGGATATTAGTTAAAACGTACCTGGATGTCTTTGAACTCATATTTGAATTTTTATAGTCTATGAGAAAAATTAAAAGGGAAATTTACTTCCAAAACCAGAGCAAACTTTGAAATTTAAAGTTTAGGCCGATACGTTTCAAAATAGTAAGAAGAAAGTCTATTTTCTACCAAATGAGAATGTTTTTATTAGTTATAGAGAAGTTAAATAAACTAAATAAATCAAACAGACCACACAAGGTTTTGTTGATTGATTAGTGTTTATTTAAAATAGTCCATCTGCAAATGATTCTGTTAAAAACACGACAGGTTCACAGCTAAAGCCTACACAGTAAGCAACAAGGAGCCGCCCCCCTGGTCTAAACCGGATTGAAACCAGGTCTTGAACCAGATCTGAACCGGGTCTAAACCAGGTCTGAACCAGGACTTGGGGAGGGGCAGCACAATACTGTTAATGGACTTTCAGATGGACCGAAACAGTGTCACCAGCCTGTAAACTAAAGTCTCATGAGGAACGTTGGCTCAAAAGTTGTGACTGTTCGGGCTACGAGGCGTCTTCTACGGATAACCCCACAAAAACCGGGACTAAACCAGGACCGAAGTAGGATTAGGCCAGGATCAGACCAGAACCAAACCAGGTCTAGCACATCTCTGATACTGAAAACTGCAGTGGTCCCAAGAGGTGCGCGAAACCAGGACTAAACCAGGTCTAAACGAGAACCAAACCGGGACTTAAATCCCTCCGATACAGACTATTGCAGACAGGGACTTGACTTTATCTTCTTATATTCCTTCCACGACCATTGTACGTCTTTGTGTACAATTGTAGCGCATATTTTTTTCTTGTGATTTACAACAGTACAGTTTTTTTTCTTACATCACAGATATTCTTTTATAATTACATCTTAAAATATACTCTTGTAAGGGCCTTTTCCAAAACCCTCATCCCTACATCTGCTACTCCAACAGATTAGAACTCTTTTAATACGGCCAATTAAGTAAAAACCTTGTATCTTTGGCTTATTTTGAAATAATTTTCTTAACTTCCGTGTCCCGTCTCTGGGCTTTGTTGCCGTTCGCGTATGGGCTAAGACTCCCGTGAAAAAATACATCTATAAATCCCGTTGTTAACATCTTAAATAATTGTTGAAATGAAAATAAAAAGTAAAAACTGCATTCTTTTTGTCAATACTAAGATGGCACTGCTGATTCCAAAAATTGTATTAACAACTTCATATTTATGGCTAATCTCTTTTTTGCACAAGTGTATTTTTTGAATGGACATAGTGTATATTTAGCACTCACTGTTAGTTCTTTGGTAAAACGTAAAATATTTTTAAAAAAATTACTTGTAAAATAATAAAAATATCTCTCATTCAAATTCTCTGGAAATCCAAATGGGCTTCTGTACCATTTGAAGCAATGACCAAAGACTCCAAGTGCGGTGGCATCATGAGAAAACGCTGCTATAAATAATAAGAAAAGAAAAGAAAAAAGAAGGCTTATACCAGGTTACGATCCCTCAAAAAAAAAAGTGGTAAAATCAAAATAAAATTGGCACTAAACCCACAGGATCTCTTTAAGTCTGCAATTTGTTTATTAAATTTCCTGAAGAAACTATTACCCTGTTTAACCCAATAGTCACCGGCCTTTGAGCCAACGTTTACTGTGGACAAGGGGAAGTAACAGCCAATTTTAAAGGTGCATTGCGTAGCTTTTCTGTGGGGGGTCTGCTACCTGCTTGTCGCCAAAGAGAAGAAGCTATTCTTGGCTACTGTTCCGCAATATGGCATGAAGCTTACCCGTTTTACGTTCATCCATTCGCAGGTGGTTTCGATGCAAATGAAAACAAGTATTCTTACTGTAAGCGCGGTCGCCTTTCCACAGATCCGACCTGTGACTTGGCCAGGTGGGGTCAGCTGGTCAGCGGGTCTTTGTGGAGAGGGATAAACTTTGATAATCAATTTCTTTTACTGGTCTGCTGAATGGCTAATGAAAAAGATGAATACAAGTCATTTTGATTGCAGGGGGAGCAAAAACATTTCCATAGCGACAAGAAGGTGACAGACCTCCATAGAAAAGGTACATAGTGCACCTTTAAACCGCAGATCCATCCTGAATGTTGTACGTTTGTAGTAATTTTGGCTTGAGTCCTGGTTAAATGTTTTGTTCGGGGTCAAACAGGAAAAGGAGGAGTTTGTGTAGAAACCATTGGACCGTGAGGACCTAAAAGAGGACCGTGAGAACCCAAGTGAGGACCCAAGTGAGGACCCAAGTGAAGACCTAAGAGAGGACGGCGTTGGAGTGGCGGATTCCGATCAGGTTGTCCGCGCTGAAGGAGCGCCTCATGGCAGCCCGGCTCAGGTCTTTGTATTTGTCCTCACACAGACGAGAGATGGCCTGAAAAACAAACAAAAATAGCATTAAAAGGAGACAGATTATGCAAAATCAAGCTTCTAGTCATGACAGAATTGTTTTCCCTTCTCATTTACCCACTTCAAATGATTCATGTATGTTTGAGTACTCTTTGCTCCACCAGGCGATCGGATCTGCCCAATCACAATGCTGCTCTGTGACTGTTTCACCAAAGGAAAAGCTCCCAAACCAACCAAATCAAGATCTACTTGAGCCAATTCTGACAGTAGTTTATTATTATTATTTTATTTTGAAACTCTCCCCTCTAGTTTCTGGGCAGTCTGTTCTTTTATTTTGATAGTACATTATTGAATGCTCTTTTATTCTGAAGGCCCTCTGTTAAATGGCTCCAGGGGCAAGGTCATGGTGATGCCTGTGCTTTTATTTTGACATTTTATACACTTTATGGACAGTGTTTCATTTGAAGGCTCTTATCTCTCGTTTCTGGGCACTCTGGTTGTTTGTGCTTTTTTTACAGTGCAGTTATGTGGTGGTATTTTATTTTGAAGGTCTCACCTCTAGTTTTTGGGCCCTCTGGTTGTTGAGAGGCTCCAGGGGGAAGCTCAGGTTGTTGTCGTCAGCGAGCTGTCTCAGGTCAAAGTAATATTTGGCGTAAACACTCGCCGGGACGTTTATGTTGAACTGCAGCAGCTCCAGGAAGTGACGCTCCATCTCGTTCCTGTTACAAACAGAGCATGTTTAAGTTGAGTTAAGAGGACCTTTATCATAAGGGATATTTATTCTCTGCATGTGACCCTTCCTTCAATGCTACTGGGGCAACCTGTCAGGAACAGTGGACCCATCTCCAGATCTTGAGCTAGTCTTGGTCAGGACCACCTCAGCTGGAAGATTTGACCTATAGTGCATGTTATGGGTTGAGTTTGGGAGGAAAGTGGGAGGAAATCCACCCAGACACAGGGAGAACATGCAAACTCCACACAGAAAGACCAGGATTACCCAGGAGTCAAACCGAGACCTTCTTGCTGTGAGTGCTAGCCCTGCAGCCACCGAGCCAGATTAATTTATCGGAAATATTTATTAGAAATATGTTTCTAGATATGACTATGGTGTTAAAGAATCACTTATTTTATTCAGGTTGTCATTGTGTCCTTGGGTAAGACAATACATTGTGCTCAAAAATGAATGTGGTGTGAGTGATGCTCATAAAACCACATCAGGACAAATAATAAAATGATAAACTAAAACAAATAAACTAAACCAGAATGTCGTAAATAAGGCCTTAAGTTGGTCTAAATTGGTCCAAGATCAAACCAGGTCTAAACTAGGACTGAACTAGGACTGAAAATAGGAACAAAACCAGAACTGAACACTAAGACTAGACCAGAACTAAACCAGGTCTAAATCAGGACCACGGATCAGTCTGAAGCTGGAGTTGGTTTCCCAGGCGACCACATCCTCTCCATCTCTTTGTTGGTCGCAGCATTGGAGTAAAAAGCGTTTGTGTGTGATGTCTGGTCGCCCCGGGCAACTAATGGACCGGGCGAGATCCTGGTCCATTATACAGAGACCAAGAGAGGTACTCCAGAGCGGGACCACGAGTACAAAGGCACTTCAGACAGAGAGGGGGGACGGAGAGAGCAAAGGTGGGGGGCAGAAGGAGAGTGGAGGAAAAGGAGAGAGTGAGAGAGGAAATAGAGGAGAGAGAAGAGGAAAGAGAGAGAGAAACAGAGAGGGAGGTGGCTTTCTAACCATAACTGAGTGAAGTAAACAGATACGCAGATTCTTGTGAGCTTTAAGCCATGTTATAATGTTACTTCCTCAAAAACATACCTGGAGTTGTGTTTTGTTTTGTTTCATTCCCACATGTTTAACACACACACCCTGCTTATGACTGATGAGGAAACAACATTACAACACAGATCAGAAAACAGCGTAAAATAAGGCCTTAAAATCCAAAATCCCTGTATCCTCGTGTCCTTGTGTTTCCCTTCACTTCCGTCACTCACATGTCCTCCACAGTGATGTCCTTGAGGATCTGGCAGTAGTCCACGTTCCAAACCGCCTGGTCGTCCCAAACTTTCGACGCCAACAGGATGGCCCCCAGGACGATCCTCTTCCAGTTGGCCGGGCAGATGTCCAGCTCGGCGTAGGTCAGCAGGCGCTCCAGGTACACCTAAGGGAGAGGGAGGTCAGGGAGGAAATCTATAGAATCGTTTTCATTTTCGGAAAGCCATAATATAGATCCAACACAACCAGTGCTTTCTATTTTTAGAGGAGAGCGGTGCCCAGCTCAAAGTTTAGAAACAAGCGGGACAAAAAACTGGTAATAGAGAGATACTTTATGTTTATATTTCACCTGTAATCAGTGCTGAACTTTATTAAAAAAACTGTATTAAAGAAGACCTATTGTGTTTGTGTCTGCTTTATAGTTATAATCTACGACACCCGTGGATTGTTATGTTAGAATTTGCACATTTTTATTGCGATATTCAACTAAAATAACTTAAAAGATACAAATACATAAATAATAAATACAAAAATAACGATAAAAGAGACAAGTTTGCTGCTTTCTACATTATAAATTTGTGGCGCTCGATGGGAGAAGACGTCACTGTAAACGTTGCTAGCTACAGATCACGCCAGCGAAGATCGGATCTTTTTTTTTTTCATTTGGACCCAAAATAACTATGTGACGCTGCCAAATCTTACATGTATCACCGATTAAGAAAATAAGATTGGAGAATGGAGTGGGCGTGTACCAGTGGAGGTGAAAACAGGGACTGATCGGCAATATGGCATGATTACAGATGGTTCACACATGCATGAATCACTCCAAATACAACTTCGGCTTGGATTGAAGCTCTAAAGATTAGATATTTGCAGAACTGGTCTGCTTTAAACTTGAGTAAAAACATATTGGGAAACTGTGAACACAACATTAGAACGCAGAATGAGATTGTCACTAAGGGTCGCCAGATATTACAACTAAAACCAGCCCCATGAGAGCTAGAGGTGTGCAAAAATATCAAAATATTGTGATAAATTTGGTGATACAGTACTGTTATTGTGGGCTGCTGTATCGAAATATTTCCAACAGTATTTGTTGGTGTCTTTTGGCATTTTTTTGTAACTTCACTGCAATTTTGTTGGTTATTTAGTGGAAGGAAACTTGTTTATGTAACACACTTGACAAATTCACTGTTTTGATGATTCAAATAGATGTATTTCATATTAACTTTGCATTATGTTTAAGAAAGATGATATTGTGGATAAAATGGATTTGGAAAATGGAGACGTGCAACATGTATGAGGGAATCGTCATAATATCGTCCAGCCCCACTATGTACCATGTTTAGGGGTGTAACGATATCCAAGTTTCACGATACGATATCGTCACGGTATGAGCCTCACAGTACGATATTTATTGCGATATCGTGGGAAAGCTCACGATATGTTGGGGAGGCTCATGATTAGGGGTGGCACGGTACACAAAATTCACGGTACAGTACGTACCTCGGTTCAGACCCCACGGTTCGGTACATTTTCGGTACAGTGCAGGAAAAAAAACATAACCAGAAAGGCTGTCCTCAAAGGCAGCTTTTTATTGCCTAAATCTCCAGCTGAGATAACTGCAACTTGTAGTAAAACAAGTAAAAGTAAAACATGTAAAACAAGTGAACACACAAGCACCACATTGAGTATATTGATTGGTTACTGAGCTGGGTACATCAGTGAAGTTTTAACACATGGTCTTTTTAGGTACCTTCTGTGTTAGCATATTTGAAGTGTTCCCACTCACATAACCCACAGCTGTCAAACAACGACAACAGACCGTCTTCGTTTTGTCCACCACCCGCTCTCCGTTGCTGTTGTAACTCATGGGGAACCCGAAGTTGTCCCACACCACCGACTTAAATGATGGTGGTGGGTCTTCTAACTCCGGGCTTGAATTACTCGCCATCGTCTTTCACCCTCTCGCAACGACCTAACAGCAGCAACTATCAACAACAGCAGTTTTGTATTTGAAGGCGGAGTTTGCTCGCTAGACCAATCCAGACATGTATACATGTTCATGGACCAATCAGGGCTTGCACATGGTAATGGTTAAGGAAACCGTCGCAAAAGGAAAGTCCCGTGGTCAGTTCAATATTAAACTTTTGTACCGTATATTCTCCTTCAAAATGCGCGCACCGAACCGTGACCCCCATACCGCGACGGTTCAATACGAATACATATACCGCGCCACCCCTACTCATGATATTGCGATATTCTACATAATAACAAGACTGACATTCTAAAATGCTTTGACCAGTCATTTGGTACAAGATTTATTGTCATTAGGGATAGAACGAAATCCAAATCTCTCTGTACCATATTTTCACTACAAGCATCTCACCGTACCAGATTTATTGCAATATTTTGTGGAGGCACAAAACTGTGAATCTGCTCCTTTTTCCTCTAAAAATGCCTTCACAAGACTTAATCCAAAGAATGAAGATTTCAAAGTGCTTTGAACAGTTATTTCTTCATGTTGTCTGCACTGAAACGGAGCAAAGGATCATGGTCTATGTAGTTCTCTCTTTTTTTTGCCATTTCTGCATCAGAACTATTCATTTAAACAAACAGACTTGTGATTTGTTATATTGTGATGGTCACGATATTATTGTGAGACCTCTGACAATACGACAACACAATATTTGGGGTTTGTCACATCTCTAATGATGTGTCTTAGTGTTTTCACAATACTAAAGTGTGATACTTGATTCTCAGATTGAAACTACACAAAAGTTTTAGTAACACAGTTCACCTCCTAAACATATATTCTCTTTGTTTTAAAAAAAAAACTCTCAACATTGTACAGTTTGTGACTGACTAAAATCCAGAGAAAGCAGACGCCAACCAAGAAGCAGCTGCAAGACCCCAAAAAGTAAAGATGTGCTGCCCTCTACTGAACACTTTTAGTAGCACGTACTCCTATAGTTACAAGTAGAATGTACCATGATTTTTTCTAACAACTGTAATTAAAAAACATTTACTAAATCTGTGATGACATTAACCTGGCAACCCAAAGAGAGGTGCTCATTCTGCTTTCTGATTGGATAAAATTACAATTGTTAAAATCATTTGTTTAATGGATATCTGATAGGTGTGGTTTTGAAGTCATTTATTCCTGCTGTATTAGATTTAACCACAGTAGCCATAGCAATTCATTACAAATTCTAAACTAATGTTGTGGTTATGGTGAAACCCATGATGAATAATTATTGATCTGAATGTGGGCCAATCCAATCCTGAAGAGGCAATTAAAACTACAAAAAATAGGATAATTCAGACAAAAGGATCAAGTTTGAATTTTAAACAAATAAACTGAATTGCTGAAGCTCCTCCATTGTGCCTAAAGTGCTTTGTAATGATCATAGTGAACAATAGTGAATGGGCAGAGGACAGAGACTGACCAGAGTGACAATGGCGCATTCTGCTGTGAGCTGCGCCGCGCTGAATAACGTCCTGACGAAACGATAGATGAGTTTGTGTTCCGGGTCGATGCGGCAGTACTCCTCTGGCACCGGCTCTCTCTGCCAAATGAAACAATAATAAGCATTTAGAAGATTCAAGGGCCTGTATAATGCCGTTTTCTGATCTATGTTGTAATGTTTTATCATCGCAAACATACCTGGAGTTGTGTTTTGTTTCCTTCACACAGTAGTTTTATAATTCTATAACTATGTCTCATATGTCGCAAGAGGAAATTTTTATGCTCTGTTTCCATTAAAGCCACAGTAACTTTTAGCCAAAAAGATTAATAAAAGCTTTTTTCCCTTCATTTTAGTTGTATTTAATTCACAGAAAAACAGGTATTATTTAACTTTCTTTCATAGAATCATACAGTTGATTTTCCACCTTCAGAAAGTTACATACTGGGGCTTTTAAGGTGCACTGCTCAACTTTCCTGGTTGAGGGCATAACTTTAAACATATCCATTTAGCATTTATTAATTATGGGTTTTTCTATTGCTCAAAAATGCAATAATTCCTTCTGTGACTGTCCACAGATCTGAACTGTAATGTAGTGCATTGCTATATCCTGCTTGTCTCCCTTATGATTGGCAGGTTTAATCTATACTGCGGAACATTCTAGACAAAGCAATAACATTTCCATGGAGATATCAGGTGGCGGACCCTCCAACAGAAACGTGACGCAGTGCACCGTTACTTTCACATGACATAATTTAAAGGAATAAAAAGTTCCAATGAACATGGAGTGCCCCACATTGCTCTTTAGATGTGTTTTCAAACCCAACTGGATGCAAACAAGGTGCTTCACTAAATGGTCTCTACATAATTCTTACAATGCCACACACATTTACGACAGCAAGCTAAGTGAAGTGGTTTGCTCAAGTACACAAAAACAGCACTGAGACTATACACACCGATAATGGATGCAGCTTCTCGTCAAAGATGTCCATCGACCGATCAGAGTCCCTGAGATGCACAAACGACAGATTTTTAATATCACAAAACAAATCAAAAGAACACAAAATAATGTGATTCTGCAGAGACACTCACCTGTTTTTGATGTGGTAGTAAATAGCTAATGTAACACTGAAACGCAAAGAAAATTACATGAGATTAAACAGAAAATAACAATATGGAGTGAATCATTTTAAGTCCTGTATTTAAGCACATCTTCTCTCGCCCCTGTAACAGATATACTGTATAAGCAGCTCCTGAGGTCACAATAAATCTGCTGCGTGCTGTTTTTCATCTAATTATAAAGCGCTTAACTGGGCAATAATCAGGAAGTGCACATTAGCATGCTAGATGTTAGCGGCAAAACTCCACTCTGGTCTCAGAGTTGTGAAAAGTGCTTATAAACTCGTGGTAAATGATTAGGATGCTCTAAATGCGTAAGGTAAATGAGGAATAACTTTGGACCACTGCAAATGGTTTCAAATACCAGCAAAAATCTGTTATGGCACGTTTTATTTATGTTTTTAAAAGAACTAAACACTGTGGAGCCAATAATTTATAGAATTTTAGATAATTTCTCAGATTAGATTTCACAGAGGAACATTAGCAGGAGTAAGTGAACAGGATTTAGTCATTTATTTTAGAGCTACAGAATACATCAAATGCAGTAATTTAAATTTTATTTTATTTTCATTCATGTCTATTATTGACTACTGAAATACTCCCTGTGCAAATAATTCAATTTCCATAAAGATGTTATTATTTTGCATGTATCGTGTGTGTTTTTATTGCAAATAGATTGTAAAAACTTGCACCTGACCTGTAACTTGATCTGGTGGCATCACCTGCGCTTTCATGGGGATATATCACCATGGGGACAAGCAATATTGCGGAACATTCTATGCACATTCTAAGTACCGCCTGCAGGAGCATGTGTACTAGTCTGAGAAACACTAGCCCAGTGTAGTCAGGTTGTAAGTTAAGGCCTCGTTATGGTTCAAGATAGTGAATCTATCAGTTTATTTAAGCACACATCATGGTCTGTTTCTTTTGTTAAGTACTCTCTCCTCACCACTTGATGGTGCTCTTGAGGTTGGGCTGGCTGACTGTGCTGTCGTCAATGAAGATGGTGGAGCAGGAGCTGTACTTCTTTGACAAAGGGCCCGGAGAAACCTGAGGAGAAACAACACAAACTCCTATAAACATTTGTAACATTTGTCACCATGTTCTGTAAGGCTGTGCAGTTATCAATGATCTTTTGTTTTTTAACGGAAAGGTCTAGCACCAGTCAGAGAAAGCATGTGGTTTGGAGTGGAATGGGGTTAGGACTTTGGAGAAAGAAATGTTCCAATTTTTTGTGTAAAACTTACACTTTACTTACTTTAAAGTGCGTCAGGGTTTTGTTATTCAAATTTTAAAAAAAGTCAAATACCAAAACACTTGCTGAACACTATGCAAGAATAATGCCGGACCATTATAATGTTTTATTCATACAATAAGAAAGGCAGGAGATATCATATCTCAATAAAAAGAATACTGCTTACATGGCTGATATGGTTTATGTGGTTGCTTTTCCTTCTGTCCCGAACTGAAAAATAAAAGAAGACAAGTCAAAATAATGCTAACTTAAGAAAAATGTACAGATTAACGACTAAAATGACTGTTCTTTTAGTCGTTATTCTGTTCATTTTTATTTCTTCTTCAGAGACAGGAGAAATAAATAGACTCTAAATATTTAAAAATCTGTGTACATTATTTGTTCTTCCCCAAATCTATTTTAACGTGCTGTGGCGTGACTCACCGTCTGTCTGGGACTTGCAGAGGAAGATGGTACTGGCCCGAGCGTGGTCCGAAGGGTTTGACTCCAACGCCAACTCTAAAAGAACAAAATATACAAATATAAAACCAGGACAGAACCAGGACTGAATCAGAACTGGGCCAGGACTACACCAGGCCTAAACCGGGACTTAACAAGGACTAAAATGAAATCAACAAAGTCTACATCAAGACTACATCAGCAGGACTAAACCAAGTCTACACCAGGGCCAAACCAGGACTAAACCAGCACCAAACCAGGACAAACCAGTACCAAACCAGGACTAAACCAAGACCAGACCAGGACCAAACCAGAACAAACCAGGCCTAAACCAGGCCTTTGAAGAGGGTGTATGTTGTCATGAGTTGTGGGTTTCACAGATGTGGCCTGGAGGCAGAACAGGAAGAAGTCATGAGCTGCAGTCACACTTTAAAGAGAGAGATTTCTCAAAAACTAAAACTACTAAAAGGTTCACCAAGATCAGTGTCTCTGAACGGGTTTTATTTGAGGGAAGAGTTGACAATCATTTAAAGAGTTGTTCTTGGCATCATCCTTAAAGAAGACAGTATGCTTTGGGGTTTTTAATATTAAACCAGAACATATGTAGATCATGACTTTACATTTTGTTCATTGTAAACCACAATACTGATATAAAACTCGGGCTCCAAGATAAATCAAATTGTTTATTACAAAGACAGCAGCATTACTAAATCAAAATGTCAAAAAAGAATGCACAAAATCTGTTTTTTTCTCCAATAACACACTTCTATATCTGTGTATTTCTCTGTTTAGAAGCCTTCAGTCAGCATGTTTACAAAACCCATTTCTGTCTTCTTTTTTCATTTATAACAAAAATGTGTACTTTTTAATAATACAAACGCTATCAAAAAATTTAGCTCTTAATCTATTTTGTTTTATTAAAAGAAAACACAAAGTTTCTTCAGTCTA
This sequence comes from Odontamblyopus lacepedii, assembly GCA_034769755.1. NCBI lineage: Eukaryota > Metazoa > Chordata > Actinopteri > Gobiiformes > Gobiidae > Odontamblyopus > Odontamblyopus lacepedii. Next base: position 29,157,380 of record CM068356.1, on the reverse strand, counting down.
CATATTTCAAACTTTATTTGGTTGAAAATGTATTCAAAAACTCTCAACTGTTCAATACAAACCAGCTTTGACTAGTCGACTCATCAATTAAAATGCTCTGTCTAAAACTACTGAAAGAAGAGCCTCAGCTTCTTGTTCAAAACTGCAGGACTGAGAAGCTACACCTCTTTATAGTGCTATTTCAAGCAGCAGACTTTCTTTTCCTTTTTTTTTTTTTTTTTAAATTTTTAATCTACTTGACATTTTCTAACCCAGGGGTCTCCATCCTGTACTGGGAGCTCTCCACCCCTTCCTATTAGCTCGCCAAGGGATTGCGGAATTACACGGATTGTCCTGAAAAAGTAATATTTGATCAATTACATGCCTATTACCATTGTACGTGTATTATTTTGATGCCTAACTTTGTACACTAATAAATGGATAATGGTTTATATTTTATAGGCATCTAACTGTACCTTATTTAAGGCTCACTGTGGCTCTTAAACATACCCCTTTTCTTGTGAAAACCGGTAGCTCTCTGGCATTTTCGTTTTGTAAAAGTAGCTCACCTGAGGAAAAAGGATGGAGAGCCCTGTTCTAACCCAACATTTATGACCTACAGTATTCTGAATCTGAATTTTTAGAATAAATCATAAATAATTACAGCGTGGTGAGTGGAGATATGGGATAGGTGAAACCAGCCATTTTTTGAAAACGTGAAGAACAATACAAGATTATGCATGAATCAAATGATATGCAACGCTGACTATGTTAATGATGAGTGGAGGAAACAGTTATAAAAAAAAGTAGATTTTACATAATATGTCCCCTTTAAGCAGAACTGAGTTTATCTTCACAGACGGAGACTTATATAAAGAAGAGGATTAGGAGGAGAAGAGGGAGAAAGGGTGAGAGAGGGGGGAGGGAGAGGAAAAGAGCGGAATTGAGAGAGGGAGGGCGAGAGAAAGGAAGACATAGGGTGAAAAAGGGAGAGAGGACGTGAGATGAACGAAGAGATGGCGAGAGAAAGGGAGGGTGAAAACAAGAGCGTGGGAGTGACAGGAGTCAGGAGGACAACTGGACTGGGCTCAGAAAGATTAGTTCCGAAAACGAGATGGAGGGAGAGAAAGAAGAGGGTGAGATAGACAGACTGACAAAAACACAAAGAGAGCGAGAGGTGAGGAAGGAGCTGGACTCAAAATGACCCCGACTTCAACCGCAGCTGTGCCTAAACTCACCACCCCGAACTCCTCTGAGAAAACATCTACATGTCTACTCTGATTTACAGCTACTTCTTACCCAACGCAGTCACAGATTTTAGCCTTATTTAATCTGCCCCACCCCAGTGTCTTCTTCTAAAATAGAGTGTGTTAACTTTCTAAAACTTGTTTCCGTGAAGATATTATGTTTTTGCATATTAAGGTTTCACAGTGTGGCATTCTATCTCATCTATGTTGCATTTATTCAATTACATGTGTTTTAGGGCTCAAAAATACTACAAAAAAATGGACATTCCTACAGTGAGTGAGCTCGACTCGCCGCGCATTTGACCTGTAACTTGGCCTGGACACACTGCGCGCTTGTCTCTGTGGAAATACTGTGGACAAGCAGGTTGGGGACCATGTGCGAGATAGTTACAAAGTGCACCTTTAAAGTCTTATCAACTGACAACAATCGCGTATTTTGGGTTGGATAAAGGCGCCACTTTCTGAACCTGTCGTGACCAAACTCTTTCACTTTTGTTTATTTATACTGACAGAGTAGATGTTGAACTTTGTGCCAATTTTGTTTCATGTGCATAATTTATTAACCATAAACCGGGTAAAGAAATCGCCCTTCTCAACTATAGGGATCCTACAGCGAGATGTCATGTGAACCCGACCTATTAGAGCTGCTAAGAACAATAGACTTATTTATTATACATATTGATTCATGTTTTTGTTGACTACCACTAGTACTACCATACCGATATCATTGATGTTGCCGTGCGTTTGTGGTCCTGTGTAATTCTAAACCCGGTATCATATTATGGGCCCCTCCCTCAGGAAAAGGGCGTGAGTCGTGACCTCGCTCTCTCCCCAGACGCTTCCTGTCCATTCTTACTGTCAACTCTACGCACGTCCTGTTTGTACAATGGACTATTACGTTATTTAAACTTGTTTCATTATTATATTATCTATTACGATTTAATATCCATTGAATTTGCTCTATGACTGTTCTAACACAACACTTTATTCTATACTACTTTTACAATCTTTGCAGTTATTATTTTTAAATGAAAATATGTTACCTTTATTTACTGTCATATAAATGTGCCACACTTAGTTTGCTCTGTAACTATTCTAAATGTTATGATATTCTATACTATTGTTACAGTGCATGCCTCTACAATGCACTTTTACTTAATTATTTACACTTATTTTATTCATTATTGTTCATTCATTTAATTGTTAAATAATTTGTTAATCAAAGGTTAATCTTGAATATTGCTTCCAATTTTACACCCATCAATTTTGGTTTAGTATCATTCATATTATTCTATACTGCTGTTAGTCTTTGCATTTTCAAAAAGAAAATACACATTAAGTACTGTAGTAAGTATTCATAATAATAATAATCATCATCATCAGTTTAATATACCACCAGTTATTAAGTAGAAGCATTTTCGTCAATATTGCCAACCCCAGTTTGAGTTTTGTTCCAATTTTGATGTGCAAGTGTGAATGCAGACTTCGATCTAGTTTAATCCTGGTTTTGATCTGATTGCAACCATAGATTGCATGGACAAAGCTAATGTGCTAGCCACCACATTCCAAACAGGCAGTGAGCATGGGGGCACTTCCGGGTCCTTCTGACTCTGGTTCCAATTCACTTACATTGAAATATTGTGGCCCCTCTCTGTAACCGCTATAGTATTATCCAGCTCTACATGATCATGGTGTTTTTATTTTGCAGTTTTGTCCATAAAGTAATTCTTATTCCTAATACAGAGCTTGGCTCCAAATTCTCTCCTGTAACCGCTGGCATTGTGACCTTCAATTGACTGGAGCCGAACGCTATGGGAAATGTCAAACTCTCAGTCCACTTCTTTCTACAGTCTATGACTGAGACATGTTTTAATCCTGGTCCTATATTACACAAAACTGACTCTTGTATGTTATAATGTTATCTCATCAAAAACATAAACATACCTGGAGTTGTATTTTGTTTCATTCACACATGTTTGAGCAATCCTGGTTTATTATTTTGTTTTTTAAACCATCTACATCTCAAAGATCAAAATGGTCTCTTTCAACTTGTGATGTCACGTAGTGATAGTTTTCAAATTAACAGCTACTTTTTACCTTTAGATTGGAAAGTCCACTTAGAAATCATCCAAATAATGACTAGTGACTTCAGGTATGTTTGTGATGAGGAAACAACATTATAACATGGTAATATGAGCCCTTTAAGTTCCAGTTTAGTCTTATTTTTTGATATGGTGTTTGCAAAGGTGTAAACGCACCCTAAGATATGTTTTAGTTCTGGTTTAGTCCATATGTGTCTCACTTGGTCCTGGTTTAGAATAGAATTACTTAGTTCAAGTCTAGTTCATCTTTAAATAGTCATATAGGCCTATAATAGCTACGTCCCCGCTGTAAGTACGTACCATCGGGGATTTCTCTGTCGCTGATGTGCTGCAGGTAAGGCCCGGTGTTGTCGTCGCTCACATCGGTACTGGTGTGAACCTCCTCCAGCCTCTCCGGAGCTTGTCTCGACGGGAGTTTGGGGCTCGATTCTGGGGACACGCAGCATGATAACGTGTTCCCCATCTCCGCACGGCTCTAAGCTTCAAACTCAGTCCAAATAGTGCAAATAAACGTGGCTAGTTTACGTTCTTTTTCGTCCAAACATTAGCGCAAACCCAAATTCTCTCTCTAGCCTCTTCCTTCAATCACCGATTTTCACTTCTAACCACATTCCAGTCCATTTGTGGCACTTAGCACGACAAGAGCATACTGTATTTAAACGCCAACTCCTTCGCTACGGGTTGGATCGCACACATAAAACAATAAAAAGTTGTTTTCGTGGCTACAATACAGTCCGTTCATTCATTCGTTCAACACGGCGAAACTATGCTAGGTGGCTAACGAGCTAGCATTCCGATAAAAAAAACCCAAATAACACGCCCAGTTTACAAAATTCTAACTGTAATATTAAATTAGGTAGTAATATAAAAATCAGCGTACGTTAAAACGTAAAAAATACTACGTTTTTCTTGTTAAAAACAAAACATTCCTCATAGTATCCAAACAATTCCAGCAGCTGTCCCTCTTGGAAGCGGATCAGGCATCGAACTGTAGTCCAGAGATTTTGGGATCGTCGTTGAAGAAACGTCACAAAACACGACAGAATAAAAGAACAAGGACAATATTCAAAACAACACACGGTTTCCAATTAATTTACAGTAAATAAATCCATATAAAAAGCCCAAATCTTCTCTGTAGCGGTCCCTTTTCCCTTCGTTGGAATTACAGTCTGTGCCGCTTGTCACCGCCCAATTCGTCGCTGCCCAATTTGTTTCGCAAAGCCTTCTGCGCGTGCGTGAGCCGGTCTGGATTCTGGAGTACGGCAACTACATTGGGACAATCAATAACAAAACTGTACTTTGCTAAAACAATTAATTAATTTGTGTAATATTTATAATTAGCGTGATATATTTTCTAGTTTTTTTATAAAATCAAATGTAAACAGAAACACCAAACAGAAAAGATGCTGGATATGAAATGTACCTATAATAATGCCCCATGGAAAATGTTATTCAGAACTTGTTCCTAACTTACTTATCGTACTTAAACGTATGGATCTAAATTTGCGGTACTGTATTTGGTTTGACGGTCTACCAGTAGCTAATCTGCATAATTGTCATAGACGGAAGATGACCATTCTTGTTCATAAATAGCATAGGCCTACTATTTTAGACTTTTAGATAAACGCCCATTAAGAATATTCATTCATAACCAGCACGAATTTGTCAGACTCTCCCCCGCTGCCATCTGTTATGACATTTGGCAGGAAAACGCTCTGGACCCGCCCACTGTTGAATTCCTTCCCCTCTGATTGGATGATAAATCAAAACATGAACCTTCCGCATGCGCTGATTGACTTAATTGACTGTCAATCAAAAAGGGTCTAAACTGTTGGCCTGTACTTACGCTGATGCTATTTTTGTATCCTCAGAAACCCACACACCCTTTCTGAAGGAGAGTGAATCGCGCACTAATGTAGGCCTAGATGTCAATTAAGGTTCCTGAGTAAGTTTTGAAATACATTTGCTTATATTAAAGCCCCAGTATGTCACTTTTTAGCCAAGAATAAACCAAACGCTTTTACGCAATGTTGGTTATTTTTATAGCACATAAAAAAAGTTCCCTTACTGTGAGCAGCCTTGCATCTCCACAAACCTGACTCTTTGTTATTATAATATAATATGTGAGCTACTGTGTCCAAATAATTTCCTTTGAATCAATAAGGTTTGTTTAAGTCTAAGGGTAATTTATGCTGACTCCTCATTAAACAACAGTCAATATGTGTATTGTAGTTTATTATACGACATAACAAGTGTTTACAAAAGATTGGTAATACATAAACAATACAGATAATTCCCACGAACTGTTATGGCGACAATTTTTTTAACAAGATACAACACAATAAAATGGAGTTGTAGTTTACCCACCTGTAAAAGGCAATATACAAAGTAGTGGTCACATGAATCAATAAAAAAGTTGAATTTCTAGTTTACAAAGTCTATGATGACGTACGTTCATGCACATTCAAGGCCCATGAGTTAAAACAATCTTGGTTCAAAATTGAAAATACTATTGGTAAGATATTGCATTATACAAAGTTCTGAAGTTGAGTCCACATTTTGACAATAACAAAGGATTTCTAAGCACCGATTCTGAATTATTTGCAAACTATTGACCGTATAAAGTTGTGATTCAACACTATGTAACTCTACTGGCTTTCTACTTGCCTCCATGGAGATTGTTATTGCTATTGGCTTGTTATGTTCCACAATATTAGCATTAAATCTATATCTCCATGGAAACAAGCAGGTGATGTAGGACAGAAATTAGAAGATCTGTGGAGAGAAAATTCTGAACTAGTTTTTGTTGAGCAATAAAAAAAACAGCCCTATCAAAACAAATGCCAGTTACAGTGGCGATAACATTGCCTTGGAGACCTTTATGTAGGACTATTTTGAAAAAGTATTAAGAGCGAATGGAAATAGAGGCAAGTGATATATTGCACCACATAATGACAATAGTTATTTAGCAAAGTACACAGTTTAGAATATCAAGTAAATATTGTTTAAAATAAAACTGCCAAAGCTGAAAAATGTACTAAAAAGAATAAAAAAGCCATTTCTGTTTGAATTCCCTTTTTGTTTTTGCAATACTTGAATATTCTTAACAAAGACATATACAGGCACATTTTAGCACATGCCTGATGAAGTGCAAAAAAAAAAAAAAAAAAATTGACTAGCATTTTCTGAGAAAAAAAATAGACAATTTTTGTCAGTACCCACACCTACATGGAATTAATATGAGATGATATGATAACAGTATTCAGTCTTACATTGCTATTTTGTTAATGCCAATACAAGTACTGGTACTTGGCAACAATCTTATGATTTTGTAATGCATATTTGTACAAATATTTGTCTTTTGTAAATGTTGTAAACAATTTTCAGTGTCATAGGCATTTAGAAACAAACAATATAATCTTTCATCTAATCACAAGAGAATACCGTAACCATCTTGCAATTTGATTTTAGTTCAAAGCGGACTTTAGCCATTAGCTTAGCGGCTAAAATCACCAGGTTGTCCATAGTGTACAGCTAAAAGATATGTTCCAGCTAGCTATCTTAACTGAACAACTCATTTATTATGTTTAGATAACAGCTTTACTGTTACATGTTTTGTCTTTCAAGTGTATCCCAATTACTGCTTTGATGAATTCATTTAAAATTAGTTTATTTAAGCCACAATAAATAGTCATTAAAATTTTCTATTTGAAAACACAATAACAGATTTAAAGTTTTGTGTGTACAACAAATACAATGCAACTTATACTGCGTTCAGACCAAAAATTCCCTGGACGCCTCTATTTGGATGCCTTTGCATTTGAATTCAGACGTCCCAGATGCACATCTTGGATGCCGTGGACAAACAGGAGAAAAATACTTTAGTGTTATTATTGGAGGCTAGGCTGTGGGCTCCGGGCCACTGAGCCGCTGAGCTCTGGGCCGCAGAGCTCCGGGCCACTGAGCTCTGCCCTGGTCTTCTAACACCGACGCCTGAATGCTCAAGACACACTGCATCATCGCCAGTTTCATGCCGCGCTGATGCCTGAAGATGCACCACAAAAACGCAAGACGCCCTGCCCTAGCCTTTGCATGTAAACTGGGCGCCTTGAAGCTGTGGTCTGAACGGGCCATTATTCTAGTAACAAAGAACTAAAGACTTTTTTTCTGGGAAGGAGCTTCAATATTTGGAAAAAAGAAACCAAATTTAACACTGGAATTTTTATTTTGCTTTTCAATGATGTATAAAAATGTTATTGTATTATCATATACAATAATGTATTGATTTATTCCCCAGTCTTTTGCAGTTTTTAATGCTGCAAATTCAGCTGAAATATTTTTTTTAACTGCATGCGAGAATGAAAAAAAAAAAAAAAAACTGTAACGTGGACTCTAGCTGCTTTCTGATTTATAAAAAACAATAGAACGTACAAAGGCCTTTCCCATAGACATAGCTGCCATGATGGAGTGGTAAAGTGAATTCCACATGGAGACCCACAATTCTGCCTATTTTACATCTATGTTACAAATATTTCAAACAAGAGCTTTTTTTTTATCAAATTACATGAATAGTCTACACATGCAAAGGGCTATGTACAGGGAATATAAAAAGGATTATATTGTTCAGATGGAGTCCAGCACTTTAACAAGACAACTGTATAATATATATTTTAATAGGAACCCCTCTGTGTGAATAAAAACAGCCCAAAATGTATATATGTTACAATTCTGTCCTCTACTTATATTGGCAGCCTTGGTGAACATCAGGAGTTAAAATTGTTCATATTGTTCTAATAATTTAATAACCTTAAACTGCATATGACAGGTTTTGATCAATCTCTAAATTTGACTGGAATAACACTCGTAAATAAATAAATAAAAAAGTATAGTTTTACACTGATTCAGAAGCAATTTGTGAAAGAAAGTCAAAAAATATAAGTATAAGTATAAATATAAGAGTTCTAGTTCAGTTCTATTTTCACACTTCAACACTGATGACATCGTGGTAGGAAGATGTTCTGTTACTTTAAACATAATTTCAACAAAATTAAAAGGTGTTTTGTTCTATTGTTATTTGGCACATTTCTGTGGACATTTAAGGAGGTTTAATACAGTGTACAATGTGGTTGCTAGGTAACAGCTATGCCTAGTGTGTGATGTCACGATTTCTAACAGAAGTCAAAGTGAAAAAATTTCCAAACTGGGAAAAATGTATAGAATTTTTAGTAAAATCTTAAATATAACAATCGTATGTGTGTTTTAGCAAAATGAGTAGTCTAATCTGTCATAGGCACTTTAAAGGTGCATGACGTAACATTTCTTGTGGAGAGTTCATCACCTGCTTTGCTTTGCCCAGAATGTTCCACTGTATGGCATAAAGACATCTGCAATCATTTATATTATTGTAATCTATTAAATGTGAGATAAGTGTAATGCCATACTGTGGAACATTCCAGGCATAGTAATAACATCTTCATATAAACAGGCGTGGACTGCAGATCCTCCACCAGAAAAGCTACATAGTGCACAGCATCTACTTTAATCCTGATCTAGTCCTGGTTTAGTTCTGGTGTATTACTGCTTTACATGCTTTAGTCATAGTTTAGTCCTGGTTTAGTTGTGGTTTATCACTGCTTTACATGTTTTAGTCCTTGTTTAGTCCTGGTTTAATTCTGGTTTATTACTGCTTTACATGCTTTAGTCCTTATTTAGTCCTGGCGAAGTCACAATTTAGCCCTACTTTTGCCCAATTTTGAGTTTCAGTTCTAGTTTAGTCCATGTAACACTGCTGGAGATGTGCAAAACTTAGCTGGGTTTCTTATCTACAAGTGAAGTTACCTACATCACTGCAAATGTAAGCAGCAATATAAGCAGAGGACACTGTATTTTCCTAACACCAGAATCACCCCATAGTCTATTGGTACTTTAATAGTATACTACTCTATTTAAAATGTAGTAGTAATATTTATTTTTCACTATAGACAATATTGAATTTGCCAATAATTTCTTTGTCAAAATCTCTCCTTTTTAGTATTAGCATTTAGTATTATCTCATTCTGTAGAAATCATACTGCAGCTGCCACCATATTTGAGCAGTCAGAAAATGGCTACCCTGGATTCACACCAAACATGTATATTTTATAACTGCTTGTTATTTATTCTGTGTGATGCTAACTAGAGGTACTGCTCTGTCTGAAGCTCTGTTAGACTTTAATCTGAGTTTTGTTTTAACACAATCTTACCATAAACAACTGACTTTTTGTGCACTGTGTCACCATGGTAACAGTGGGACAGTCTGCCATGGACATACAAGTAGAACACCCCCAGTCAGCCAGCACTGCAAAGTATTGTGGGATACCCTGTGATTTCTAACCCATTTGAGCACCACTTGCATTCTAATAAGTATACCCTGTTTTCATTATTGTAGTGCCATTTTCAACTGTTTTTAAATAGTAATAAATTGTAATATTTCTGTTCACGTGTTTGTAGTAAATCCAGGGTAAATAAGTGTGCTTTGAGTTAAAAACCAACTTTGTGCAGAAATTACCAACATCTTTCTCTTGAAATAGGCTGTGAAGTATGATGAAGGGTGAAGTTAGTTTAATATTTAAAAGAAATCAGGTACAAACCTGATTTCTATTTTGTAGTACAGATATAATGTAGAAGCAGCTCTTAGGGTCAAACTGAGACCGCTGTTTACTGTCTGCATATAATTATAATGTTTTTTATTGCTCGGAAACCAGGAAGCCTCTGAAAGTTTTGAAAAGCGGTCATAATGAATTATTAGGACGCTGGGAATGCGCTAGGCAAGTGAGGAATAACTTTGGATCACTGCAAACACTTATTTGTAAACTCTGTTAGTAGTGACATAATAATGTCACTATATGGTATTCAGTATACATTAAAAATTCTGGTTTTAATAATAATACAAATGGCCGTTTCTTAAGTGCATAATTAGGTGAATTAAGACTTAAAAAATATTCACAGCCTATAGAAGAGAAACAGGACCTGTGTAAAATGGTGGCAACACTTGATAATAACTACATTTACTCATGTCTATAATAACAAATGAAGAAATATCATAATAATGAGCAAATAGTTTATTAAAAGGTGCATTCTGTAACTTTTCTGGTGGAGGGTCCGTCACCTGCTTGTTTCTCTACGGATGTCATTGCTCTGCCTGGAATGTTACACAGTATGACATTAAAAAGCTCTACTTTGTATTTATTAAATTACAGGTGGTTTTACAGCTCAAAAATACTAGAAAAACAGGCAGTCTGACTGTGAGTGGGGTCGCCTCTCTCCTCTCCTCTGACCTGTAACTTGGTCTGGTTAGGTCTCCATGAATATAGAAAGGTTTAATACAATACTGTGAAACATTCCAGATAAAACAATCTCAGCATCTCATGAAGGAGCCTCCACCAGAAAAGTTACACAATCCACCTTCAAGAATGATTCAGGTTCAGTAAATACGTAATAATTACCATAACTCCAAGTGTGAGGCTGAATCATTCTCGTCCATAAAAGATGAAGACTGTGTTCATACATTATTAAGGCTAATTAAGACATAGTTATTATAAAGTGGTACCAAAATGTCCTATTTGCACATGTGTGTAGTGAGATGCTACTTGTCCCTCTCTGGAGTTGGATCTACTCAGACTTGTGGCAGTACAGGTCTTTGAGGGCCTTGAGTTCTTCAATGAGCGTTTTGTTTTGGTTTTCCAGCACGGCCACGCGGTTTTCCAGACACTTCACATACTCCTTCTTCTTCCTGCGACATTCACGGGCCGCCTCTCTGTGGGACAAACACACGAGATGCCATTTAAGACTTTTGATTTCTAGAGATTTTATTGTTGTTTTAAAGCAATTAGGGTTGAGACATGTATTGTATATCCATTAATCAACTAAAACAGGATATGGAACTGCAAAAAAAAAGAAAACACAGAAATGCCACACCCAATGTGGAATAAAATTACTAATGCAGAATAAACCACTAAAATTTATGCCACTGAATTGAGTAGAGTGATGGCTGTACCTGTTCTTCATGAGGCGAACCTCTCGTTTGCGGGTGACCTCCTCAGTGGCGCCCCCTGTGGGCAGCGCAGGAGACGAGGCCATGACCACACTGGGAGCGATGGTGCTGGCTGGAGCGGCTCTGATCTGATAGGCCTGCACATCACCTGAAGCCGCTAGGACAAAGGGATTTCATTTAACAACAAAGAAAACAAACATATTGGGTTTCAGATGACATCATAACATTCTATAGGCCAATATTAAGTTAATGGGCAGGAGTTATGGCCAACCCGAGATAAAATCTAACCCGACCCACCTGACCTGAAGAAATGGGTTCAAATGTTGAGACCTAACTCGACCCCAACCCGCGGACAATAAAACTGTGTTGCCTTGCAAACACGCGGTTTTGTTAGCATAATGTGTTAAAATCACTCTTTGTTTTACTATTTACTCTCAAGTGCACTGTTTAGGGCTTGTTTGAAATGGCCTACACACAGGATATAGAGCACATAAAAGCTTTTTTGAGAGTTTGGGACTAAAGCTCCTAGATCATGGAGCGAGGAGTCACCTGATAACAGCAGAGCCATTTATTTGTTTAAATCACTTAACAGACCAGACATTTATTTGAGACCAGGCGGCAATTTGAGGCAGGCAATTAATTCCTTTCTCACAAAAATCTTGCTCAGCAAAACTGGGAAAATATGGTAGTCAAATTCTTTTAATCAGTAGAACTATAATTTACAGTTTTTACGGCACGGCTCGGAGGAGGTGTCGCCATTATATGATGGCGAATACATTGCCTACCTTGTCGGCATTATTCCTGCCACCTCGTCTCCTGTCTTTCCTCGCCTCTTTGCCACAACTTTCCTCTTACACCACAGCAGCTACAATGACATTGGTGGCTTCCTTCGAATTGCCAAACTGAAGTAATATTACCAAAACTCCTAAAAACTGCTTTCATTTCCTGCCCAATATGTTGCGCCATATTTCTTTTTTACGTCACTTTGATATAGGGGTTTCACAGCAACGTCATCAGTTCCACCACTTTTTCAGTGAAGGTGAGGGTGATCAGACGCAGCGCAGAGAATGCAGCGTATCATAAAGGCAGGACTGTTACATTAGACTCAGCGTTTATTTGGAACCGGTGGTTATTTATCAAAATATACACCTGCACTCAGCGTTTAAAAGGACCTGGCGGTTATTTGAAACCCGGCTATATAAATATAGGATATAAATAACTGTGGACTTGTGTCTGACCTTGCACTACGACCTGGTTGCTGGGCACCAGGATCTGCTGCCCGTCGCTGGTCTGGGCGTACTGCAGGATGGTGGCTCCGGGCTGGGCTGTGGTCAGAGTCTGGATGCCCTGAACTCCATCGGTGCCATTGTTAGCCAACTGGATAGCTCCACCCTGAGTGATGGCAACTGAGAGAGGGAGAGGGGTAGAGAAGAGGGTTGAAGAGAGGAAAGAGAGAAGGAAGAGAGGGTTAGGGGGAGAGAAAAGGTAGAGGGAGAGGGTAAGAGAGAAGAAGAGGGGGGTAAGAGAAAGGAGTAGGTGGAGAGAATGGAAAAGGAGAGGGGGATGGAGAGTGGAAGAAAGGGGGAAAGAGGTAGTTAGATGGCAAGACAGTGGGTAGGCGGATTGGAACGAGGGAGAGAATTTTAGGAGAGAGAGGGGTCAAACCAAATAAATTGTGATTGTTTTTCTTCGTTTGTTCTATTGACGAGAACTAAAACTCAGTAACAGTTCAAACTCCCCTCCTCCCTCTGTCACAGTATGAAACAAGAGAGAAGTAAATGAGCTTTAAAGAATCTGCTCCAGGGCTTTGGGAAATATCAGTTACAAAAACAGACTTTAGTTCTGGCCTTGAGGCAACATTAGAATAAAGAGAAACTACATCCTTCAGACAATCTTTGAGAAAGGGTCCATTCATCTAGAAGTACTGTTAAACAATACCTTCAATACCTTCAATCGTTAAAACGTTTGGGTAAATATATCTAAACATACTTAATTGGAGTTTTATTGAAGACTCTTTGGAAAATTAAGTACTGAAAATGCAGCAACAGTAGAATTCAAAGATACAGTACCAGTAAAATGTCCAAAAAACCTACATACCTTATAATTTAGGTCAAAGAAATTGTTCTTTAGTTGAATTTAGTAACATTATTATTTTGATAGTTGAGTTTACATATTTTCAACATGGCCTTCTTGAAAATTACCCATTAAGTCTCAAGGGGCTAAACTATAAATTAAGGATGCAATATTAAAGGTGCACATGCAAATTTTCTGGTGAAGGATCCGCCACCTGCTTGTTTCTGTGGAAATGTCATTCCTTTTCCTAGAAGGTTGCGCAGTGTGACATTAAACTAACGTATTCATCTCCGTGCAGGTACACCACCAGGTCAGGGTACAGTTCCATGTACAGGCAAGTCTTCTCACAGTAAGAATCCATGTTTTTCAACAGATTTTTGAGCAACAAAATCATCTGTAAGTTTATTTGCTTTTTTGTCAACTGGCTTTTGTTCAGACTCACCTGGGCTAGCTCTGTCAAATCAAAGTTCCTAGCTCCTAACTCCTAACTTTGGAGGTCACGGGGACAACCATAAGAATCCTAAGCAAAGAGGAGACGGCGCTTCACCTGCGTTTGGAGAATCCGACCATCCTAATCCGCAGTGGGAACAACAGAGAAGTCACATGATCCTACACCTGTTTAATAAAAAACTACAATGCCCACAAAATGGACTACAATACGCGATCTTTATCCTCCTCTACTGGACTGGTTTTAATGAATATTTCAGGATGACAGTGTACAGAAATGACCCGAGTGTTTGTACATGAGAGACAATGCTGCTGCTGAATATGAAAGATCTGCTATAAACCCCCCAGACTGTACGATTTGTAAACTTGAACCACCTCCAACATCTCGACACACACCCATGCTCAGAAGCGAAGAAATATATTCTCCAGACTCACTATCAGCTGCAGCCTTTGCTCTGGCTTCTGTCCTCTGTCTCAACAAATATTCCACCAAATGTCATTTAGTCTGTTTGTGGTGGAGCATAGAGCTTGCATATTCATCAGCAGAGTTCATGCAAATTACCCATGTGGTTTTAAGTTTGTTTCTATAAATGTAAACAACATATGTACTCTTCAAATAAAATATGTGAAGCTGTGATGGTCCTAAAAGCTTTTATTTTCATCCTTATAGAAAGTTGGGTTTGTCCAGATATTTATTTTGTATAATATCTGAGGCAATGAAACTTTTAACGCATTACAAACTCTTCGTGTTTAGATTAAGATCTCGAAAACCAGAGGAAACCACAAAAACACAGGGATAACATTCAAACTCCACACAGAAAGGCCACACCCAACCTGGAATAAAACTCGAGACCTTCATGCTGTGAGGTTGAAGCACTAAGCACGATGTCGCTGAATTGAGTAGCGTGACTGCATTATAAACTCTTCGTGTCGAGATTGGCCATGTTCGGAAATCTTCGGGAAAAATGTGCACTGGATTGTGGGATGCCTCATAGCTCCTTACGGCTGGTTTGGAAGCTCCCGAAGCTCCTACGTCAAAGGAGCTATGAAAGGAAGCATACAGGCTCCTTTTACTAGCCCCTTCTTAACTCAGTGCACCATTTGGATAACATCTTTAAGGAGACAAGCAGGTACCGAACCTCCACCAGAAAAGTTACGTAGTGCACATTTAAACAAAAAAGGCAATGCGATCATTTCCTGGATTTCTTCAACCCTGCTAGACCTCGTGTACATTTGAACATCTCCCATCCTGTAAACCTACTGTACTGCCCGCTGCTGGTCTGGTAGATGGGCGTGGGGACGGTAACCGTGGTGATAGCAGGCGTGGCGGCCGCAGCAGCAGAAGCAGAGTCTTCCTCAGCCTTTTCCTCCTCGATACGGGGCACAGCAGGAGCATCAGACGAAAGATCATTCAGGATCTTTCTGTAAAAACAACATAGAGAGGATTGGCATAATATGAATATGAACGTACAGTAGAGTTATGTGGGCAAAAAACACCAGATTCATTTCTAATAATGATCATTACTCACGGCTTTAAATAACAAAAACTACTATAAAATCTCATTCAGAACTCATTTATAGTAATATGCACTGCTTGTAAAATGGCCAAAAATCATTTATAACATTCTAACAAGACAAACTAAGCTTTCACATTGTCTTGTCTCACATTGCACTGCAGCCCGGTTGAGTTTACAAAAAAATAGGCTAATGAAATTTAAGACCTTTGTGAAAAAAATAAGACTTGGACAACATAATTTAAGACTTTTTAAGGCCTTAATTTTGAAACATGAAATTTAAGACCTTTTTAAGACTTTGAAGACCCCGGGCGACCCTGATTTAAATATAGACAGCACACAGCAGACATATTTTGACCTCAAGAGTTGTATATACCATATATCTGTACTAGGGTAAGACATGTTGCTCAAATACATGGGGAAAAATGTGGCACAGGGCCTTTAAATCCGTTAACAAGTCAAAAACGATTAAATAAGCAATTCAAGCAAATTTTATTAAACCTATTACATGCCCCAGTCTCATTTTGCAGTGAGAGTCCTGCTTTGTTTACATAGTTCTTTTCATGTGTGAACTCCTAGTGTAATATCCCTGCTGACCTGTAGGAGGGGCGTCTGGACAGGATCTCTCTACGTTTCTGTGAGTCAGTCACACTGTCCACTGACTCCTGTGAATCCTCGCTCTCTGCTATCGTCGAGATCTGGACACAAACAGGAAGGATTTTCATGGATGCAATTTTTCTGCTGACTAACGACACAATGGTTGACAAAACTGTTAAACTTTTACTAAATCCCCCCTGAATAAAAAAGAAAGGGGCGAGTGGGAAGAAGACACATGTATGTATACGCAAACTGCACTCACCAGACTAGAACTGTGCAGGAGTTCATGCAAAAACAGCTAACATTTATATAAATAGATTAAACTCTGCCTTTTACACATGAATACCAAAAGACACCAAATCTTCAGCTAACTCACTCAATCACCAACTTCCACTTTCTGTTGTTATCCCATATAAATCCTTAAAATCTAAATAAAATAATTATTCAGCTAATACAAATTTTGGTTGACTATGACTCCATTCAATCATAATAAATGATTAAAGGATTCTGGCCCTAATGTCTCACCTGGACAGCCTGCACCAGTCTCACCTGTACAGCCTGCACCTGTCTCACCTCTGCACCTGTCTCACCTGTACAGCCTGCACCTGTGGGCTCTGGATGACGGAGGGCTGGGCGGTCTGGATCACTCCGTGCACCTGGACTGTTTGTCCGTTTGGGAGCTGCACCAGAGTCACTGTGGGTCCCGCCGAGGAGACATGACCCTGGGACAGCGTCACCTGCAATGATTAAAAACATTAAAGTCAAAGTTAATTTCGGTGAGTGTTAAAGTGGACATAAGCTATAAACTATGATATATACGTGATTTTACATTTTGTTCACTGTAAACTACAATATTGATCTAAAACAGCCTAATAATGAAAAATATAGGGAGTAGGTGAACACAGGAATTCTCTGGGCACTCAAATCTCGACTGCAGGACCATACAGGATGGCCTATGCCATGGCGCCCCCGAGGTGAACGTGTTGTTGTTTGCAAGCTCCACTCCAAGGTGGTATTTTCTTCATTTTTTGTGTGTTTTCTGCATCTTATTTCTCGCTCTGGACGTAGTGCACAAATGCCGTGCACTGCAGATGTACAGCAGACAGGCATTACTGGACAGTGCCAATTCAAACCACTTTAATTTTGAGGGGGTCATTCCGCCGGACCTGGAGCCCTATGTTCGTCGCCACCCCCAGGAAGACCCCGAACCGACCTCGAGTGAGTGTGCGGACCCGAGGAGGGAGTGAGGCAGGAGAGGCGGGCTCCATGCTAGACTAAAGGCTTGCACTAGCCAACCACCGCTACCCAGCCTCCTACTAGCGAACGTGCGGTCTCTGGAAAACAAACTGGACGAGTTACGAGCTAGTATTTCATCACAGAGGGAAATACAAGAATGCTGCGCTTATATTTTCTGTGAAACCTGGCTTTCGGAAAACTTCCCAGAGTCCGCCGTTCAGCTAGAAATGCACTCACTGTATAGAGGTGACCGGAATGCAGCCTCCGGTAAGAGGGTGGGGTGGTGTGTGTATTTTTGTCAACAACTCATGGTGCAGAGACATATGGACTGTTTTTTAATACTGTTCACCAGATCTGGAGCTTTAACTGCTGAGATGCCGTCCTTTTTATCTACCTTGGGAATTCGCGTGTTTGTTTTTGGCCGCTGTTTACAAACAACCTTGCACCGACTACACAGGTGCTCTCAGGACGCTCTATGACGTCATCAGTAACTTGGAGACGGCTCATCCTGATGCTGTTTTTATTGTCGCTGGGGATTTCAATCAGTGCAATTTACGGACTGTACTTACTAATTACCAACAACATGTCAACATACCCACCCGTGGCAAGAACACTTTGGACCATGTCTACAGCAATGTAAGTGGTGCATTCAGGGCAGCACCCCGCCCCCCCTTCGGAGATTCAGACCACATTTCTCTGTTCATGTACCCGGCCTACAGACAAAAACTCAAACAGTCAAATCCTGTTACCAGACAGGTGCAACTTTGGACACCAGAGGCTGAGAGCACTCTGCAGGGCTGTTTTGCCACCACAGACTTGGACGTGTATAGAGTTGCAGCTACTAGGGTGGACTCTTGTATCAATGTGGATGAGTATGCGGAGTATGTGAGTGGGTACATCAGCACTTGTGTTGAGAACATCGTACCCACTATACAAGTCAGGAGGTTCCCCAACCAGAAGCCCTGTGTAAACCAGGATGTACTGCACCTGCTACGTGCTCGCTCTGCTGCATTCAGATCTGGCGATGAGGCTGAGTACAAAGCTGTGCAGTACCGACTGCAGAAGGCCATAAGAGCGGCTAAGAGGCAACACAGAGAGAAGACGGAGGGCTTCTACTCTTCTGCCGACCCCAGGAGGATGTGGCAATGTCTGGACCACATCACAGACTTCAGAGCCAGCTCCAGCTCCACCACCATCAGAGCCTCAGACAACCTCCCAGATGACCTCAACACTTTCTACACCTGCTTTCAGGTTAACACCACCACCACCCCCACAGAGCACAGACACACCTCAATCACTCAACCCCCCTCCCCCCGGCCTGTCGTCTCATCAGCCCAGGTACACAAAGTCCTGAGGCGGATCAACCCCCGCAAAGTCCCAGGTCCAGACAATATTCCTGGGAGGGCCCTCAGAGCGTGTGCTAATGAGCTAGCTGACATCTTCACCTCCATTTTTAACCTCTCCCTCAGCCAATTCACCATCCCCACCTGCTACAAAACCACCACCATCGCCCCCCTCCCCAAGAAGAACCCCCCATCCTGCCTGAATGACTACAGGCCAGTAGCACTCACTTGCCCCACATTCAGAGCAGAGTACCAGATTCTATCGACTCCCTACAGGCCCAACAGTCCACCTCTGACGCCATCGCCACTGCCCTCCATGCCTCGCTCTCCAATCTGGAAAATAAAGACTCCTACATCAGGATAGGGGTGGGCGACAAAAAATATCTCGATATATTTTAAATATCGAGATATTTTTAAAACTCGATATGAATTCTGACATATCGATATAATGCTTACGTTTACTTCTGGTTTCGCTGCTTCACTTGTTTTGTCTTCTCTGTGCCGCGCTCGCCTCCGCCTCCTCGCTTTTGTCCCCCCAGCTCCTCCGTGGAGCCTAGAGCTGGCCGTGGACTAAACCAGGACTAAACGCGGCCGCAGAACCTGGGGCTCGGTCGCGGACTAAACCAAGACTAGGACCAGGGCTCTACAGTGTGCCAATTTCACTTGCATTTGCGAGCAAATATTTCAGTGTGCGAACGTGGAAAAGATATCGAGATATAAATCGTATATCGAGATATATTTTTTGGTCCATATCGCCCAGCCCTACGTCAGGATACTCTTTATTGACTACAGTTCGGCCTTCAACACAGTCATCCCCCACAGACTCACCCACAAACTGTCATTACTGGGACTACACCCTGCCCTCTGTGACTTTCTCCTGGACTTCTTGACTGGCAGGCCCCAGTCTGTCAGGATTGGACACAGAACTTCTGCCAGCATCACCACTAACATCGGGATCCCGCAGGGCTGCGTCCTCAGCCCCATCCTCTACACCCTGTTCACCCACGACTGTGTCGCATCCCACCCCGAGAACATCATCCTGAAGTTTGCTGACGACACCGCTGTGTTAGGCCGTATCACAGGCGGAGACGAGGCGGCCTACAGGAGAGAGGTGGACAGTCTGGTGACATGGTGCGGGGACAACAACCTCACTCTCAACACAGACAAGACCAAGGAGATGATAGTGGACATGAGGAAGGAAAGGAGACCTCATCAGCCACTGTTTATCCGGGACCTTGAGGTGGAGAGGGTGAGCACCTTCAAATACCTGGGGGTGCACATCAGTGACAACCTCACCTGGACACTCAATACAACACAGGTGGTGAAGAAGGCTCAACAGCGGCTGTACTTCCTGAGGAGGCTGAGGAAATTTGGCATGTCACCCAAAATCCTCAGCAACTTCTACAGCTGCATCATTGAGTCCATCCTGACCACTTGCATCACTGCGTGGTACGGCAGCACTACGGTGAAGGACCGCAAACGCCTGCAGAGAGTGGTAAAGACGGCCACAAAGATCACCAGGACTCCTCAACCCTCTGTGCACAGCATGTACCACCGCAGAGTCCACAGGAGAGCAGCCTCCATCATCATCAAAGATCCCACCCACCCCCAACATGGATTATTCAAACACTCCTACTTTCAGGCCGGAGGTACAGAAATGTGAAATGCAGGACTACAAGAACAAAGAACTCTTTCTTCCCAACAGCTATCAGACTTCTGAACTGTTGACCAACAGCCCCCATGAACAATATTAATTTATATGTACATGAACAATATTTAGCACATTAAAAACTTGCACTATCACTGACTATTGCACTATTACTGACTATTGCACATTTTTCAATTTGACTGTTGACTGTTGTGTGTATACTTGTGTGCATCCGGTGTGGGCAGCAAAAGTAAGAATTTCATTGTACAGGGAAACGTGTTTCTTTACCGTACATATGACAATAAAGCTTTGAATCTTGAACCTTGAATACAGGATAACTCAAATATGCATGAATCAATTATAAAACAACTTTGAGTAAACTGATGATGAGGGAAAAAATAATAACAGATCATAAATGTTACTTTTGCACAATGTGTCCCCTTTAAGGATAGGCAGTCGGTAGTTATGGTCAAAGTTAGGATCAGACTCCGGGATATCAATGTAAATCCATTTCTCCACAAAGCATGGACACCTACAGCGTTCCCTGTGTTTGTGTTACCTGTGCCAGAGTGGCGATCTGGGCTGGGGTGATCTGTTGTGCTTCGCTTTGGGTCACAGCAGTCTCGGCCTGCTGAGCCTCTGCAGCCTCCATCTTCATAGAGTAAGCTGTTCATACAAAACACACAAGATGGAGGAGTTAGTATCAACTCATCAGCTTTGGTAAGAAGGTGCTGGCGTCATTTTTAAAGATGCACCGATCCGATACTGGTATTGGATATCGGTGCTGATACTGACAATGTCTGTTGAGACATTTCTGTCTTCAGAAAGTCGATGGGAGAGCGTAGTGTGTGTAAAAAGAGCAGGGCTGTGTGGAAGAAGCTACTGTTTGTCTCTGCTGCTGCTAAAGATGAGGCAGAGCAGCATCAGGAGTCTGTGTGAATGCACCAAGAGACACACTCAGGAGAAAGAGAAAAGAAATTAAAGCCGCAAGCTGCATTAAATGTCCCTCGCGGGCCACGCTTCGCACTCGGGCGACCCAGCGCTCCCCCGGGTGGCGCTGATGCTACACCGGGTGGCGCCAATGAGCCTCTTGTCTCTGTGTGCTTGTGGCTTTGGGCTGAACTTGTCACTAAACACATAAAGTCTACACACACTGGAGATGCTGATGTACTAACATAGACAAACATGGGCACTTTGGGACATTTCACGTTCTTCAATGAAACTAATAAGTCGTTATATCACTTTGAAATGTAAGAAATTATGGACATTTTTCCATTAGGATAACATTGGAGCTTTTGTGCATCACCATGGCAACACAGTTAAAAATTCCATATGGTTGTCATTGACTTTTTTGATCGGGATGACATGAAGAGTTATTGGGCCAAATTTGAGAATATTCTGTGAAAGTAAAATATTTTTCATGAATGGGAATTTATCGGATCTCTCCCATTAGGATAACATTGGAGCTTTCGTGCATCACCATGGCAACAAGGTTAAAAATACCATATGGTTTACATTGGCTTTTTTCACCATCTCGTCGGGGTCAGCCATTGACTCCCATTGGTTTCCATTCATTTTAGCAGCTAGAAATATGGCCCATGCCTTCGGCATGGGGGCTTGGACACAGCTTCATGTCAGGAGTGTGTTTTGGGGACAGGAGGCGCTTCAACCTACTTTTCTCAACATTGACAATGTTGACAATGACTTGATAACAAGAACAAATATGCATGTACCATGCCTTCGGCATGGGTTGCTAGGATACTGCTGTTCACGTTCATACTGCTGCTCAACTTCGTAAGACAGTTGACAACGATGAATGCCTGGGCGAAGCAAAAGGCCCTACGCCCTGTAGGGGCTCAGGCCTAGTCATCAAATCATCATCAAAAAAGATAAAGTCTGACTCTCCTAGTAGTCTATGTTAAGAGTAGACTGGCTATATTATAAAAGATAAAATATCCTGAGAAAGCTCTGTACTTATTTCCCTGAATAAAATTCTGAGCTGTGAATCATTAAACCAAATGAACTGAAATGTTCACATATAAACTATAACTGTACAGTAGTTGTACTGTAATACAATATCATAGTGTTATTATATTGTACTCATTAGCATAAAAAATTATGAGATTTTTTTTGCGTCTTAAAACGTATCAAAATCAAATCGATATCGTGACCTATGTATGTATATGTATCGAATAGTGGAAAAACTGTATAGTTGCATTCCTACCATTTGCTGGTTGTAGTTGGTCTAGAAAGTTCTGTAATGTTTGAATTTTAATTTAAACAAAGATGTTCTGTAGATACTTGAGACCAATAATGGTTGGATCAATTTTGTCTTAGTTTATTTTTGTATAAAGAAAATTTCATCCGTTTTCAGTCCCTGCACTGGGTGATATTGGTAATCAGCAGATACTTAAAGCCATAGTATCGAAATCAGTGTTGAAATTGAAAAAGCTGGATTGGTGCATCCTTAGTCATTTTGCTTTATTGTATTGGAATTTTTATTATTTTCCCTTTTCTTTATGCTTAAAGCTGCACTGCATAACATTTCTTGTTACAATTTAATTGCTTTGTCTAGAATGTTCCACAGTACAGATTAACCCTATCTATCACAAGGGAGATAAGCAGGTTACAGCACTACACTACTTTACAGTTCAGATCTGTGGAGTATAATTCACAGAAATAATTATTGTATTTTTGAGCAATAGAAACGACCTGTAATCAATAAATGCTAGATGGAAATGTTTAAAGTCATACCATGGAACATTCCAGGCAAAGCAATAGCAAATCCTCCACCAGAAAAGTTGCACAGTTCACCTTCAACTTTTAAATTTCAGTTTCCACAGTTGATGCGCTGATGTTGAGGCCTTGGGTGGACACTTAAGATGGAAAAGCATGTGACCATTCATTTGAAATGTATTTATAGTGCATTTAAGCTACTGTGAACAAATTTTTTCCCTTTGTCCCAAGTCAAAATTCTATTAGGACATACCATGTGGTAGACTCCTGTTAGAAACAGGACAAAATAATTGCTATAAAATTCGACTGGGCATTGCCACTTGGATCAAAAAGGTTTACTAAGAATTGTCACATTAAAATATTCTCAAACAAAACTGTGGTAAAATTTTGCCCAAGTTATATCATGCATTTGTGACAAAAATTATTCAACAGCTAATGTCTAGATCAGTGGTTCTTAACCTTGTTGGAGGTACTGAACCCCACTAGTTTCATATGCACATTCACCGAACACTTCTTAATTGGAAAAATATGTTTTTTTCAAATTCAAAACAGGAATATATATTTTATTGGTGCACACATGTGAATCCATATTGCACATATTTGTCCGACCACTCTTTTTTTGCTCAACATATTTAGTATGAAGGGAAAATATTAAGAAAGAAATTACATGACACCATCACAACAGTCACAAGACTATTATGCGCACAAAATTTCCTGCAGCCAATAATGGCCAAAGGGGGCGTGTCATCATGAATCATATGAGCTGGATGTGAGTCTGACCCCTGCTCAACCCCTGAGACTGACTCACCGAACCCCTGTGGTTCGATCGAACCCAGGTTAAGAACCACTGGTCTAGATCCTGGTAAAGTGGCACTGTGTAAGTTCAGTCAAATACTTTTCTCCATGGAGATGCTTTGCTTTGTCTGTAATCTTTCACAGTATTGCATTAAACCTTTCTATACTCATGGAGACCAAACCAGACCAAGTTACAGGTCAGATCTATAGAGAGGAGACTGTGCTCACAGTCAGGATGCCCGTTTTTGTAGGTATTTAGAGTAATAAAAGCATCTGTAATTTAATAAATGTAAGGTAGATCTGATTTAATGTCGTACTGTGGTAGATTCCAAGCGGAGCAGTGACATATCCATAGAAACAAGCTGATGACCCTCCACCAGAAAAGTTACACAATACACTTTTAATACATAAATTTAATCATAAATACAATCATATTAAGCTAAATTAGTTTAGAATCACATGAATGCTATCTAATTCAAACAGGCGTGCAAACTCTTTTTGGACATTCAAAACTCAACCAACGTGCTGTTACTTGTTATCCAGTCTCCATTACGCAAAGCTGCGGACTTACAGTAGGCGTCCCGTTCCCAACTTTATCACTTTCTCGCCGTCATAATTTACAAATATAATCCAACATCTATCTACCAGACTCCCCACCAACCTCTCCCCCCTCCCGTGCCCCGCGGAGCCTTCACCTTCACCGGGGATCGGGACCTGGCTGCTCCGGTGTCCGTGATCTCACTGGTGCGTCGGCTCTGTGCGCTGCATGATTGGCTTCGCAGTTTTCTCCCTCTGCTTTTCAAAAATCACTCGGATGACAGCAGCGAAGCCACATGGTCAGGCAACGCCCACTTTACTACACATTATACCGACTAACTTCCTGGGCGATTTGGTTAATTTTATCAGGCATTTATCCACGATTTCACTCGGGGATGCACGTTTTTACGCACAAGCAACGCGACGGGCCTTGACAGTCAATTCTTACTGTTATTTCAACGTAATATAGCAAAGTTATGCAGATGAATTATGAAAATATGCAATAAATTCTACTGGTTTGTCAAGAAGGACTTATATATTGCACAAAGTTACCAAATAATGAAAATTGCTAATAGATTTGCATGAGAAACACAGAAAAAGCTTTATCAATCATATCAAATCATAGAGCTTCTTAGCATGCTTTGTCAACGCCTATTTTAAAACCGAATGCAGTGTAATAATGGACAATATTTATAGCATTGTGGTGTGGTATTTTCACGTTTATTTCCCCCGTTTTGAGCCCAAAAAAACAGCGCAGCCTCCCCTCCCTCCAATCCGCTCCAAACGCACGGAGGCGCCATGATTTCTTTGTTCGCTCCCGATCCGAACCACACCGACACGGGCTTGTTTGGCAGGCCGAGCAGCGAGCCTCCGATCCCGCTGTGTGTCTGCTGTCGCTCCGTGCTTACCCTCACACTCTCCCGCCTCGGTCGCTCCAAGGCCTCCCCGAGCTCCACTTTTATTCAGGCCGACACGTAAGAGCCCGCGTCAGGCTACACCTCCGCCGCGTCACCGGGAACAACAACCACCACCACGGAGCAGCGCCGGAAAAGCACGAACACGCACGGAAAAGGACGAAGTGGAGCCGAACGGAGACGAGGTTTTACGAGAGTTTACGAACATCAATGTCCCATGATAAATGAATTATTCCTATTTGATTTATAAATTAGAATTAGAGGACAATGATTTTTGAAATATCTGCTCTTTTGTAAGATTTAGTTACCTACATAGCTACACAGTTACACATTATACAGACAAAGTACGTCCCATTTTGTGTATTTATTTATAATATGAAAATGTAGTTACATTAGGCTACAAGATCAAAATTAAAGCCGCAAGCGGCATCGAACGGCCCTCGCGGGCCGCGCTTCGCACTCGGCCGACCCGGCGCTGACTTTGGGTTGAACTTGTCATTAAACACACAAAGTCCACACACACTGGAGATGCTGATGTGCTAACATAGACAAACATGGGCACTTTGGGACATCGCCATGGCTACACCGTGCAAAATACAACTTTGGCCCCCGGACTTTTTTGTTCGGGCTGACCTGACGTATCACTGTGCCAAATTTCACGTTCTTCAATGGAGCTAATAAGTCGTTATATCACTTTGAAATGTAAGAAATTGTTGAAAATTTCTCATTAGGATAACATTGGCGCTTTGGCGCATCGCCCTGGAAACCCAGTAAAATATGCCATATGGTTGTCATTGACTTTTTTGATCGGGATGACATGAAGAGTCATTGGGCTAAATTTGAGAATATTCTGTGAAAGTAAAATATTTGTCATGAATGGGAATTTTTCTGATCTCTCCCATTAGGATAACATTGGAGCTTTCGTGCATCACCATGGCAACACGGTTAAAAATACAATATGGGTTACATTGACTTTTTTGATTGAGATGGCCCAAAGAAATTTTGGGCCAAATTTGGTACACTTTAGAAAAACTAAAAATTGGCCCTCCATGCAAAATTTTGTTGTGCTCTGTAGGGGGCGCTATTACACCATTTTTGCTCATGTCACAATTAATAGGCTTTGGCAAGAAAGTTTTACAAGCGATTCAAATTTGAGCCCAATTGAAGTTTAGACATTGGAAAATTGCAAAAAATCTGAACAAATTTTGCGGGTTCGCCGCACATAAACCATGACAGTTATCAAAAAAATTCAGCTAACTTTTGATGCCGCACTTCTCCAGATGACGTTCGGTGATTTTCAGCCCTGTGGGTGAAGGGCCTTCAGAGGAGTTCGTTCAAATGCGACGTGAGCGAAAATGCTGACTCTGCATTTTTTAAATTTCAATCCAAGATGGCCGCCTTCTGGTTTGTCAGGGGGCGTGGCCATAATAATTTTTTTTTCCTGTCTTGACATGAGGAATGTCTGTACCGAATTTCGTGACTGTCCGACAAACTTTACGTCGGGATCAGAGTCCCTCATTGACCCCCATTGATTTCCATTCATTTTAGCAGCTATAAATATGGCCCATGCCTTCGGCATGGGGGCTTGGATACAGCTTGATGTCAGGAGTGTCTTTGGGGGACAGGAGGCGCTTCGCGCTACTTTTGTCAACATTGAGTGAATGGGCGAAGCCCATTCACTCAATGTTGACGATGACTTGTTAGCAAGAACAAATATGCATGTCCCATGCCTTCGGCATGGGTTGCCAGGATACTGCTTTTCACGGAGAGAGCGATCGAGGGACGAAGTTCAGCGCGAAGCGCTGAACTTAGTAAGACAGTTGGCGAAAGCAATAGGCCCTACGCCCTGTAGGGGCTCGGGCCTAATTAAAGCCGCAAGCGGCACTGAACGGCCCTCGCAGGCCGCGCGTCGCATTCGGCCAACCCGGCGCTCCCCCAGGTGGCGCTGACGCTCCCCCGGGTGTCGCTGATGAGCCTCTTGTCTCTGTGTGTTTGTGGCTTTGGGCTGAACGTGTCACTAAACACAAAGTCCACACACACTGGAGATGTTGATGTGTTAACATTGACTAACATGGGCAATTTGGGACATCGCCATGGCAACACTGTGCAAAATACAACTTTGGCCCCCTAGACTTTTTTGTTCGGCCTGACCTGAAGAATCACTGTGCCAAATTTCACGTTCTTCAATTAAACTAATAAGACGTTATATCACTTTGAAAAGTAAGAAATTGTTGAAATGTTCCCATTAGGATAACACTGGAGTATTCATGCATCACCATGGTAACACGGTTAAAAATACCATATGGTTTACATTGGCTTTTTTTATTGAGATGTCCCAAAGTAATTTTGTACACAATTTGGTACATTTTAGAAAAACAAAAATTTTGACCATCCATGCAAAATTTAATTGTGTCCTGCAGGGGGCGCTATCAAACCATTTTTGCTTGTGTCACAATTAGTCGGCTTTGGCATGAAAGTTTTACAAGTGATTCAAATTTGAGGACAATCGGACTTTGTATGGCTGAACGGGAGGAAATTTAGACATTTGAAAATAGCAAAAAATCTGAACAAATTTTGCAGCTTCGCCGCACGTAAACCGTGACAGTTATCAAAAAAATTTAGCTATCGTTTGATGCCCGACTTCTCTAGATGATGTACGGCGATTGTCACCCCTGGGGGTGAAGCGCCTTCAGAGGAGTTCGTTCGCGCCCATTCACTCAATGTTGACGATGACTTGTTAGCAAGAACAATTATGCATGTCCCATGCCTTCGGCATGGGTTGCTAGGATACTGCTGTTCACGGAGAGAGCAATCGAGGGACGAAGTTCAGCGCGAAGCGCTGAACTTCGTAAGACAGTTGACTTCGTAAGACAGTTGCGAAAGCAATAGGCCCTACGCCCTGTAGGGGCTCGGGCCTAATTAGAAAGGTAAAAAGTTCTCAAACTGTGGCTTTTCCTTTGGCTCCATTTCATAAGTTCCATAATGTTGCTGTTCTGACACCGTTTCCATGGTAATTCATGATTCAAAACATAATATATCTTTTCAATGGTAAAACATGTTCTCTGTGCTCTGGCGCCGTTCCCATAGTAATTCATGATTCTAAATATAATATATCTTTTCAATGGTAAGAAGTCATCAAAATGTTGACTTTTCTCTGGTGCTGTTTTCATAGTAATTAACAATTACAAAAGTATCATTAGAAAGGTAAAACGTTCTCAAACTGTGGCTTTTCCTTTGGCTCCATTTCATAAGTTCCATAATGTTGCTGTTCTGGCGCCGTTTCCATGGTAATTCATTATTCAAAACATAATATCATATCTTTTCAATGGTAAAACATGTTCTCTTTGCTCTGGCGCCGTTCCCATAGTAGGCCTAATTCATGATTCTAAATATAATATCATATCTTTTCAATGGTAAGAAGTCATCAAAATGTTGGCTTTTCTCTGGTGCTGTTTTAATAGTAATTAACAATTACAAAAGTATCATTAAAGCCGCAAACGTCATCGAACGGCCCTCGCGGGCCGCGCATTGCATTCGGCCGACCCGACGCTCCCCCGGGTGGCGCTGACGCTCCCCCGGGTGGCGCTGACGCTCCCCCGGGTGGCGCTGACGCTCCCCCGGGTGGCGCTGATGAGCCTCTTGTCTCTGTGTGTTTGTGGCTTTGGGCTGAACGCGTCACTAAACACAAAGTCCACACACACTGGAGATGCTGACGTGCCAACATTGACTAACATGGGCATTTTGGGACATCGCCATGGCAACACCGTGCAAAATACAACTTTGGCCCCCGGACTTTTTTGTTTGGGCTGACCTGAAGAATCACTGTGCCAAATTTCACGTTCTTCAATTAAACTAATAAGACGTTATATCACTTTGAAAAGTAAGAAATTGTTGAAATGTTCCCATTAGGATAACATTGGAGTATTCGTGCATCACCATGGTAACACGGTTAAAAATTCCATATGGTTGTCATTGACTTTTTTGATCGGGATGACATGAGGAGTCATTGTGCCAAATTTGAGAATATTCTGTGAAAGTAAAATATTTGTCATGAATGGGAATTTATCTGATATTTCCCATTAGGATAACATTGGAGTTTTGGGCATCACCAAGGCAACACGGTTCAAAATACCATATGGTTTACATTGGCTTTTTTTATTGAGATGACCCAAAGTAATTTTGGGCCAAATTTGGTACATTTTAGATAAACTAAAATTTGGCCCTCCATACAAAATTTTGTTGTGTCCTGCAGGGGGCGCTATCACACCATTTTTGCTCGTGTCACAATTAGTCGGCTTTGGCACAAAAGTTTTACAAGTGATTCAAATTTGAGCCGAATCGGACTTCGTATGGCTGAACGGGAGCAAATTTTGACATTTGACATAATTGCAAAAAATCTGAAGAAATTTTGCGGCTTCGCCGGACGTAAACCGTGACAGTTATCAAAAAAATTCAGCTCAGTGGCTTTGCTCTGAACTAAACACATAATGTCCACACACACTGGAGATGCTGATGTGCTAAGATTGAGGAATATGGACACTTTGGGACATCGCCATGGCAACACCGTGCAAAATACAACTTTGGCCCCCCCAGGACTTTTTTGTTCAGGCTGACCTGAAGAATGACTGTGCCAAATTTCACGTTCTTCAATAAAACTATTAAGCAGTTATATCATTTTGAAATGTCAGAAATTGTAGAAATTTTCCCCTTAGGATAACATGGAGGCTTTGGTGCATTGCCACGGCAACCCAGTGAAATATACCATACGGTAGTTATTGACTTTTTTGATCGGGATGACATGAAGAGTAATTGTGCCAAATTTGAGAATATTCTGTGAAAGTAAAATATTTTTCATGAATGGGAATTTATCAGATCTCTCCCATTAGGACAACATTGGAGCTTTCGTGCATCACCATGGCAACACGGTGAAAAATACCATATGGTTTACATTGGCTTTTTTGATTGAGTCCCTCATTGACCCCCATTGATTTCCATTCATTTTAGCAGCTATAAATATGGCCCATGCCTTCGGCATGGGGGCTTGGATACAGCTTGATGTCAGGAGTGTGTTTTGGGGACAGGAGAGCTTCGCGCTACTTTTGTCAACATTGAGTGAATGGGCGACGATAACTTCTTAGCAAGAACAAATATGCATGTCCCATGCCTTCGGCATGGGTTGCTAGGATACTGCTGTTCACGGAGAGAGCGATCGAGGGACGAAGTTCAGCGCTTCGCGAAGCCCAGGCATCATCGTTGCGAAAGCAATAGGCCCTACGTCCTGTAGGGGCTCAGGCCTAATAATAATAATAATAATAATTTGAGCAAAAACAATATATCCTTTAACACAGGAAACACATATTATAAATTTTTTGAAAGCTTTCGAGATTCCCCACGTCACCGTGGGGTCATTGCGCTCGTCATTCACCATCTCGTCGGGGTCGGCCATTGACTCTCATTGGTTTCCATTCATTTTAGCAGCTATAAATATGGTCCAAGGCCCTTGGATACAGCTTCATTTCAGGAGTGTGTTTTGGGGACAGGAGCGCTTCAAACTACTTTTGTCAACATTGAGTGAATGGGCTTCACTCATTCACTCAATGTTGACGATGACTTGTTAGCAAGAACAAATATGCATGTCCCATGCCTTTGACATGGGTTGCTAGGATACTGCTGTTCACGCAGGGGGCTTCGCGCTCAGCTTCGTAAGACAGTTGACAAAACTTGTGAAAGCAATAGGCCCTACGCCCTGTAGCCTAACAACACAAGAACCGAAACAACAGTCAAAAAAACATTTGGGTATGTTCAGAGCGCTTGTGTACCAAATGTACCTTTTTACAACTCCCAGAAGTCCCACCCTGTAGTGTTGCAGAGCTTCTGATTTTTTTTTTTTTATGGAAAATGCAGGGATCTATAATTGCTGGGTTTCAGATGACATCACAACATTACATACATTATTTAATACAGATGTGGGGCAGCCAGAATTATGGTTTTAAAATGTAGATTTTTATTGTAATTCATCGAGTTCTTATTTCTGAATGTACCTTTTGGATATGTCATGGTAAAGTACAGTGTGATCAATAGAGGAAAGTGGCCCTTGCCCCCAATCTGAGAGTATAACACCATCACATTTCACATTCTAGAATCTGAAAACCACAAAAACACAAATAAGAACTGGATAAAACATGCCCCCTCTGTACGCAAGCGATAGATGTCTCTAATGTTCAAAGTTAACAGAAATTGGTTGCGTGCAATAAAATTATGTTTAGGCTTTGAAGCTTATTTGATCCTCGTAACACTTTTTTTTCTCAGAACATGAATGTCACTTTTTCATGTTGATGAAATGTGATCAAATCAGGCTGAATGTGCATATTTATCTTAATTTGAACAACCCCTCTCGGACCAGTTTTTCAGTGCAGATGTCAGGACTAACCACGAATTGAGGAAAAAATGTGTTGCTTCCTCTAAAAAGCTGTGATTCTCCAGAAATCTGTGGAATTACTGTCAAACAGCATCTTATCTTAGCGAACTTTAAATAACAGTGAATATGATCGGTCTGAGTTTAACTTCAGCCCGATCATCAATCAGATAAATAAGAGGTTTAATATGTGGTTAATGTGGGATCTGTCCATTTACGGTCATGTGTTATTAGTTAAAGATGAAGGAATATCAATGTCTGGATTGGATTTATTTATTTTATTTTATTTATTTATTTATTTGACAGGGACAATGCAATCAGACATAGTTACATACAGAGTTTGCAGCAGATGTGATGCATACAAGGTTTAGCAAATGCTAATTTTCAACCCCCGTCCCTGGTTGAGCTTTTCTGCACTAACGTACATATAAAACAATCAAATTTCATCTATATAACTACAGCAATAAAAGACATGTAACACTCATTCATTCACTCACTCAGCTGATTCATTCACACATTCTAACATTATTTACACATGGGTACATCTTTGGTTTCTCTTGAGCCAAGATTTGAGTTTAAAGGTGAACAATTTGAACTCACAGATGGACTTAATTTCTGTGGGCAGGGAGTTCCACAGTTTACAGCCTTTATAAGAGAAGGCCGACTGTCCAAATGACGTCCTGCACTGGGGGATTTTACAATTATAGTTTAAGGTGCCTCTTGTCGTCCTGCTGCTGTTTTGTCTTTGTACAAATGTACTGAGCGGTTTTGGAGCCAGATTATGGAAACATTTGAAAAATAATTTGAGAAAACATAAATTGCTGAAACTGTCGAAACTTAATAGATTATAATGATTGAGAATGTGACAGTGATGAAAGCGGATCGGTTTCCTATCCATAATTTTTATTGCTTGATTGTATAATGAACCAATGCGCTTTGTGGCTGAGGGAGCTGCCTGGGCCCATGCTGTCATGCAGTAGGATACCTGCAAAATACTGTAAACAACAAGATAAATGCTCTTTAATTTCATATGGAAAAACAAACCTTTATTTAAGACACTCAGTCAGAAGGGAAATGGAGGTTTGGATGTTCTGAGTTTTGAAACGAATAATAAATAATCAAAATGTATTGGCTGTGTTGTCTAGTCAGAGAGAAGCAAATATGTGAAACACTATCTCACATTATTTATTGAATCAGTTAGGAGGAATTCAATTTCTACTCAAATGTAATTACGCAGTGGATAAAATTCCAATCAAACTTAATAACTTCCATAAACAGGCGTTGCTTTCCTGGAGGCTGTTCTTGATGCCATATATTGGAGAGATTGATGTAATCACAAAAATATGCTCCAATAAATATATCCAAAATCTTATTCAGCCTCAAATTGACCTGCAGTCACAACTCACTGGTATTCAGAGTACAGGGAGTAAAATTGGAAAAGGGCATGGCTGGCTGATGAGAGCTTGTGTATTCAAAACAAAGTTACAGAAGTATCATTTAATCCAGCACAACATATAACCAGCTCAGAAAACCATAGAAAGATTCAAATTGAACATAGACAATAGCTGTGACTTTTGTCAGACAGAACCACAGACTATCATTCACCTTTTCTATCAGTGCTCATACAGCAAGAACCTCTGGATACACCTACAAGACCACATTCATAACAAAACTGGACATAGGATCAGCCTCCAAAAAAGTGACAGTCTCTGTCACTTTCACAGTCCCTCCACACCTCAAAATCTTTCCCTACTGGTGCAGACTCTCATTATGTTGGGCAAATTTCATATGGGCAAAAAGTAAACCAAATCAGAACCACTTTCAAAACGAAATACAGCAATATTTTACAACCATTAAGACATTCACTAATAAAAAAGATGGGAAATGATATAATTTGGCCGTTAAATACTTACAGTATCCTGTATTAAGCTAAATTACTTAAACTAAAGTAACAAAATTGATCAGTTGTTTTCTCTGAAAGGCAACATACTGTAACTTTAGTTATTTTCTGTTCTATTAGAAATATTCCCCTAATTTTATTGGTTTACATTTTGTATTGCCAACTGCCACAATTTCTTGTATTTAATTTCCTGTATCTTCTTTTGTTATGTAAAGGTATTTTGTTTCATGTATTCCATCAACTGTATGATAACCCCTTGTGTAATAACTAAATAAATAAAATAAGGTCTATTGTTATAAATCCATGATTGGAAACCGGAAAGGAGCAGGAAGTGTCCGAATGCGAACTTCCTATTGGGTTAACTCGGCGGCTAGCTCATTAGCTGTGTCCATCCACCCACACAGTGTATGCGTAGAGCAGAGCCGTGCTCCACTAAAACTACTGGAAATGTCCAGCGGCCAAAGGCTGAGAGCTTCTGTGAAGGAGCGGCTGAGTGCGGCTGCTGAGGACATATGTGCGCTGTTTGAGAGCGCCATAGCGGATTATGAGGAGGAGCTGCGCCGCTCTAAACACGAGAACCAGAGGATCCAGCGGCTCCTGGACTCGGCTCTGAGTCCGAGAGTCGTGCTCGTCCGAGCCGGTAAGTCTTATGGATCCCATTCCTATCCTATGGGTGTTAAGAATCATACTCTTATCACCCAGGATAGGAATGGGCATATGATGTAGAAAACCGCTAGTTAACAGAAACATTGCGCTATGGCGGAGAGAGGAAAGAAACCGGTGTCAGCGCGAACAGAATCCTCCGAAGTGTCTGTGTGTGTCTGCGTCCCTCCCTAAAAGCGCGATTTCGTCCTTTATTTTGTGCCTCATGCGTGCGCTAGGTTGCAAGATGGTGTTTTAAAAGGCTACAACGCAAACTTCTCTTCCATGTCTTGATGTGACATCTGGCAGGGCATGTTATCTTGTGACACGCACATTGGACCATTAATCCATGCATTTAGCTCTGTTATTAAAAGCTTGATTGTTCTGTGTCCTTTTGAGGGTCTCGCGTGCCTGGCCAAAATAGCTGATGATCAGTTAGAGCAACTATAGTGATGTGATATCATGTGTAGTAATGTTAAACGAACGAAAAGTCATGAAAGTGTTAGACTCGGCGACATATGAACTTATTGCCACTTGATAGTTGACTTTTCATGATGTCATGCACGCGCACATTACCTGCCTGTGGCGCTCGCAAAAGTGTCGAGTAATTGCACACAAGTGGGTGACTATATTTTAATGTCACAAGACATGGCAACGTCTGAGCATAAGTGGCAGTGCACCGAGAGACCACGACGTGTCGCTGTGACTTTTCGTTATCATAGTTTTTTTTTATAACCTGTTTATCGTAGTCAATAAAGGACACCAAACAACTTATAGCCGTACAGCTGTAAGCATTCATTTACTTTATTTTGAAGCCCTGTATCAATCGCAGTCATGCCAAACACAAGTTTGATTGGAGTCGGCATCGTTCTTGTCGAATCTGCAAATAAACCGGTACTTCAGGTACAAATGATACAAAACATTTTGGCGTGTATATGCGTGATGCGGCCTGAAGGTGGCGCAAAAATGTAAACACCAGTGTAAAACAAATCACAACTTGACATGATCCCACGGAGAACCGTTAATAACGACAAAGACAGAGCCGAGCGTATACGTCCTGCTGGAGCTGCCGGTGGAGTCGCCCTTGTGTTGACGCGCGGCTGTGGTTTCACGAGGTTACGCGCGTGCAGTGGAGCCTAGGCAAATAGACTACAGACTGCACATGTTTGTGTAAATGTGTATTCTCTTGTCTCCTGCAGGTGTCCAGGTGTCCTCTCTGAGTCCTGGTCTGACTCCACACATTAAAGAAGAACACAACATCAAACAGAAGGAAGATCAACTGCAAGTGTGAGTCTCAGACACTTTCAAACTGTAATTGTTTATTTTGTTTTTCATTCACTTGTGTTCATTTCTATTACAAATATTCAGATTGGGTTTGAAATATATAAATGTATCTTCAATTTTTCAGGTCTGTCCCAGAGTTTAGTTCTGTGAGCGTGAAGACAGAAGAGTCCTCACTGCTTCAACAAAGACAAACTGAGCAGAGAGAGGACACACCGGGAGAGGACATCAGAGCAGAGACACATGTCCACAGAGAGGACACACAGGGACAGGACATCAGCTCAGAGACACATGTCCACAGAGAGGACACACAGGGAGAGGACATCAGCTCAGAGACACACGTCCACTTGGAGACTGAGGAAGACACAAAGCACTCTTCTGACATTGATGAAGACTGGAGAGCTCCACTCAGCTGTTCACCTGCACACACGGACACAGGAGATGGAGACCACCACAACCAAGTCCAGAGCAGAGCCAGAAGCACCACTGCACAAAACTCATGTCTGTCCCCCAAATACAAGTGTGCACCAGAGACTAGAGCCACTGTGAACAATGGAGACATGTCAGGAACTGGCGAAGGAGCGGATAGTAGGAAACCTAAGTGCTCTGTTTGTAAAGAGAGATTTGGGTCTAAATATAAACTGTTAATACACAAGAGAGTTCACAGAGGAGAGGAACCA
Source organism: Odontamblyopus lacepedii (assembly GCA_034769755.1). Taxonomy (NCBI): domain Eukaryota; kingdom Metazoa; phylum Chordata; class Actinopteri; order Gobiiformes; family Gobiidae; genus Odontamblyopus; species Odontamblyopus lacepedii. Next base: position 29,121,262 of record CM068356.1, on the reverse strand, counting down.
TTCAGCTGTTCAGTCTGTAAGAAATTGTTTCCTTTAAGATGTCAGCTCAAAAGACATATGAAAATACACACAGGAGAGAAACCATTCAGCTGTTCAGTCTGTAAGAAGGTGTTTGCTGCAAACTGTCAGGTCAAAAGACATATGAGGACACACACAGGGGAAAAACCATTCAGCTGTTCAGTCTGTAAGAAAGCCTTTGCTGATAGTAGTGCCCAAAAAACACATATGAGGACACACACAGGGGAGAAACCATTCAGCTGTTCAGTCTGTAAGAAAGCCTTTGCTGATAGTGCTGCCCAAATAACACATATGAAGATACACACAGGGGAGAAACCATTCAGCTGCTCAATCTGTAAGAAAGCATTTGCCCGAAAATCTGATCTCAAAAGACATGAGGACACACACGGGAGAAACCATTCAGCTGTTCAATCTGTAAGAAACCAGTTGCAAGGAAACATCTGTTAGCAGAGTCCTCTCAACACACCGCTTAACGTGATCATTCAAACACAGTTCACACGTATGTACTTTTTGTGTGGTCGCCACATTCCTCGCAGGCACACATATTTTTATTCACACAGGTGCAAGCCATTCATAATTTTCTTCACCTCATGTGACCATTATGCGCACACTCTATTGGAAATCGTATGCCTCTATACAATAAACAAATAATAAATGAGATAATAATAAATGAGAGCACATTCCAACACCCCCCACTTGCTCACATAAAAAAAAACAAAAAAACATTTACATTCCAAACAGAAATCAGGACCATACACCTATAACATATTCTGTAGTGCACCAAACATAAATGTCTCAAAGTTTAACATCTTAAGTTTGGTTGCCGGTTTGGTCATTATATCTGCAACCATCTTATTGGTAGGACAGTACTTCAGGTTAATCCTGCCATCATTTAATATAGACCTTACAAAATGATATTTTATATCTACATGTTTGCACCATTGCCTATGTACAGGATTCCTCGCTAAAACTATGGTACCCTGGTTGTCCTCAATAATCTTGCATAAATATTTGTGACCATCAAAATACTTCAAGAACTGTTGTCAATACATACAGTCTTGTACGGTTGCAGCTAAAGCCATATACTCAGCCTCACAGATGGACAGAGCTACAGTAGGTTGTCTTTTAGTCTTCCATGAAACTAGTGGCCCATCCTTGTTTAGGCTGATACAATAACCTGTAGTGCTCTTTCGGTCACTCACATCAGCAGCCCAATTTGCATCACTATAAGCATATAATACCTTATTATCTGTGTGTTTCTTGAAACTAAGTACTTTGCTCTGGATACCTTTTAAATAACGCAAAGTATGTTTGACAGTAGTCCACTGCTCTGAAGTTGGTTTTGTGACATACTGAGACAGCTTACTCACTACAAAACTCAGGTCTGGCCTGGTACAAGTTGCCAGATAGATTAAACTACTGACTGGCTCCCTGTATTTTTTGACCTCATCCATTATCTTAGCATCATCGCTGTAGTCCAGTTTTTGTTCACAGGGGGTAGCTCGAGCTTTACATTTTTGCATGTCAAACCTCTCTAGTATTTTCTCAACATACTTGCATTGTGACAATTATCACTTTGCTCAAAGTCTATGCCTAAAAAATGTCAGTTTTCCGAGATCTTTCATCCTGAATTTTGATTTAAGCTTTTCTTTGACACTTTTAATAACATTTTCATTACTGGTGGCAATAATCAGATCATCAACCCAAATGATTATGTACACTTTTCCATTGTTAGTCACTTTAGTATACACACAATGGTCAGATGGGTTTTGTACAAAGTTAATTTCACACAAGTAGTCATGCAACAGTTTGTTCCAGTTCCGCCCTGATTGTTTTAGACCATACAGGGATTTCTCCAGTTTACACACAAGTCTGTCATTTCCCTCAGATTTCACCTCATAGCCCCGTGGCTGCTCAATGTAAATCTCACATTCGATTGGTGCATGTAAGTAGGCTGTTTTTACATCCATCTGGTGAACAATCTGATCCTCCTGAGCTGCTCTTTGTGCCAGCACTCTGATACTGGTCATATTGGCTGTAGGAGAGAATGTCTCATCATAGTTCACACCTCGCTTCTGACTATATCCTTTGGTGATATAACGTGCTTTGTATTTGTCTGATCCATCATTGTTCTTTTTGAGTGCATAAACCCATTTGCCCCCCACTACATTTTTGCCCTGTGGTAGAGTAGTCAGGGTAAATGTTACATTGTGCTTTAATGATTGTATCTCTTCATCCATAGCATTAATCCACTCTTTTGCATATGGTGAGGTTACAGCTTCTTTGTATGTTTGAGGTAAATTACACAGTAGTCTGTAACAATAGTCAATATTGGTCATATCATCCTCAAACCACAAACGTAGTCATCTAAATAACTAGGCCTCTTCCTTTCCCTAACTGGGTATCGCCTCTGGTCAGATGTTTCCCGTTTTCCTCTTTTGGTGCCTGTTCTGGTTCTTCAGTTGCTATTTGGGTTTGGTTATCACTTTGCTCTTTGACATCTTCTCGTTTTTCAGTTACATGTGGACTAACAGGTGGGGTTTTAATATTCTGTCTGTTGACCACAAAATCATCATCAGCATCCAGCACATCTGTGTTCGTTTTGGATATAAACTCTACGAGTCTGTGTCTTTGTACTTTTCTGTTGCTGGGATAGTACACCAAATAGGCTGGACTATTCTTGTCATCCATCCATCCATCTTCTCCCGCTTAATCCGGCTGCCCAATCCTCATAGCACCTGACCCTCCCTATGAACCCCTCTGCAGGTGGTGAACCCACAGGAGGGTGGACAACATGGTCCTTGATGTTAGTTCATAGGGGTTAGTTCATAGGGGTATTCTTGTCATATCCGATAAAAATACCTTTCTCACACCTTGAGTCCAACTTTCGTTTTTGTTGATGTTTATAAGTATAGTACAACTGTCCAAACTTCTGCATCCTAGAAATATTGGGCTGCCTGCCAGTTAGCATGTAGAAAGGAGTCTGTTTAGTATGGTTGCTGAAGCACCTATTCCTCAATACAGCTGCTGTCTGGACAGCATAAGTCCACAACATCTTAGGTAGCCCACTCTGAATGAGCATACACCTGGCCATGTCAAAAAGAGTTCTCCAGTTGTGTTCAGCAGTGCCATTTTGATGTGGAGAGTATGGGGCTGATGTCTCATGTGTAATACTATTCTGGTTCATTAATGCTTGGTACTCTTTCCTAGTGTATTCTGTACCATTATCAGACCTCATGCATTTTACTTTACCATAAGGGGCTATGTCAGCTAGAAACTTCTCAGTAGCTTGGACTGTGTCAGAAAATACACAAACACTGCACTAGAGTAATCATCAGTAAAGGATAGTGCATACCTGTGACCTTCTCTGGACATAGGGTCTACAGGACCTGCTAAATCTGTGTGCACCATTTCCAGAGGTGCTTTAGCCCTGATATCTGGCCCTCTGTTCCTAGTATGGGTAAACTTCCCTTGAGGGCAGACTTCACAGTGTGGTGGAGTTTTATTTCTCTGATTTTTAATTTCCATAGCACTTACAACATGCTTTAATTTCATTATTTCTGCATAATTGCAATGTCTTAGAATTTCATGCCAAGTCTACCAATCATGACATTTGTTAAACTTTTCATCACAGTCACTTTCTGATGTGTTTAGATAGTACAGTTTGTTGTGTACGTGTATGGGGAATTTGGTACCGTCTTTATGTCGCAGAACGTTCTTCCTCTCACTGAAGATCACCGTGGCTCCACACGAGGTGGCAGCTTTTACTGAGAAGATATCCTGAGGATATCTGTCTTTTCCCAGGATAAATAAATTATTCATATTTGATTTATAAATTAGAATTAGAGGACAATGATTTATGAAATATCTGCTCTTTTGTAAGATTTCGTTACCTACATATTTACACAGTTACACATTATACAGACAAACACAAAGTACGTCCCATTTTTTGTATTTATTTATGATATTAATATGAAAATGTAGTTATATTAGGCTACAAGATCAAAACAACACAAGAACTGAAACAACAGTCAAAAGAACCATTTGGGTATGTTCAGAGCGCTTGTGTACCAAATGTACCTTTTTACAACTCCCAGAAGTCCCACCCTGTAGTGTTTCAGAGCTTCTGATTTTTTTTTTTTTTTTTTTTATGGAAAATGCAGGGATCTATAATTGCTGGGTTTCAGATGACATCACAACATTCTATATTCCTACATTATTTAATACAGATGTGGGGCAGCCAGAATTTTGGTTTTAAAATGCTGATTTTTATTGTAATTCATTGAGTTCTTATTTCTGAATGTACCTTTTGGATATGTCATGGTAAAGTACAATGTGATCAATAGAGGAAAGTGGGCAAGGGCCACTTTAACACTATAACACCATCACATTTCACATTCTAGAATCTGAAAACCACAAAAACACAAATAAGAAGCGATAGATGTATCTAATGTTCAAACTGCACAAATCAGTCTGAGTTAACAGAAATTGGTTGCGTGCAATAAAATTATGTTTAGGCTTTGAAGCTTATTTGATCCTCGTAACACTTTTTTTTCTCAGAACATGAATGTCACTTTTTCATGTTGATGAAATGTGATCAAATCAGGCTGAATGTGCATATTTATCTTAATTTGAGCAACCCCTCTCAGACCATTTTTTCAGTGCAGATGTCAGGAGTAACCACGAACTGAGGGAAAAAATGTGTTGCTTCCTCTAAAAAGCTGTGATTCTCCAGAAATCTGTGGAATTACTGTCAAACAGCATCTTATCTTAGCGAACTTTAAATAACAGTGAATATGATCGGTCTGAGTTTAACTTCAGCCCGATCATCAATCAGATAAATAAGAGGTTTAATATGTGGTTAATGTGGGATCTGTCCATTTACGGTCATGTGTTATTAGTTAAAGATGAAGAAATATCAATGTCTGGATTGGATTTACCTGCAAAATACTGTAAACAACAAGATAAATGCTCTTTAATTTCATATGGAAAAACAAACCTTTATTTAAGACACTCAGTCAGAAGGGAAATGGAGGTTTGGATGTTCTGAGTTTTGAAACGAATAATAAATCATCAAAATGTATTGGCTGTGTTGTCTAGTCAGAGAGAAGCAAATATGTGAAACACTATCTCACATTATTTATTGAATCAATTAGGAGGAATTAATTTTCTACTCAAATGTAATTACGCAGTGGATAAAATTCCAATCAAACTTAATAACTTCCATAAACAGGCGTTGCTTTCCTGGAGGCTGTTCCTGATGCCATATATTGGAGAGATTGACATAATCACAAAAATATGCTCCAATAAATATATCCAAAATCTTATTCAGCCTCAAATTGACCCACAGTCACAACTCACTGGTATTCAGTGTACAGGGAGTAAAATTGGAAAAGGGCATGGCTGGCTGATGAGAGCTTGTGTATTCAAAACAAAGTTACAGAAGTATCATTTAATCCAGCACAACATATAACCAGCTCAGAAAACCATAGAAAGATTCAAATTGAACATAGACAATAGCTGTGACTTTTGTCAGACAGAACCACAGACTATCATTCACCTTTTCTATCAGTGCTCATACAGCAAGAACCTCTGGATACACCTACAAGACCACATTCATAACAAAACTGGACATAGGATCAGCCTCCAAAAAAAGTGACAGTCTCTGTCACTTTCACAGTCCCTCCACACCTCAAAATCTTTCCCTACTGGTGCAGACTCTCATTATGTTGGGCAAATTTCATATTGGCAAAAAGTAAACCAAATCAGAACCACTTTCAAAACGAAATACAGCAATATTTTACAACCATTAAGACATTCACTAATAAAAAACATGGGAAATTATATAATGTGGCTGTTAAATACTTACAGTATCCCGTATTAAGCTAAATTACTTAAACTAAAGTAACAAAATTGATCAGTTGTTTTCTCTGAAAGGCAACATACTTTAACTTTAGTTATTTTCTGTTCTATCAGAAATATTACTTCCCTAATTTTATTGGTTTACATTTTGTATTGCCAACTGCCACAATTTCTTGTATTTAATTTCCTGTATCTTCTTTTGTTATGTAAAGGTATTTTGTTTCATGCATTCCATCAACTGTAACCCCTTGTGTAATAACTAAATAAATAAAATAAGGTCTATTGTTATGTTAATAAATCCATGATTGGAAACCGGAAAGGAGCCGGAAGTGTCCGAATGCGAACTTCCTATTGGGTTAACTCGGCGGCTAGCTCATTAGCTGTGTCCATCCAACCACACAGTGTATGCGTAGAGCAGAGCCGTGCTCCACTAAAACTACTGGAAATGTCCAGCGGCCAAAGGCTGAGAGCTTCTGTGAAGGAGCGGCTGAGTGCGGCTGCTGAGGACATATGTGCGCTGTTTGAGAGCGCCATAGCGGATTATGAGGAGGAGCTGCGCCGCTCTAAACACGAGAACCAGAGGATCCAGCGGCTCCTGGACTCGGCTCTGAGTCCGAGAGTCGTGCTCGTCCGAGCCGGTAAGTCTTATGGATCCCATTCCTATCCTATGGGTGTTAAGAATCATACTCTTATCACCCAGGATAGGAATGGGCATATGATGTAGAAAACCGCTAGTTAATAGAAACATTGCGCTATGGCGGAGAGAGGAAAGAAACCGGTGTCAGCGCGAACAGAATCCTCCGAAGTGTCTGTGTGTGTCTGTGTCCCTCCCTAAAAGCGCGATTTCGTCCTTTATTATGTGCCTCATGCGTGCGCTAGGTTGCAAGATGGTGTTTTAAAAACTTCTCTTCCATGTCTTGATGTGACATCTGGCAGGGCATGTTATCTTGTGACACGAACATTGGAGCATTAATCCATGCATTTAGCTCTGTTATTAAAAGCTTGATTGTTCTGTGTCCTTTTGAGGGTCTCGCGTGCCTGGCCAAAATAGCTGATGATCAGTTAGTGCAGGGGTCTCAAACTCAGTCTACCTGGGGGCCGCTGGAGGCAGATTCTGGGTGAGGGCGGGCCGCATAAGGGATTCCACACAAAAAAAGTAAAAGAAATTTTTTTTTAAAAAGTCCTCAAATGTCATTAACCGTTTTAATGATTTCTTCTGAACACGAAGTGTCCTGAACATGAATGGAACATTGAGTGAAAATCATGAACGGTTCTTCTGAACATGGCTTCTCTTGCCTACTCCTTGCTGCCAGAGACTCACTAACCCTGTAGCTTCGACTGCTGCAATATCCTCTTTCTTGAAGAAATCTTGTTGCCTCAGTAGACATGCTTTAAGACTGGAACTTGGCTCTCACACAACAGCGCGGCGCCCATGGATGTGTAATAAGAGCAGAACCTCCTCAGAGCGCGGTAAACAGAGCGCGGTACGGTCCCATACGCCGTGCACCCCGCATCTCCCTTACGTCGCTCACTCTGCGCGTGGATTGTGTCTTGTCGCGTACACTCCGTGGACCGCGCTTCCTCCTGTGCGCCTCTAAACCAGAACTCACACCAGGACTAAGACAGGTCTAAAGCAGGTCTAAACCAGATCGAAAACCAGGACTAATCCAGGTCTAAAACCAAACAAGAATTTGCAGGAGTTGGTTGCTACATTTATGTAGTTTTAAAAATCATGACAATATCAAGTAATCCAAAGTATTCAGATTACGTTACTCATTTTAAGTAATTTAATTGATTATGTCACAAACTACATTTTAGGGAATGTAATCTGTAATCTGTAGGGGATTACATTTTAAAAGTCACCTTCTCAACACTGATGCTACAACATCTAAACAGAAAGCCCCGTACATTACATCAAGTGGAAAAGAAACCGCGAGGTGAGTCAACCTTAGCCCAGCGATAATTACGTTTTTCATGTCCAAAACACATGTATCTGTCAGTGCACGTGGTGTGTACTTAACATGTGCAAAGTAGACACGACAATAACAAACGATTACTCGATTATTCGAACAAAATAATCGACAGAATAATCGATTACTGTAATAATCGATAGCTGCAGCCCTAGTGCACATTATTACTTACAAGGGTGTTCAGTTCAATGTTCAGTCTCCCGTGATCGCACAGATCTTTGTTTATAATAATGGTGGTGGTATTTACTTTTTTATTTATTTTTTTATTATTTGAACTTTCATGTTTGGTGTATATGTTTTGGAAATAAAGCGAATTGCGCTGATAAAGTCTGAATTATTGTTCATTCTGGGCAGGGCGGTTTGGACACCCAAATGTACATACAGTAAATACAAGCTTGTTCAGCTGGTAAATTTTACTGTAGACCTGATACAAGTGGGCGCCCAGTCAAGTTTGATTGGCTTTTCCATTAATAACGACAAAGACAGAGCCGAGCGTATACGTCCTGCTGGAGCTGCCGGTGGAGTCGCCCTTGTGTTGACGCGCGGCTGTGGTTTCACGAGATTACGCGCGTGCAGTGGAGCCTAGGCAAATAGACTACAGACAAGTTCACAGAGTGTTCCTGTCACAAGACTGCACATGTTTGTGTAAATGTGTATTCTCTTGTCTCCTGCAGGTGTCCAGGTGTCCTCTCTGAGTCCTGGTCTGACTCCACACATTAAAGAAGAACACAACATCAAACAGAAGGAAGATCAACTGCAAGTGTGAGTCTCAGACACTTTCAAACTGTAATTGTTTATTTTGTTTTTCATTCACTTGTGTTCATTTCTATTACAAATATTCAGATTGGGTTTGAAATATTTAAATGTATCTTCAATTTTTCAGGTCTGTCCCAGAGTTTAGTGCTGTGAGCGTGAAGACCGAAGAGTCCTCACTGCTTCAACAAAGACAAACTGAGCAGAGAGAGGACACACAGCGAGAGGACATCAGAGCAGAGACACATGTCCACAGGGAGGACACACAGGGACAGGACATCAGAGCAGAGACACATGTCCACAGAGAGGACACACAGGGAGAGGACATCAGCTCAGAGACACATGTCCACAGAGAGGACACACAGGGAGAGGACATCAGCTCAGAGACACATGTCCACAGAGAGGACACACAGGGAGAGGACATCAGCTCAGAGACACATGTCCACAGAGAGGACACACAGGGAGAGGACATCAGCTCAGAGACACACGTCCACTCAGAGACTGAGGAAGACACAAAGCACTCTTCTGACAGGGATGAAGACTGGAGAGCTCCACTCCGCTGTTCACCTTCACACACGGACACAGGAGATGGAGACCACCACAACCAATTCCAGAGCAGAGCCAGAAGCACCACTGCACAAAACTCATGTCTGTCCCCCAAATACAAGTGTGCACCAGAGACTAGAGCCACTGTGAACAATGGAGACATGTCAGGAACTGGCGAAGGAGCTGAGAGCAGGAAACACAAGTGCTCTGTTTGTAAAGAGAGATTTGGGTCCAAATATAAACTACTAATACACAGGAGAGTTCACAGAGGAGAGGAACCATTCAGCTGTTCAGTCTGTAAGAAAGTGTTTCCTTTAAGATGTGAGCTCCAAAGACATATGAAAATACACACAGGAGAGAAACCATTCAGCTGTTCAGTCTGTAAGAAGGTGTTTGCTGCAAACTCTCAGGTCAAAAGACATATGAGGACACACACAGGGGAGAAACCATTCAGCTGTTCAGTTTGTAAGAAAGCCTTTGCTCATAGTACTGCCCAAAAAACACATATGAGGACACACACAGGGGAGAAACCATTCAGCTGTTCAGTCTGTAAGAAAGCATTTGCTGATAGTACTGCCCAAAAAACACATATGAGGATACACACAGGGGAGAAACCATTCAGCTGCTCAATCTGTAAGAAAACATTTGCCCGAAAATCTGATCTTAAAAGACATGAGGACACACACAGGGGAGAAACCATTCAGCTGTTCAATCTGTAAGAAACCAGTTGCAAGGAAACATCATCTCACTTCATATGAGAAAATGTTCAGAGAGAGAGAGAGAGAGAGACCTTACAGCTGATTAGCAATAAGAACATGTTTTCTGTCAAGACTTTTCTGCATATAAAAGAAGGTAAAAAAAATAAAAATAAATTCTGTATAGGCCTACCTTTTTCTTTGCACTAGTAATTAACTTTTTTGTATTTTTCTGTTCTACAGTCAGATCTGAGCTTTGGAGGGTTGGATAAATCACTTCTATAACTCGTTATACATATACATACAAGCTAATAAAGTGATTGATTCTGCTTTTTGTTTATTGCAGTTTGTGTTTTGTGTTATGTAACATGAACATTTAAAACAGTCAGGTTTTGGGTTAGTGATGTAAATTCGTTTCAGCATTATCCTTTATCATCTATATTTTCTTCAATAATATATCGGAAGAGGCCTACTCATCTGTTCACACTTTAACATGCACATTCTCTGCTACAATATTTTGCTTCCTAAATGACTATTTTTTACTTTTGTCCCAAGATCATTCTCTTTTTTATTTATACATTATACTTTCTTAAGGGTTAATTTTGAATGTATGTACAAACTGAGTGTATTCAAATAAAACAAAAACAAAACTAGTAAATCTTATCAGTCCAATAGTGGTATATGCTGTACAAGTGTAAACATTACCAAGCGCAACCACAAGAGGGCACTGTTGTCTAATAAAACCACTGGATAAAAGGAACCATGTCAAGTTAGATTCTAAATAATAATGGTTCACTACTGCACGAACAGTTACGGTGGTACGGTGGCGTATTTCCCGTGGCGTATTGCTCTCACTCCCCAAAATATTTTTCGGCTCAGTATCAAGTAATTACGTGAAAACTTTCACGTTTTAACGTGATATTTATCACGTTATAACGTGAAATGATCACGTTATTTCATGGTGTGGTATTTTCATGTTATAACGTGAATTTATCACGTTAATACGTGATGTGAAATTATCACGTTATATGAAATGATCACGTTATTTCGTGATAGGCATTTGTCACGTTATTTCATGATATATTCACGTTATAACGTGAAAACATCAAGTAGCCTATGGTTTTACGTGATTTCATTATAAGATCAGCCACAGCCAAGCCAGTCACGCTTGCTCTGAGAATGATGCACGTATGGCAAGCCATTTTAACATTTAATAGCAAAGTTTGACTATCCAGAATGAACATTGTTGATATCAACAATGTCCTTCTGACTAGTCATAATTACATTTTGGATAGTCGAAATTGAGTTTGACTATCCAGAATGAACATTGTTGATATCAACAATGTCCTTCTCACTAGTCATAATTACATTTTGGATAGTCGAAATTGTCATTCAAGATATCTGTAACGTAATTGTTACTAGTCGAAATGATAGATAGAGATATCTGTAATTCAGTTTTGACTAGGAAAAATTGAATTACAGATATCTACAATTACGTCATTGAAACCGACATTCCACTCGTCACACATCTTAAATGGCAATTGAGGATATCTGTAATTCAGTTTTGACTAGGCAGAATGAAAGTTAAAAATATCTCAAACGTCATTATGACTAGTGTAAATTATTGTGCATGACGTTGCTCTATTTTAGATATACACAAATACGTAATATCCTTTCCCCGCCAAAATCAAAGAGGAAGTGGGTTCATTTCTCTATGGTGAATGCAGAGAACGTTGAAAGACTGGTGAATGGAAGAAGAAAAGCAGCCATGGCCTTGGGTGTTGTTGAAAAGGCCACTAAAAAATGGCACGAAATTGAACGAGCCCTCGCGCAGGGGATTTGCGGAGAGAGGGAGCGTCGTTGTGTTGAAAACTGTGAAAGAAATCTCCGAAGAATTGAACATTTGCTATCCCCAGACACAAATAACGAACTTAAAAGCAGTTAAGCACGGGCAGCAGCATTAAATAGTCTGTTAAAGACGCCTTCTCCGTCTGGCCGCTCCGACATGTTTCTTACAAGTAATTATTTAACACAACAGGTGGACGAAGGCGCTCTGCTCCCGCCAAAAGTGGGGGTGGGAGTAGGGGGTAATTTGCATACAGATATCTGCAATGTTATTTCGCCTAGTCAAAACTCTAATTCAAGATATCTGTAATTACATTTTGACTAGGCAGAATCACCTTTACAGATATCTCCAATTTCAGATATCTCTAATTAAAATTCAGTTCAAGATATCTATAACTTGATAATAGATAGGCTATCTACAATTGCATTATGACTATCCCTAACTCCAATTTGAGATATCTACAATGTAATTTCGACTAGTCATAATTCCAGTTACAGATATCTACAACTTCATTTCGCCTAGTCAAAACTTAATTTAAGACATCTGAAAAGGAACATATAGATATCTTGAATTGAACTAAATTAAAGATATCTTGAACTGAAGTTATGACTAGTCAAAATCAAATTGTAGATATCTCAAACTGGAATTACAGATATCTATAATTCAGTTGCGGATATCCGTAATTCACATAATGGATATCTGAAACTGAATTGTAGATATCCGTAATGATGAACCCCATACAAATGAATGGCAAAAGTGACGTAATTTGCCCTAGGAAGAATTTCCTTCTGGATATCTGAAATGACATTTACGGATAGGAAGAATGTAGTTGCGTATATCCGAAACGTTCTTTTTGACTAGGCAAAACTGAATTACAGATATCTGCAATACATATCCAGTTTAGCTTTTAAACGTTAAGATGGCTTGCCATATGCACGTCTCTCGCTTTTATTTCCTTCTTGGCATGAGGCACTGGGAAATAGTAACATCTCTTATGGATGGATGGGATTCAAATAAGTATGGTGGCTATGGCAACGCTATGGAGGCGACTGAAATTGTTGGGGTTGTTCAGGTGGAAATTAAATAGCAGACATTCGCGGCGCTTCCGTGGAGGTTTGCCGAGATTCGCCGCGGATCCGCCGAACGGACCGCATCAGAGTCACCCTGCACTACGGCAGATCAGCAACTAATCCGCCCAGCGGGACGCAGCGGATCAGAGGCGTTTCCGCCGCGGACCTGCTGTGTCGCTTGTCAGCAGCATAGACTGTATAAAAGAATATATACCGTCTATGGTCAGCAGTATCAGCAGAACATTAATTAATTTTAATAATGGCAGATACAGTGAACGGTTTAACCATTTACTTGCAATTAAATGCGTGGACATCAGGTGGATGATTCTTTTCACTTTGATAACGTTGATATAAAGCGAAGGGCGCGTCCGCGCAGCAGATCTGAACCGGGTTCCCCGCGGATCCGCTCATTAATACTACACAGATACCAACTGCAGTATTGAAAGCGCATTCACTGTGCGTATATAAATTGATTTAGCCGCGGTTCCTCTGTATGACAGCAGGCTGCCCAACGATTAGGGTTAGTCGACCGTCATAAAGCGAATACGAGACAAATACGCAGCGGATCCGCTGAGCGGACTGACTGTGGGGTGCACTTGGCGGACCGAGACTGAATCCGCTGCGGATCCCTCTGCTCGTAGGGAAGCCCAGTCTGACTGTGCTGGAAGTTGCTCTCTTCCTGCATGAGCAACTAAACCAATACGGCATGTTGTATGGCTACAGATTCATGCATTTGAAATGCATCCAAGCTGGAGCATGACTTGGCTGTGGCTGATCATATGAAATCACGTAAAACCATACTTGACGTTTTCACGTTATAACGTGAATATATCATGAAATAACGTGATAATTTCATATCACATAATAACGTGATAATTTCACGTAATAACGTGATAAATTTCACGTTATAACGTGATAAATATCATGTTAAATCGTGAAAGTTTTCACGTAATTACTTGATACTGAGCCGAAAAATATTTTGGGGAGTGAGAACAATATGCCACCGTACCACCGTACACAACAGTTGCACTGGTTGGCACACAATCTGATATTAAGGGCTGAACATCCCGCACATGCAACACTACGCAAGTTAGGAATTGGTTGTTATAAGGCTTCTGGGGGACCAGCTTGGAGCGCTGTCCCATATGTGAGATCCTCACTCATGTTTCAGAAAACTGGGGTTACTTAACCTAAAGTTTTCTAATCATAGATCTGTGAAGGTGCCGGAAGTGCGAACTTCCTTTTTGAAACGCGGCCGTTAGCTCTTCATATACACGGTGTATGCGTAGAGCAGAGCTGTGTTCCACTGACTAAAACTATTGGAAATGTCCAGCGGCCAAAGGCTGAGAGCTTCTGTGAAGGAGCGGCTGAGTGCGGCTGCTGAAGACATATGTGCGCTGTTTGAGAGCGCCATAGCAGATTATGAGGAGGAGCTGCGCCGCTCCAAACACGAGAACCAGAGGATCCAGCGGCTCCTGGACACGGCTCTGTGTCCGAGAGTCGTGCTTGTCAGAGGCGGTAAGTCTTATGGACCCAATTCCTATCCTATGGGTGTTAAGAGTATGAGAAAGTACATGATGTAGAGAACCGCTCGTTTATATAAACATTGCGCCATGGCTATAACAGCAGAAGAACCTGTATGACTACAGCAAAGGAGAAATTCAAGTCCGTCAACTGGGAAAAAAAGAAAAAAAAAAGATCGAAAATGTTTCTCAGCTCATTCAAGCTTTAGTTCTGGTCAGACGCTGATGGACACTGCCTCATGTCTGCCTGAAGGAAGGAACTAACTACATTGAAACTTAGAGGTGGAAAATTTAAATTAAAAGTATCTTTACTTTGCTTAATTTCTACTCAAGTAAAAGTAACCATCTAAAACACATTCGAGTAAAAGTAAGAAACTACTTAGTAAAAGTAAAAGTTACTTTAAATTATTTGATGTAAAAAGGATGAGTCATAAATCTAATCCAGCACAAATTGTTTTAATCCACCTTTAGGTGATACAGTGCAAACTTTGTACATTTTAAAGACAACCGAGCTACTAACACTCAGCTCTTCCTTCTTTTTAACAGAACCTTATAGAACTTAGAACTTTAACTGATTTGATGTGGAGGTTTTGAGCGCAGACACATTTTGCATTATTATCTTATTATGTTATTCCTTATCTTGCGTTTGAACGCAAATAGATCTTCCAGGTTTGGCCAAGGGTTTCCTTCGCTTTCCTCTTGAGAATTATTCAATGCACCTTCTTCTTAAATATCGCCCATAACGTCCTCTATCTCTGGCTCTTCACCAGCATCATCCAAGTTGATCGCAGACAGAGGGACGGTTCTGCACAGTGAAAATGCTGCGTGTACAAACCGCGCAATTTCCTGTCATTTCCGGTAGATTGGGGGTTTTTGTTCGTATTTCATTTTTTTTCTCTATTAATCTGATTTTACTCAGTAACGAGGGCGGGTTCCAATGTAATGAAGTAAAATACTTGAGTCAAAATGTACTCGAGTAAAAGTAAAATAACCTATTTCAAAAACTACTTAAACATTACAAATTACTCAGTTAAATTATATTAATTAAAAACTACTCAATTACAGTAATATGAGTAAATGTATTTCGTTACTTTCCACCCGTGTTGAAACTACTCTGAACACTCTTTTGTTTACAGTTTCTGTTTGTTAGTTGTGGACACTGTGCTGAGTCTTATTAGCAGAATCATTCAGACCTCTGACGGGTGCTTTCACACCATTGTTAAACAGAAATGGAGGGCTCAGACTTCATCTCTCTCCTGTTTACAACTGCTAATAAGACTCAGACACAGGCACCACTCAGAGCAGTTTTAAGGCAGAGTAAATAACAGCTATGGCAATATATATGTCAATATATGGAAGATGGCAAATGCCGGTGAGGTTTCTTACAAGTTTTTTTTTTTTTTTTTTTGCCAGAAATACCAGCCTGTTAACATGATCAGGTTTCAGAGATGAGCGCAAGCAAGAAATAATATTTCCACTAGTGCTGAAAACTTTCTCTGAAGAACTTGTGGCAGGAATACACAAATATTTCCTGGTGAGATTTGAAAGATATGGGTAGATAGCTTTTGCATCTCTCCACCATATCAGGGTGTCCTTCTCAGGTTCTAGTGTCTCCACCTGGAAGTAAGACTGGATCTCAAGAGCAATGCTTAGTCCTCTTGCAGAGAAGGCCCTGCAGCCTTGTCTGTGGTGGCCTTGAAGAAGCTGCTCAGGCCCTTCTTCCTCTTCTTGTAAGGAGCATCCTCTGTCCCAGCAGGAAGAGGAGCTGGCTCAAAAGGGGGTCTCTCCTCAGAGCCAAAAAAAAGGGAAACATTTATCAGCTGTGTGCTAATATCACAATATATTCAAACAAACATATTCACATAACCTGAGATTATTATTGTTTTCACATCCCTCATCTCCACTTTCAGTCGATTTACAGTGGATTCTTTTAATGTCTTCAGCCACATATTTTAACTTGAACCTTGGGTCAAGGGCAGAGGCCATGTCAATATCTTTTGTGTGTCTTGGTCACCATATTTCTCATGTAGATATTCCAGCATGTTATGTTTGATAGTTTTGACAAGTTGTGTGGTATCCTCCTGGTATGCCAAGACTTTATCCAAGACTGAATTGTTGAATTCTCCAAGATAACAAAAATAAAATGAAGATAAAAACATTTTAGTATCACATAGTATGAAAGAATATTAGTAATATACTAGTAATGAGCCTCAACCATCCCTTGATTTCAGCTTTATGTTTGTGGCATTATCCATGGTGATGCAGACCAGCTTTCCTAATCCGCTTCAGGCATGAGCACCATTAGGAGACACTTTACTTTCAAATTTAATTCTGCGTCGATAAAGTGTATTGTCAGGCTAATATATGGCTTCACTGTATGGCTGGATCAAAGATCTGTTGTCGGCGAAAAGTAATCAGTTTCAGACACTTCTCTTGAGTTTAGTTACTTCCCAACATTGTTCATTCATCAGCCTTAAAGTAGACTAAAGACAAGTTCACAGTGTTCCTATCACAAGACTGCACATGTATGTGTAAATGTGTATTCTCTTGTCTCCTGCAGGTGTCCAGGTGTCCTCTCTGAATCCAGGTCTGACTCCACACATTAAAGTAGAGCACATCATCAAACAGGAGGAAGATCAACTGCAAGTGTGAGTCTCAGATACTTTCAAACTGTAATAGTTTATTTTGTTATTCATTCTCATTAATTTCTATTATCAATATTCAAATTGGGTTTAAAATATACAAATGTGTATTGAATTTTTCAGGTCTGTCCCAGAGTTTAGTTCTGTGAGCGTGAAGACAGAAGAGTCTTCAATGCTTCAACAAAGACAAACTGAGCAGAGAGAGGACACAGCGGGAGAGGACATCAGAGCAGAGACACATGTCCACAGAGAGGACACACAGGGAGAGAACATCAGAACAGAGACACATGTCCACAGAGAGGACACACAGGGAGAGAACATCAGAGCAGAGACACATGTCCACAGAGAGGACACACAGGGAGAGAACATCAGAACAGAGACACATGTACACAGAGAGGACACACAGGGAGAGAACATCAGAACAGAGATGCATGTCCACAGAGAGGACACACAGGGAGAGAACATCAGAGCAGAGACACATGTCCACAGAGAGGACACACAGGGAGAGAACATCAGAGCAGAGACACGTGTCCACAGAGAGGACACACAGGGAGAGAACATCAGAACAGAGACACATGTCCACAGAGAGGACACACAGGGAGAAGACATCAGCTCAGAGACTGAGGACTCTTCTGACATGGACAGTGATGAAGAATGGAGACCTCCACTCCACTCTTCACCTGCACACACGGACACAGAGTCTGATGGAGACAAGTGTGCACCAGAGACTAGAGCCACTGTGAACAATGGAGAAATGTCAGGAACTGGTGAAGGAGCTGAGAGCAGGAAACACAAGTGCTCTGTTTGTAAAGAGAGATTTGTGTCTAAATATAAACTACTAATACACAGGAGAGTTCACACAGGAGTGGAACCATTCAGCTGTTCAGTCTGTAAGAAAGTGTTTGCTGATAGCTATAATCTCAAAAGACACATGAGGACACACTCAGGGGAGAAACCATTCAGCTGTACAGTCTGTAAGAAAACATTTTCCCGAAAGAGTCATCTCAACAGACATATGATAACACACACAGGAGAGGAACCATTCAGCTGTTCAGTCTGTAAAAGAGTGTTTAAACAAAGATCTAATCTCAAAATACATATGAGGACACACACAGGCGAGAAACCATTCGGCTGTACAGAGTGTAAGAAAGTGTTTACAATAAGAGCTCGTCTCAAAACACATATGAGGACACACACGGGAGATGAACCATTCAGCTGTTCAGTCTGTAAAAGGGTGTTTAATGAAAAATTTAATCTCAAAATACATATGAGGACACACACAGGGGAGAAACCATTCAGCTGTTCAGTCTGCCATAAAGCGTTTACTGTAAAATGTGATCTCAAAAGACATATGAAAACACACAGGAGGTGAAACCACTCAGCTGTTCAGTCTGTAAGAAAACATTTGACCGAAAGGGTGATTTCAAAGAACATGAGGACACACACTGCGCTGGCCTTTAAGTTGAAATTGAGGGTGAAGTTACCCCTGAAGGGCATGGGCAGTAGTGCATGCATTAAAAAGATGAAAAAGCTCTATTGGCTCATGTCTTATCACCTCAGAACTATAATACATTATAATGAGTTCATGGAAGGTATTGTCTGTAAGTAAACTATAAATAAGTAATATAATATAAAGGTGTTCATAAATAAGGTGTGTTTGTTAATTTCATGGGTATAAAAATAAAAAAGGATTATTTACAAATGAATTTACATGCTAACATGTTAAGTTTTAGACTGCATTTGGCAGTTTTATTATTAGCATAATACAATGTGGCTTACTGTATTGCATTTAAACTAGTGTATCATGTTGTTACTGGCGCCAGGATGGGAATCATGGCGCCAGTAACTTATTGTGTGGAGGTGTTTCACTCTTGGGTAGTGAAAACAGTTTTTTTTTCTTTGTACATTATACTTTCTTAAAGGTTCATTTTAAATATATGTATAAATTGAGTTTCTATTCTATTCTATTCTATTCTATTCTATTCTATTCTATTCTATTCTATTCTATTCTATTCTATTCTATTCTTATATATTCCTATATTATATTATATTATATTATATTATATTATATTATATTATATTATATTATATTATATTATATTATATTATATTATATTTATTATATTATATTATATTATATTATATTATATTATATTATATTATATTATATTATATTATATTATATTATATTATATTATATTATATTATATTATATTATATTATATTATATTATATTATATTATATTATATTATATTATATTTATTATATTATATTCCATAAAACAAAACTAATAAATCTTGCCAATTCAAAAGTGGTATCTACTGTACAAGTGTCAATCTTACCAAGCGCACACACAAGAGGGCACTGTTGTCTAATAAAACCCCTGGATAAAAGGAAACGTGTCAAATAAGATTCTAAATAATAATGGTTTACTATTGCACGGACAGTAATTGAAACCAGTACTCCAGCCATTATTAAGCTCTATTCTAATGCTGTTTTCTCATCACAAACATGCCTGCAGTTGTGGTTTGATTCAAATGCTGCATATTTAGGTTGAGTTCTTCTCTCAAATGTAAATAGAAACCAAACCAGACCAGGTTACTGGTCAGATCAAATGTATAGGAGAGCTGTTAAATGTCATACTGTGGAACATTCGAGGCAGAGCGATGACATGTCCATAGAAACAAGCAGGTGATGGAGCCCTCACCAAACAGTTTCGTAGTGCACCTTTAAGGAAATTATAGCTAAAGAAAAATGAATTTCTGTCAGCTGGATAACTGGTCCCTGTATGACCGGAGCAGGAGCTGTGTTCGCATTGCCGGCAGTAAGTCAGACCTGTTCCCGGTGCATGTTGGACTCCGCCAGGGCTGCCCTTTGTCACCAGTTCTGTTCATTGTATTTATGGACAGAATTTCTAGGCGCAGCCAGGGGCCGGAGGGGGTCCAGTTCGGGAACCACAGGATCTCATCGCTGCTTTTTGCGGACGATGTTGTCCTGTTGGCTTCATCAAACCAGGACCTGCAGCGTGCACTGGGGCGGTTTGCAGCCGAGTGTGAAGCGGCTGGGATGAGAATCAGCTGTTCCAAATCCGAGGCCAGGTGGATTGCCCTCTCCGGGTGGGTGGGGAGTCTCTGCCTCAAGTGGAGGAGTTCAAGTATCTCGGGGTCTCGTTCACGAGTGAGGGGAGGATGGAGCGTGAGATTGACAGGCGGATCGGCGCAGCGTCGGCAGTGATGCGGTCGCTGCATCGGACCGTTGTGGTGAAGAGGGAGCTGAGCCGAAAGGCGAAGCTCTCGATTTACCGGTCAATCTACGTTCCTCCCCTCACCTATGGTCATGAGCTCTGGGTAATGACCGAAAGAACGAGATCGCGGATACAAGCGGCCAAAATGAGTTTCCTTCTCAGAGTGGCCGGGCGCTCCCTTAGAGATAGGGTGAGGAGCTCGGTCACACGGGAGGAGCTCGGAGTAGAGTCGCTGCTCCTCCACGTCGAGAGGAGCCAGTTAAGGTGGCTCGGGCATCTGGTCCGGATGCCTCCTGGACGCCTCCCTCGGGAGGTGTTCCAGGCATGTCCCACCGGTAGGAGGCCCCGGGGAAGACCCAGGACACGCTGGAGGGACTATGTCTCTCGGCTGGCCTGGGAACACCTCGGGGTCCATCCGGAGGAGCTGGTGGAAGTGGCTGGGGAGAAGGAAGCTTGGGAGCCCCTGCTTAGACTGCTGCCCCCGCGACCTGGCCCCGGATAAGCGGAAGAAGATGGATGGATGGATGGATGGATGATTTTTAAACAGGAACTTTAATACTATAATGCTGCTGTTTGTTTTAGCGCTCAAATGTTTACTTTGCTCGTAAAAACTGTACAGTACTCGTCCCGTTGTTGTAGTCATTTACTGAACTCCGCTATTTGAATTAGAATAATGAAATAACGTCATAACTAGATTAAAACACACCGTGCTACGTGTATATATTTATTAGTGCTTTTGTGTACTACAGCACACAAAGCTAAACTTTTAGGCATTTTAAAAAGTTTATGTTATGAAAATAGAAAAGAATCCCTACAAAATCTGACCTTTGTGAAAGTTGTGGATGTCCTGTCTGTCCAACACGGGCAGTTTGATTTCCCCAAAATGTTTTGTGCTTCTATGAGAGAAATCTTTCTGAGCCCAACTCCCTGGAGCTGCAGTACCTGGAGAGGCCATTAATCGGTCTCAAACGGGACAGTGGAGAAGTGTCTTAACCAGTTTTATTATGGATCTATGAAGGAGCCGGAAGTGCGAAGTAGCTGAGGAATTCAGGTCGGAGGAGATGGCGGCGTCATCAGCTGGTGGAGCGAATCCAGTTGTGCGGAAAAAAGTGGGATATTCAAAAATTGTTGATCAAACGGCGGCTGAGCATGACTTTTTTTTTCTTTTTCTTTTTTTTAGTAAATAGATCAATTACAACACAATGTAGTACATATATGAATACATAAAGCAGATAACCAAGTAAATTAACAGACAGGAAAACAAACAGAAACAGTTAAAGGAACCAAAAGACAGTTGGGGTTTTATTATCTGAATAAATAGTATTTAATGAGCTCGAATTAACATAAGTTTTGTTTTATACATGATATAATTTGTAATCTTCATATACGGTCAATGCTTTCAGTGCTTTTTTGTTTTTACTATTTTTTAATGCTTGAAAATAAAATTGTATTTCAAAACGGAACTCGCTAATTTGGGGTATTTTTTTTGACCACTTTGATTTATGGATGTAATATCTTCCTAGAATAATAATTCGGTTAATTAAGTATCTTATTTTGGGATTTGTATGTTCTGAAAGATGTAGTGTGACTTCTTTTTTGCTTAACTTTATAAAATTATCTTGTTATCTTATCTCTTGATAAAGGCTTCAATTTCAAGGCAAAAAAATCTTACAGTAATACACTCAAAAAAAGGTGCAATAAGGATTCTGGAACTATCTTACAAAAAGTGCAATTCAAATCATTATCAATATTAAATCTTTTTAAATATACATTTGTTGGGTAAATATTATGCATAACGTTAAAGGTTACTTTCTTGATTTTATTATATAAACAGAATTTGGACATTTCAGTTGTGATATATTTCCAATTGATATCTACAAAAATTGTGTTCCATTCGTATTGACCAACGCTGACAGTTTTACTTTTAAGGATTTTCCAAATGTGTTTGTTATTGCACCTTTTGTCAGATAATTTGATGCCACCAATCAAAGGTCTAAATTTAGATTGTCTAGATTCTCATTGTGCTGATACATACAAACAACACTTACTGGGATTTTCTTACCATATAAAATTCTTTTTCTGAGGCAATAACATTGTATTTCTTCATAAAATCAGCAAAGCTATAAAATACTCCATTTGAGTTAAACATTTGGGATGTTAATTTAACTTCTTTAGTGAACCAGTTATGAATAAATAAGCTTTTGCCTCTATATTTAATGTATTTATTGTTCCATATTGGAGTATTCCAAGTTGTGAAGTTATGTCTGTATGCGTCAATCCAAGAGAGTAAGGTTTACTTATGGAAATTTGATAATTTGATTATGATGTGACAAAATTCCCAGTCACATTTTAAAAGGAGTTCAATACCACCCACTTTTCCGAATATCAAATTTGAAATGAGATACCATAATGGTTTTTTTATTAATTATATCATTTTTTAACCATTTATTTTTTAGGATGGTGTTGGCAGTTTCAAAATCTATGTCTACACCTCCATCTTTCACTGAGTTGCATAGTATTTGTCTTTTAAGGTGGTGACATTTATTTTTCCAAATAAAATTGAACAATTCTTTATTTATAAGCCTAATTGTATTTTTTGAGATCTCCATCACCATTGCCGGATAAATAAGTCTGGATAGACCTTCGCCCTTTGAAAGTAATGCACGGCCATAGATAGACAAATCTCGTGAAAGCCATAAGTTGAATCAACCTTTAATTTTTTTTTAATTAAAGGGAGAAAGTTATTTTCTGTTCTCTGCCTTTGATTCCTGCTTTTTTAACTCCCAGGTATGAGATCTCATCTTTGACAGGAATACCATGTATTGATGTTTCTGTTACCACACCATCTCTAATTGAAAATAGTTCACATTTGTTGATATTGACCTTAAGTCCAGAGGCTTGGGAAAACACTGTCAGACATTGAATAGCTTTCTGTATCTCAGATTTACTTTGTAAAAAAAAAGGGTTGTGTCGTATGCCAATTGACTACATTTAATTTCATTTTCCCCAATGACAATTCCATTAAAATGATTCTGGTGAACAAAAATTGACAGAGCTTGTGTTACCAATAGGAACAGATAGGGGGCGAAAGGGTCACCTTGTTTTATCCCCCTGTTGATCTGAAATCGCATTGAAGTTCCTGAATGCAGTTTGACAGAGCTATTACAGTTTTTATACATAATATGAATTATTTTCTGAAAGTATTCTCCAAAGCCAAAGAGATCCAGAATATCGTACAGAAAAGAATGTTCTATTGTGTCGAAAGCCTTATAAAAGTCAACAAAAAGCAAAACCCCGTGTAGATCAAGAACTTCGCTGTAATCAATTATATCCAATACTAACCTAATGTTGTTGCTGATGTGTCTCCCTCTCATAAACCCAGACTGACACTCATCAATAATTTCATTCAGACAATGTTTTATTCTTTGAGAGAAAATAAGGGCAAAGAGTTTGGCATCATTTTTGATTAACGTAATCAGTCTCCAATGATCAATTAATAAGATATCCTTATTTGCCTTTGGGATTAATGTGATTAATCCTTGTGACATTGTAGGAGGAAGCTCTCCTCTTTCAATCGCCTCACAAAAGACACTAAATAAGAACTCTGATAGATGATCTTTGAATTCTTTATAGAATTCACTTGTTAAGCCGTTATTACCTGGCGCTTTATTATCTTTAAGTTTGACTATATTTTGTTTTAGTTCTTCAATTGTTATTTTCTGGTCACACAAACACTTGGAATCTTCACTAACCATCCTTACATTTGGTTTTATAGCAGCCAGTAAATGAACAGAATTAACCGTGTTTGAGGAGTATAAGTTTTGTAAAATTTGGTAACAGAAGTGGATATTGTCAGGAGATCTTCATAGATCAAATCATTTATTTTAAGTTTCAAAATAGAGGAGTGGCTTAAATTCCTCTTTTCCAGATCATAGAAATATTTTGTGTTTTTCTCCCCTTTCTCCAACCATTTCTGCCTTGATCTTATAAATGCTCCTTTTGCTTTGTATTGATATAATGAATCCAAGTCAAGTTGCAATTTATGTAGGGTATTTTTTTCATTCTCGGAGAGATTCTGCTTTTCATAAAATGCAATAATTTGTTTTAAGATATTTTCTTCTCTTGTATTTCATTCTTTAGCCAATTCTTTCCCTCTTTTTATAGCTGCCATCCTTATTAAAAACTTTGTGTACACCCATTGATTTCCATATGAGTCGTTTCTTTTTGCAATTTCAAAATTATCCATTATAATGTTTCCAATGGTATCTTTTAGTTTACAGTCCTTTAGCAGCGAGTTGTTTAGCTTCCAGTAATTGTTTGAGGACTTGGAACTTTGAGGATCGGATGTCAATTTAACAGATAAAGTGATAATTTTGTGATCTCTAAGTACAGAGGGTTCAATACTAGTATCAACAACCTTATTTATTAATTCTGTGGAGATTAACCAATAATCTAGCCTTGAGTGAAGAGAGACAGTTCTATTGCACCATGGAAATTGAAATTTTCCTGGATTTCTCATTCTCCATATATCACAACAGTTTAAATTATTACAAAGTGCGTTAGTTTCACCAAAAAACCCATGTGACCTTTGTGGGCAGCAATCAATATTAGGGTCATTTATAGAATTCCAGTCACCTCCTAGAATGATGTTTGCATTGGGGAAAACTTGGGTTTGATTACTTATTTCACTTTGAAATTCCTGAAAAAAATGTGTATATTTTTGTGACTATTATTATGTCCATAAATGTTACCCAAAATAAGTACATTAACTGCAGTTTCAACAACCAAAATTAACCATCTCCCATAATTATTACAGACTGACTTTAATATTTTACCTTGAAATCGACCTTTCATAATGGCCACACCAGCAGATGTATTTGTTCCGTATGACAACCATATTTCTTCTCCCCATTGAGATTTCCAAAACTTATGATCCTCTTTTAATGCATGAGTTTCTTGTAAGAAGACAAAATCAGTTTTGAGCCTTTTACAAAACAAAAAAAGAGCTTTTCTTTTTACCGAGTCTCTTAACCCCCTTATGTTTAGTGAACAAAAAAAATAGACATAAACACACACATACACACACACACTCTCTCACACACACAAAAAAGTAGCCTATTAAGTAAAGAAAAGTGCTAGTTCAATGGCATCTTATCACCTTTTTCACATTGTCAGTAACATAAACAGAGCTGATGATAAGTTTTTCTTCAAGTTTAAACTCCTTCCCATCTATGATCGCTCTGGACCCCACAAAGAATGCCTGTTTACCTTGAGCCCTGGCTGCCTCAACGTGTGGCCACAGGCGGTTCCGAGTCTCCTTGTCCTGGTCAGTCAAATCTTCACCAAACTTGAGTTTCTGAGCCACCATGAACTCAGAATCCTTGGCGTACCTCCAGAGCTTGTCTTTGAAGGCTCGGGAGGTGAAGCGGGCGATTACGGGCCGAGTCTTGTTGTCCTGCTTCCTCCCGATCCGGTGACACACGTCCACATAGAATGGCAGCGTCGTCTCCCGGTCATCAGGCACGACCCGGTGACACAACTCCATGAAGCGCTTCTTGACGTCCTCTCCCTCCATCTCCGGGAGTCCGTAGAGCCGCAGGTTCACGCGTCTGCCGTAGCGGTCCATGGCGTTAAGTTTCTCCTCCAGGTAGGCGATCCTCTTCTCGTGGTCCGCGGTGGCTGTCTGGACTGCAGCGACAGTAGCCTGTGTTTCTTCGAGGTCTTTAAACATATTGTCGCATCGCACAGACAGTTCTTTGATTGATTGAGCGTTAGTCTTAATCAGATCGGCAAGACTCTTTGTGACTATTTGAGTCAATCTTCTCCGTCAGTGTCACATTGTTGCTGTCCAGTTTTTCACTTACAAGCCGTACAATGTTCTCCTGTAGCTCTAGCCAGCTCGGCTCGGTCCTTCCTCTTTTTGGGTCTGGAATGGAACCAGGCGAGTCAGGTAAGGAGTCCTGGTCGGCGCTGGTATCAGCGGCCACTGCAGCGTAGCTGTGGAACTCGGCCACATATCTGGCAGAGCCCACTGAAGTGTCCCCTTGAGTGGGTGAACCTCTGGGCTGGTGCGCTTTGTCCTTTCGTTTCCCGGGCATGTGAGCAGGTAAGCGTGGGCACGTCCACGTGCAAGCAATAGTCTTCAGAAGCACAATAGTCCAATGTGCAGGAGAGGATTCAACACAAAAGTAAGTATTAGTCCTAATAGTTGAAAATAAATCGTTCACCGTTAGCAAAAGTGGTGATTTTGGTACACAAACCAGCACAAATCACTCAGCCATGGAACTGCTGAGTTCCCATCTTGGATTCGGCCCCAAGTCCCAGTCTATGGTCCTACCCCGGTAGGGCCCGACAAGACACGGTCCACACGCGGTGTCCACGCCATACAAGAGGACATGCGGTGCGCGTGACAAGAGCACGGCTGAGCATGACTGTTCCGTTAGTGGGTCAGAAGTAGGCAGCTGGGGAGACCTCCTTGATTTAGAAGAGGAAACAGAAATCGGAATGAAACAAAGTGAGCTGGGATCTGTCAACAAGTTAGCCGGGCGGAAATGACAGCAGTGGCAGTGAAGACGAATTGTTTGTATCCAGAGGTAGGATTAAGACTAATAATTTCATTGTAGTGTTGAGATTTAATGAAAAAGCTCAAGATAGCATTAAGAAGCTTAGCCCATTTATCTTGACATCGGTCCTGGGTAAGAAGCTGGGTGATATTGAGTCAGCGAAAATCTTTGTTGATGGGAACCTGCTTGTGCATTGTGTTAATGAAGAGCAGCTTAATAGAGCTCAAAACTTAAAAGAGTTGTGAAAACTAAAAGTGGACAGGGTGGAAAGAGTGGGGGCCCATTGAGGGAGTGCAAGAGATCATCACAGGGGTCCCAGTGAATGTAGGTTTAAATGACCTTAAGAATAATATGAAAGGGGGGAATGTTGCTAACCTTGAAAGGATGAAGTCCACAAAAGATGGAGTTAAAGTTGACAGTGAAAGTATTTTGATTGAATTTAAGGAAGACGTTCTACTTAAAAAGGTTTTTCTGGGGTTTATTAGCTTTCCCGTCAGAGCATTTGTCCCAAAGCCTCTGAGATGCTATAATTGTCAACGCTTTGGCCACCTAGCAAAGAATTGCAAGGATAAGAGATGCAGTGGGGATCATGAGTACAGGAAGTGTGGCGCAGGAGTGCAGCCAAAATGCTGTAGTTGTGGAAGGGCACATAGTGTTGCGTATGCTGGTTGTGAGCGAATGAAACAGGAATGCAATATTCAAAAAATTGAGAGTGGAAAGGAAAATTCCTTACACAGACGCTGTGAAAGTTACGCAAGTGAGTGTGCAGAACAGTGTGGGAATTAAGCAGGGGCCACTTGTGGTACAGAGGCAGCCTCAGGTAAATGCCAATGTCCTTGTCATTGACAAATTGGCTTTAGTTACTTTCATTACCGGAGTAATAAACACTACAGCAGGTATCCAGTCAAAAAATGAAAAGATTCAGATTATTGTAAAAGCAGCAGTTAACCATTTGGGACTAGAAGGACTGACATGGGAAGAAGTGAGGGACAACCTCAATCATCAGTCAAGCCAGGAGACATAATGTTTTTTCTCATCGTGGTTTTTCTTCTTCAGTGGAATGCAAGAAGTTTATTGGCAAATGGCCAAGAATTCAAACATTTCATTAGAGAACTTTCTGTCAAGATGTCAGATGTTGTTTGTGTGCAGGAAACTTGGCTTAAGCCTTCTTTGGATTTTGTGATGTATGGATACTCTGATAAGACGTGACAGGAAGAATGGAGGGGGTGGAGGATGTGCCACGTTTATTAAACAAGACATCCCGCACAGGCTCTTAGGAAAAGGAAACGATCTGGAGTACATAGCAGTAGAAATCTGGGACAAAGATGACCCAACTATTGTTATAAATTTTTATAATCCATGTGCCAGGTTAGATTTGCAGAGTTTGCTATGTATTGAAGGCCAAGGCCACCGAAGGATTACTTGGTGTGGGGATTTTAATGCCCATAGTGCAGTATAGGGAAGTGTGCATACAGATCTTAATGGAAGTGTGATTGAAGACCTGATAGACGAATGTGAGCTAGTGTGTTTGAATGGTGGAAGGGGTACCAGGTAGAATGCTACAAGTTGTACAGAGTCAGTGTTGGACCTAATCTTGGTATCCAATGCTCTTGCAGGAATAAGTCAGTGGACCACCAGAACGGATTCTTCTTTGGAGAGTGACCACTACCCAGTTTTAACCTCAGTTGGTGATAAAGTTCAGGTAACATCCAGGGAAGGAATTAAGAAATGGTGTTTTCACAAGGCTGACTGGGGAAAGTTTCAAAGACTGTGTGAAGAAGCGGTAGTTGGCATTAAGGTCTCAAATAGTGTAGATGAAATAAAAGTTAATCGACGCAATGGTAATGGCAGCAAAATCATCTATACCCGTGAGTAAAAACAGAAAATGCAGATTATTAATACCTTGGTGGACAGAAGAGTGTCAACAAGCTATTAAAGAATGAAATAAAGCACTTAAATTACTCAAAAGAACACTTAATATAACAAATCTCATTCAGTACAAGAGAGCTCAAGCAAAGGTCAGGAAAACTGTGAAACAGGCAAAGGGTAGTTGGAGGAAATTTTGTTCAAAAATAGGGCGGTCAACTCCAGTGGGAGATGTATGGGGAATGGTTAAGAGGATGGGAGGACACGGGCGGGAATGGGATTACCCTGTGCTAATTTCAGGGCAAGAGACTGCTGTTTCAGACAAGGAGAAAGCAGAAGTTCTGGCCAAAAACTTTTCAATGGTACACAGTTCTGACAATTTGTCAGAGAGGCAAACTAAAGCGCAACACCCTGAAGCTCTAGTGAAGAAGACCAGTACAGACCACAATGTATTGTTTACTAAGGAAGAGGTGTTGAGGGCACTGAAAACTGCAAAGCCAACAGCCCCAGGAAAGGACCAAATTTGTTATTTAATGTTGAAAAATCTTGGTGAAGAGGCACTCAAAAACTGTTGTATTTAATCAACAGAATTTGGACTCAGGGGGAGCTCCCATGTGCTTGGAAGGAAGCAATAATTGTTCCAATCAGGAAGCCTGGTAAGGACCCAACGAAGCCAGGTAGCTACAGACCAATTGCGCTAACATCTAACTTGTGTAAGTTAATGGAATGAATTATTACAGCAAGGCTATCCTTTGAGCTAGAAAGGCAAGGTGTTTTAGCTAGTCACCAAAGTGGTTTTAGGAAGGCTAGAAATACAATGAATGCAGTGGTCAGGCCTGAAAATGTAATTAGGAAATCGCAGGAAAGCAAGGATTCAGTTTTAGCTGTATTTTTTGATATAGAAAAGGCTTATGTTATGGAGGGAGGGCCTTTTGATTAAGTTACACAAATTGGGAATTGGTGGCAGGGCCTTTAACTGGATTAGGGACTTTCTTTTTGGGAGAAGAATTCAGGTGCAAATTGTATCTACACTGTCTACTCAGTATACTGTAGATAATGGTACACCTCAAGTCAGTGCAATAAGTCCTTTGCTTTTTATTGTAATGATTAATGATGTGTTTTCTGCAGTTTCTGGAGGGACTGGCCGGTCCTTAGATGCAGATGACGGTGCTTTGTGGAAGAGAGGGAGAAACATTGAACACATAGTGGGTAAGGTCCAGGATGCTGTTAATACAGTCCCTGACAAAAGTCTTGTCGCTTATCCATTTTGTAGAAACCAAAACTTATAACCTGACTTGAAATTAATCGATTGGTTTTAGAAATGTCTCATATGAAAGCTAAAACCCTCCCAAATTATGCTCAATATACTAAAATAAATTTGCTTCACTGAAGAAAGATTGATCATTTAATGAACACAGAAAGGTCAGATTTTAGCAAGACAAAAGTTTTGTCGCCTACAGAAAATTTAACAATTTTACTTCAAATACAAAAATATGTTGCATAACATCAGTGTATTAAGTAGTGGTGCTGTGAGATCCATATTTAATATCTTGTATGACTTCTGTGAGCTTGAAGGACTGCATCCATGCAGTTCGACAATGATTCATACAATTTGTTGATGAAGTCATCAGGAATAGCAAAGAAAGCAGTCTTACATGCTTTACTTTCTTACTTTAATCTTTATTTGAGGGACAATGCACAGAAACATTCAATCGAAAGACAGAGATGCACTGTACCAGATTATAGCTGAATAGCTAGTTTCCATCTGTAATCCCTTGTTACATAAATAAACAGTGTACATTCCCCTATAAGTCTCTAAATTTATCTAAAACTTCCCCAACATTCAAACCTCAGTTATACAGTCACAGTCAAACACCATCAGACAATTATTGAACCACTGTATCATTCATTGCATTTCACTCTGTATCTGTCCATTTATCCGTCAGATTACTTAATATTTACACAAATTTAATTTCCATTGCACATTGGTCACAGACCATAGGAATTCCATAGGAACAGGAGAAAAGACCAACTGACACTGGTCCAAGATGGACATAAATACACAGTGTCAGTGCTGACAGGTTTGACCATTCCATAACCACTTTTTCCCGAGTAAAAGTGGCAAAGTTTGTTTGATTTTTTATTTCAGGTGGGATATTATTCCAGTCTTTAATTGCTTTATTTGAAAAAGATGTCTGTGCAAATGTTGTTTTGCGTTTTGGTATGATACACTGTGCTCTGGAGGAGAAGCGTGTTGCTGAAGAAACGCCTCCAGAGTTCATCAAGATTCTTTGGTTTTGCCTTCCATGCTTCCTCTTTCATTCTACCCCAGACATGCTCAATGATGTTCATGTCTGGTGACTGGGCTGGCCAGTCCTGGAGTACATTGATCTTCTTCGCCTTGAGGAACTTTGATGTAGAGATAGAAGTATGTGATGGAGCACCATCCTGCTGCAAAATTTGACCCCTTTTATGGTTGGGAATGTAAGAGGTAGCTAATACTTCTTGATATTTTAGGCTATTGATATTGCCTTCCACCCTGCAAATGTCTCGCACACCCCCATACTGGATGTAACCCCAGACCATGATTTTTCCGCCACCAAACTTAACTGTTTTCTGGGTGAATCTTGGATCCATGCGGGCTCCAGTAGGTCTCCTGCTATATTTGCGGCGGCTGTGATGTAATTCAACCGAGGATTCATCTGAGAAATCCACCTTCTGCCACTTTTCCAGTGTCCATCCTTTTAGCAGGCTGTGGGCCTTGGCAAATGCCACACGGTTTTTTAATTGCCTTTTGTTTAGTGCTGGTTTCTGTGCACTGATTTGACCATGGAGGCCATTTCGAGACAGAATTCTACAAACTGTTCTGGTTGACACAGGGACTTGAGGTGACCAGGCCTGGTGGAGCTCTGCTGCAGTGGAAAAGGGGCCTTGGATTTTCCAATCAACAAACGGTTCTCCCGAGCAGTTGTCTTGCGGGGTCTGCCGGACCTGGGCTTGTCAAAAACATCTCCAGTCTTTTCAGATCTTTTTCTTATTCTTTGTACTTGACGCTGAGACACATTGAAGGTGTCAGCCACCTCAGCAATGGATCTGGTCTGCAGCCTCTTGATAATTAACGCTTTGGTCTCAGGGTGGATCTTAGGCATGTTGTCAGAGGTCAAGTTGCAGTTGACGTGAAGGTCTGGTGTGCTGGGGTTCTTTTTATACACACCCACTAACTGATTGATTAGTAACTGATCACAGGTAAGGCTGTAATCTAGGATTGGGTGCATCATATGACAAGGCAACAAGACTTGTCTTGCCAAAATCTGACCTT
Source organism: Odontamblyopus lacepedii (assembly GCA_034769755.1). Classification (NCBI taxonomy): domain Eukaryota; kingdom Metazoa; phylum Chordata; class Actinopteri; order Gobiiformes; family Gobiidae; genus Odontamblyopus; species Odontamblyopus lacepedii. The sequence goes on along the minus strand of CM068356.1, from coordinate 29,089,344 downwards.
TCTGTGTTCATTAAATTATCAATCTTTCTTCAGTGAAGCTAATTTATTTTAGTATACTGAGCATAATTTGGGAGGGTTTTAGCTTTCATATGAGACATTTCTAAAACCAATCGATTCATTTAAAGTCAGGTTATAAGCTTTTGTTTCTACAAAATGGATAAGCGACAAGACTTTTGTCAGGGACTGTAAAGTAGTGGAGTGGGGCTATAATTGGGGGTTTAGATTTTAGGTTGAAAAGACTAAATTGGTGTTTTTTACACAGAAGAAAGTGAACGAAAACTTAAAGCTGAGGTTTTATGGAGAGAAAATTGAGCGAGTAAGTTCCTTTAAGTTTTTGGGAATCATGTGTGATGCACACTTGACATGGAAGACACACATAAAATTGAAAGCAAAATGTAAAAATGTGATAAATGTGATGAGATGTGTACCTGGGAGGGACTGGGGGGCTAGTTGCTCAGCCCTGAAAAGACTATACCAGGCATTAATTAAGTCTGTCTTTGATTATGGGTGTGTGGTTTATGGTTCAGCAGCTCCTTCTGTGTTAAAGTGATTGGACGTATTGCAGGCGCAGGCTCTAAGAGTGTGTTGTGGAGCTTTTAAAACAACGCCAGTTAATGCTTTGCAGGTTGAGATGGGCGAAATGCCTCTTGGTCTGAGGAGAAAGCAAATAATGGTCAATTATTGGGTGCATCTTGCTAGCCATGGGGAGTTACTCCCTACTAAAGAAGTGCTAATGGATTGCTGGGAGAATGGGAAGTCTCAGAGGGATCACTTTGGTAAAGTGGGAAATCAGCTAGCAAAGGATGGTTGTGTTTATGATTTACAAATATGTCCTGCACTAGTTTTCCCTGCAACTCCTCCCTGGAAGCTTCTGTCCCCAGATGTTGACTGGTGCCTTCTATACTTGAAAAGGGAGAGTAAGGGGAAAGCGGATCTGGTTGGAGCATCCCACTTCTATATCCAGCAAAGATATTCAGATTTCACTCAGGTATTCACAGATGGAACAAAGAATCCAGACACAGACAAAACAGGTTTTGGAGTGGCTGTCCCGAGTAAAAACATAGGCATAAACAGACGCACTTCAGACAGGCTGGGAGTGTATACAGTGGAAATGGTGGCAATATTGGTTTCTTTAAAATGGGCTGAACTCTCAAAAGTGGAAAAGGTGCTGGTGTGTTCTGATTCGGCTTCAGTTCTAAATAATATTAAAACTTTTCATTCAAAAACAAGGCAGGACATTTTGTATGAAGTATTGATGACATTTTCAAGAATTCATAGGGTTGGTGGTATTGTTAAGTTCTTGTGGGTGCCAGCTCATGTTGGAATTGGTGGGAATGAGAAGGCAGACAGATTGGCAAAAGCAGCTCTCAGGAAAAACAACATTGAAATGAACTTAAAGAGCAGTTATACAGAAGCAAAGAATTTGGTTTGGGCGCAGGTTGTCAAGAAGTGGAAAAACAATGGGGTGAAGATAATAAAGGGAGACAATTATATAAGGTCAAAAAGGAGGTGAGGGGGAACTGGGTGCAAGGGGGGCATAGGAGGGAGGAAACTGTCCTCACAAGACTTTGTTTAGGTCACTGTGCACTTAATAGTACACTACACCTCATAGGGAAGCACGAGACAGGGCAGTGCGAAATGTGTCAGGAAGAGGGGGAGACAGTTGAGCATGTCCTGTTAAGGTGTAGGGGATACAATGTGGAAAGGGCTGAACTGGAGGAGAGGCTGAAGGTTCTCGGATTTAAAGAGCTGAATCTGAAGAGTGTTCTGAGTTGGAGTTGTAGAGGTCAAGTAGGAGCATCGGTGGGCTTTTTAAAACGTACAGGTATCTATAATAGAATATAGTGGGGGTTTTTTGTTAGTTTTTTCCCTAACTTCCATCCATCCATCCATCCATCCATCTTCTCCTGCTTAATATAGCTGGGTCGCGGGGGCAGCTTGCTGCCCAATACTCATAGCACCTGACCCCCCCTATGAACCCCTCTGCGGGTGGTGAGCCCACAGGAGGCTTTCCCTAACTTTAATTTATTATTATTATTATTATTATTATTATTATTATTATTATTATTATTATTATTATTATTATTATTATTATTATTATTATTATTATTGTTGTTGTTGTTGTTGTTGTTTTGTTTGCAATGATTCAGTCTAGACTGTGAGCTTACTGTCTGACCATAGACCGTATATATACGTATATATACGGTCTATGTGTCTGACCCATACTCCAGAACAGTAGGTGGCGGTAATGCTCCTTTAAGTTGAATGCCAACCGCCGTAAAACCAAAAGAAGAGCCGGAAGTGCCCGCATGTGAACTGCTAGCTCGTTAGCTCTTCATATACACAGTGTATGAGAGAGCCGTGTTCCACTGGCTAAAACTATTGGAAATGTCCAGCGGCCAAAGGCTGAGAGCTTCTGTGAAGGAGCGGCTGAGTGCGGCTGCTGAGGACATATGTGCGCTGTTTGAGAGCGCCATAGCGGATTATGAGGAGGAGCTGCGCCGCTCCAAACACGAGAACCAGAGGATCCAGCGGCTCCTGGACTCGGCTCTGAGTCCGAGAGTCGTGCTTGTCAGAGCCGGTAAGTCTTATGGACCCCATTCCTATCCTATGGGTGTTAAGAGTATGAGAAAGTACATGATGTAGAGAACCGCTCATTTATATAAACATTGCGCCATGGCTATAACAGCAGAAGAACCTGTATGACTACAGCAAAGGAGAAATTCAAGTCTGTCAACTGGACAAAAGTTTTTTTGATCGAAAATGTTTCTCAGCTCATCCAAGTCGCTGTTTTATTTCTGGTCAGACGCTGATGGACACTGCCTCATGTCTGCCTCAAGGAAGGAACTAACTACATTGAAACTACTCTGAAACTAACACACCTACACAACAGTTAACAATTAGAAATTCAACCTGCCAGCACGGACAATGGTGCAGTTCTACACTGCCATCATCGAGTCCATCCTCACCTCCTCCATCACCGTGTGGTATACTGGAGCCACCACCAGGGACAAACGGAGACTGCAGCGTGTTGTGCGCTCTGCTGAGAAGGTGATTGGTTGCAGCCTTCCATCTCTTCAGGACCTGTACACTTCCAGGACTCGGACACATGCAGGTCGAATTGCAGCTGACCCTTCTCACTCTGGACATGGACTTTTTGACCTACTCCCCTCAGGCAGGAGGCTACGGTCCATTCGGACCAGAACCTCTCGCCACAAAAACAGTTTCTTCCCCTCTGCTGTTGGACTCATAAATAATAACACTAGGACTGGTCCCACCCCCCACTCTGCTTCTGTCACATGACCCTGTGTTCTCCCACCTGCCTGTTTTGCACTGATCATTACCTGCACTGTTATACTCTTATACTCTATATTATTATATTCCTGTAAATTTGTAAATTTTGTTATATTATAATTATACCTTTTTTTCTACTTTATTTTATTCTATTTTATTTGTTGCATGTCAGTGTTTGTCTACATCTGCTCCAAGTACCGCAGCAATTTCCTAATGTTGTGAACCTGTTCACTCATATGGCAATAAAAAACATTCTGATTCTGATTCTGACCTACACACCAGTTAACAATTTCTGTTAGTTACTTGTTTACAGTTTCTGTTTGTTAGTTTAGTCTATTGAACTGCATTGGGAGTTGGGACTGTGCCTGAGTCTTATTAGCAGAATCATTCACACCGTCTTTAAATAGAAATGGAGGGCTCAGTGTATGGATAAATCATAGCCAAGAGAGCCAAAATCTCAAAGTTGATCATGATCGGAGTAACGGTTTGGGAAATCATAAGGAATCCAAATCTGACATTTATTTTTGCATTTGAGTACTTTGGAGATGAATGACCTTTTGACCTATATTTGACCCATATTTTGACCTTGAAATTGACAATAAGGGCCTCTCCCAACCTCAATGACCAGTAGAAAAAATGTAGCCCTATATGTCTATACATATAAAAAGTGTGAAGGGGTTTTCTTTTCCATATTTCAGGAAATTGGGATAGAATTAACATACCCCTCAATGCCTGGTAAATTATGTGTAAAATGTACATAGAGAGCAAACATGTTTGAACTGCAGTTACAAATGTATTTGTTTGTTACTCTATGACCTCTTATCTAGCGTCTTAATCGTGTATTATTCCTCCTTTCTGTTTCTATGTTGTGATAGCAGTGTCCTGGTTTCATAGATATAATTTAATGCATAGACTATTGTGTACACAAGGCTATGCTGATCACATCCTGTTAGCAGCTTACCCACAAAAATCCATTTAATCATATGACAAGGCGGCAAGACTGTTGTCTTGCCAAAATCTGACCTTTCTGTGTTCATTAAATGATCAATCTTTCTTCAGTGAAGCAAATTTATTTTAGTATATTGAGCATAATTTGGGAGGGTTTTAGCTTTCATATGAGACATTTCTAAAACCAATCGATTCATTTAAAATCAGGTTATAAGCTTTTGTTTCTACAAAATGGATAAGCTACAAGACTTTTGTCAGGGACTGTAGTTTCCATTCTGATGATGTCCCCGTCACCAAACTGCATACTTAACATAGAAGAAAAAAATCGGAATTTGGACAGTCAAAAGCAAGATGAGATGTATAAGTTGTTGATGCTACGTAGTAGGATAAAGAACAAGAGTATTCGGACAGTATGTCTATATCATGAACAAGTTCTTCTTTTGAAGTATTCTACTCTGAAATGAAAATGTTGTGATCCTTGTGAACTTCATCCAAATAAAATCAAGAATAAATCTTTAAAAGTGGTGACCATGGGTTACTATGATCGCTTGATGAACCCTCCCTCAACTATTGCACCCAGTGATAAACTGTGCCCATCTTGTTTCATTCACGTTATGAAACATCGATAACTACTGTTTGAACTGGCCTGCAGATAAGGCATAAATAGGGTAGATTGACAGCTAGTTGTTGTTTGCATATGTAGGAAGATTGTCCTATGAATCTGCCCTTTCTACAATGTTAAACGTGACCATTTGTATTAAGGAAACTAAAGACTCAGAATGGCCACTGTTATCTCCCTTTCTCCCTTTCTCCCATTCTTTAAGTATAGGAACCATCCAATACTTAAAGAATAACCCACATGAAAACACTACATATTTTAGTGTGATCAATGTGAGGAATATTTTTCTTACACATATAACAGAACATATAACATAAATCAATGACTTAAACTCATTATTTAAAGTTTGGTGATAAAACCTAAAAGTTTCCTTATTATTCTCAAAAATCACTGAAATACAGCGGTCCGTGCAGAATGGTGCAGTGTAGAGTATCGCCGCTCTGCGGTGAGTAGGGCTGTACGTTTAACGACCTCAATCATAACTGGCTCTTGTAGTTGCTATGATGCTCATGGTCGGATTTCCAAATATGGAGCCCGGCTCTAGATTCACTCCTGTAATCGTTAGCATTGGAAGCCTCATTTGAGCGGCGCTGATCACGATGGGTGACGTCACACTCTTAGTCCAGTCATGTATACAGTCTATGCCCTGGTCACATCCAGCCCCACCCACTGCTGTCTTCAGGTCAAAATCAGCCGTTGTGTTTGCAAATCATTATGAGACAAGTGCAACAAATGTCTCAAAACCTTTGAAAGTGTTACTTTCAGATTTGCGCTTATAAAATTACCAAATTGTACTTATAAAAGGCAATTTGTAATTGACCAAAAAAATACCCGTGTAAAAATCAACATTTATACATTAAAACATTTTGGAACAACTGTACCTTCATACACAATGAAAATGTATTTAGTTACAGAATACTTCAAAATGTATGACCAGCCAGACCGCTGGACTGTCCCAAGTTGGGCAGAGTTTTTCTCTAGGGTCCGGTTCCAGACCTTCTGCATGTACAAACAGAATGTAGAAGGGACTGGTTGGTCAGGTAAATATTTTGTCATGTATTCTGATACATGGTCCAGTCAAAGTATTGTATTTTGAATACTTAGTGTAAAAACATGACATAATAATTATTTAGTTGCACTGTTTTTATGCATTAATTTATGTCCAATTAGAGACGAGGAAATGCACACACATGCGCACAAACACACATACACCCACACACACAGACACACACACGCACTAAATACCACAAAATGATAAGGCAACAACCAGAAAATGAGTATGCAAGAACTTGTAAGTAACTGCAAGAGCCGGAAGTAATTGTATTCTGAATACCACCACATGAAAAAGTAACAACTGGAGTACAGTTTCTCAAAATGAATATTCAGAATACGTATTCTCAGGTACATGTATTCAGTGACTTCCCAACATTGTTCATTAACCTTAAAGTAGAATACAGACAAGTTCACAGAGTTCCTATCACAAGACTGCACATGTTTGTGTAAATGTGTATTCTCTTGTCTCCTGCAGGTGTCCAGGTGTCCTCTCTGAGTCCTGGTCTGACTCCACACATTAAAGAAGAACACAACATCAAACAGAAGGAAGATCAACTGCAAGTGTGAGTCTCAGATACTTTCAAACTGCAATTGTTTATTTTGTTTTTCATTCACTCATATTCATTTCTATTACAAATATTCAGATTGGGTTTAAATATACAACTGTATCTTCTATTTTTCAGGCCTGTTCCAGAGTTTAGTTCTGTGAGCGTGAAGACAGAAGAGTCCTCACTGCTTCAACAAAGACAAACTGAGCAGAGAGAGGACACACAGGGAGAGAACATCAGAGCAGAGACACATGTCCACAGAGAGGACACACAGCGAGAGGACATCAGAGCAGAGACACATGTCCACAGAGAGGACACACAGGGAGAGGACATCAGAGCAGAGACACCTGTCCACAGAGAGGACACACAGCGAGAGGACATCAGAGCAGAGACACATGTCCACAGAGAGGACACACAGGGAGAGGACATCAGAGCAGAGACACCTGTCCACAGAGAGGACACACAGGGAGAGGACATCAGAGCAGAGACACCTGTCCACTCGGAGACTGAGGAAGACACAAAGCACTCTTCTGACAGTGATGAAGACTGGAGAGCTCCACTCCGCTGTTCACCTGCACACACGGACACAGGAGATGGAGACCACCACAACCAAGTCCAGAGCAGAGCCAGAAGCACCACTGCACAAAACTCATGTCTGTCCCCCAAATACAAGTGTGCACCAGAGACTAGAGCCACTGTGAACAATGGAGACATGTCAGGAACTGGCGAAGGAGCTGAGAGCAGGAAACACAAGTGCTCTGTTTGTAAAGAGAGATTTGGGTCCAAATATAAACTACTAATACACAGGAGAGTTCACAGAGGAGAGGAACCATTCAGCTGTTCAGTCTGTAAGAAGGTGTTTACTGTAAGAAATAGTCTCAAAACACATATGAGGACACACACAGGGGAGAAACCATTCAGCTGTTCAGTCTGTAAGAAAGTGTTTACTGAAAGAGGTAATTTCAAAACGCATATGAGGACACACACAGGGGAGAAACCATTCAGCTGTTCAGTCTGTAATAAGGCGTATTCAATAAGCAATCATCTGAAAACACACATGAGGACACACACAGGGGAGAAACCATTCAGCTGTTCAATCTGTAAGAAAGTGTTTACTGAAAGAGGTAATCTTAAAACACATATGAGGACACACACAGGGGAGAAACCATTCAGCTGTCCAGTCTGTAAGAAAGTATTTGCGCTAAGCTCTACTCTCAACACACATATGAGGACACACACAGGAGAGAAACCATTCAGCTGTACAGTCTGTAAGAAAACATTTTCCCAAAACAGTCATCTCAAAAGACATATGATAACACACACAGGAGAGAAACCATTCAGCTGTACAGTCTGTAAGAAAACATTTTCCCGAAAGAGTCAAATCAAAACACATATGATAACACACACAGGAGAGGAACCATTCAGCTGTTCAGTCTGTAAGAAAACATTTTCCCAAAACAGTCGTCTCAAAAGACACATGATAACACACACGGGAGAGAAACCATTCAGCTGTACAGTCTGTAAGAAAACATTTTCCCGAAAGAGTCATCTCAAAACACATATGATAACACACACAGGAGAGGAACCATTCAGCTGTTCAGTCTGTAAGAAAACATTTTCCCAAAACAGTCATCTCAAAAGACATATGATAACACACACGGGAGAGAAACCATTCAGCTGTACAGTCTGTAAGAAAACATTTTCCCGAAAGAGTCATCTCAAAAGACATGATAACACACACGGGAGAGAAACCATTCAGCTGTACAGTCTGTAAGAAAACATTTCCCCGAAAGAGTCATCTCAAAACACATATGGTAACACACACAGGAGAGGAACCATTCAGTTGTTCAGTCTGTAAGAAAACATTTTCCCAAAACAGTCGTCTCAAAAGACACATGATAACACACACGGGAGAGGAACCATTCAGCTGTTCAGTCTGTAAAAGAGTGTTTAATCAAAGATCTAATCTCAAAATACATATGAGGACACACACAGGGGAGAAACCATTCAGCTGTTCAGTCTGCCATAAAGCGTTTACTGTAAAATGTGATCTCAAAAGACATATGAAAACACACAGGAGGTGAAACCACTCAGCTGTTCAGTCTGTAAGAAAACATTTGACCGAAAGGGTGATTTCAAAGAACATGAGGACACACACTGCGCTGGCCTTTAAGTTGAAATTGAGGGTGAAGTTACCCCTGAAGGGCATGGGCAGTAGTGCATGCATTAAAAAGATGAAAAAGCTCTATTGGCTCATGTCTTATCACCTCAGAACTATAATACATTATAATGAGTTCATGGAAGGTATTCATAGGTGTTCATAAATAAGGTGTGTTTGTTAATTTCATGGGTATAAAAATTTTAAAATAAAAAAGGATTATTTACAAATGAATTTACATGCTAACATGTTAAGTTTTAGACTGCATTTGGCAGTTTTATTATTAGCATAATACAATGTGGCTTACTGTATCGCATTTAAACTAGTGTATCATGTTGTTACTGGCGCCAGGATGGGAATCATGGCGCCAGTAACTTATTGTGTGGAGGTGTTTCACTCTTGGGTAGTGAAAACTGTTTTTTTTTTCTTTGTACATTATACTTTCTTAAAGGTTCATTTTGAATATATGTGTAAATTGAGTTTCTATTCTATTCTATTCTATTCTATTCTATTCCATAAAACAAAACTAATAAATCTTGTCAGTTCAAAAGTGGTATCTACTGTACAAGTGTCAATCTTACCAAGCGCACACACAAGAGGGCACTGTTGTCTAAAAAAAAAACCTGGATAAAAGGAAACGTGTCAAATAAGATTCTAAATAATAATGGTTTACTATTGCACGGACAGTAATTGAAACCAGTACTCCAGCCATCATTAAGCCCTATTCTAATGCTGTTTCCTCATCACAAACATGCCTGCAGTTGTGGTTTGATTCAAATGCTGCATATTCAGGTTGAGTTCTTCTCTCAAATGTAAATAGAAACCAAACCAGACCAGGTTACTGGTCAGATCAAATGTATAGGAGAGCTGTTAAATGTCATACTGTGGAACATTCGAGGCAGAGCGATGACATGTCCATAGAAACAAGCAGGTGATGGAGCCCCCACCAAACAGTTTCGTAGTGCACCTTTATGGAAATTATGGCTAAAGAAAAATGAATTTCTGTCAGCTGGATAAAAAGCACAGAAAGGGACAAAGTGGAGCTAAGGTTTGACAAGAATTTATTAACATTCCCGATAAAGATGATTCTTTATTTGACTTATTAATGTGGGCTTCTGATACATTAAAGCACTTACACCTCATAAGGTTCAAAGATAACTGAAATAAAAGGACTAACATCTGCTCTTCTGTAAGGTGTACTCTGATTAACTATAAAGGTCTAGAGTTGTTTGTTGTCTGTAACTCAATATTACATTGATTCTTTTCAGGTGTAGAGTAGTCGTCTCCATAGAGATTTGACTGGAATATTCCATTCCAAGCTGTTACCTTGAAAAACATGCATTCTACTGAGCCAGGTTGCCTCTCCAGAGATCTGACCAGGTGCCTCCTGCTGTCAACATGGAGATAAGGTAATGTCCACCAGTTAGTGCACCTTTGGTCATTGTAAAAAAAAAAAAAAAAAAAGTTTTATAAATGCATTGTGTGATGTCTAAGGTGGAGAACCGGCTATTTTCTTATTTCCATGGAAATGTTATTTCTTTGCATGGAATGTTCCTCAGTATAACAGTGTAACATTCAAGGCAAAGAAATTAGATCTCCATGGAGACAAGCAGGTGGCGGACCCTCCATCAGAAGTTAAACAAAGCATCTTGGCTACTGGACAGCCTTGAACGTTATGATAGGCCTTTGCTTATAGTGTTAGAACAATTACACATTGTTTAGAGTGACACATTAAGTCTTATAAGATGTGTACTGTGAGTTTCTCCGGTTGAGGACCCTTGAAACAATAAATCAGAAGGCATGAAGTGTTCAAACACCGGACTTTTATTTTCAAAAGGTATCGGCCCTTACATTTGATTCTATGAAACGTGTCTCTGATCTCTCTCACAACACCACCAGAGATGCCTCTGTTTATTCGTACATTTCAGACAAGAGTATTGATTCATACACATTTAGGTAACACAAAGGTAAACACAGAAGTGGAACTGCTAGCGTCATCTTCAGTTTAGCGAGTTCAAAAGAATCAAAGTTCACTTTCCTACGTACAGCGTGTATGTGAAAATCAAACCACAGGATCATGTCTTAATACAGGTTACATAATGTAAAAGAATAATTCATAATACCCACAATCCCCCTTTTTGAGCACATACACATGTGCTCACCAAACAAAAATCAAAATCAAAAAACAAAACTAAGTAAAGTCAAACAAAAACAAAATTAAAGTCAAACAAAAATTAATTTAAAGTCAAACAAAATTAAAGGTGCAAGACGATACCTTTATATAACATTTTATTTCAACTTAGACATATATGTGAGTAAAACATCAGTTTAGCATTAGCTGATTCCTTTATTTATAAAATATCCCTTTAAGCATATAAATGAATACATGACTTCTCGGACAGCAAAATAAGAAACAATGAATGCTCACAGGAACAATCGATACTTAGGGACTCTGGGATTCTAAAGAGAGTAACAAAATTTGGGACGTAGGAGTTTTCTGTGTCAGGGCAGTAGAAATCAAACGTTCCACTAATGATCGTAGACAGGGAACAACACAACATCCAATTATAATTAGAATCACAATTACTGTTAATATTGTGGTAGCTATAGAGATTATAGCATCAGTCCAAGGCCCAAAAACACCATAAAGCTAACTGGACCAAGTGTTTTCAGATACGCCGGAGTTTCTAACAAATTCTGCGGACAAGGACTTTAACTCATTCAGAGCTTTAGCAATACTCCCATCTGGAGAGGTGTTGTTTGGAATGTATGTGCAACATTCTGCCCCAAACATGCTGCATACTGATGATTCTTTGGCAAGTAACATATCAAGGGCAATCCGATTTTGCCAAGCCATGAGTGATGTAGGACCCAGTTGCTCCACAATACCTTCTAGTGCCTCAATTGTATAGTTTATAAATCTCTGATGATTGTAATAGAGATAATTTATCCAACATAACAACATTCAAATAAAGCCGAGGTAAACCCTGCTACGATTACATTTTGTGCCTTGAATTCATCCGGAACCCCAACAGCTGTACCAATAGCACTGAGGTAAATATCTTCATTAAAGGATCCATGAGATTTGGACTTAGGCTGATATGACAATGACCTCTTGTTTACATAATTATGCTTTGAGTTAGCTCTGTATGGCAATTGAGTTGATTTCAAACTTAATGAATTAGCTGGGCCTATAGTGAATGGAATAATTAGCATAATTGGTGCACAAATGCCTGACCATGTTTTTGATAAAATAGCATAGATACGGAAATTTGCACATAACCACCAAATGTCGCATGCAGTAGAATGATTAATCAGAAGGGAAAAGTCTTCTAATTGTCTGAAGACAAAGTCTGATTACAGAAGTTGTCCGCAAAACTTTCTATTTCATTTCTATCATTACTTTGTGTACCTGTGTGTATAACAGTATCTTTAAGAAAACAAGTATATTTACCTGTTCCCAACATCCAAGATGTAGGTACATCTTTGGAGGAAACCACTGGCAGTTTAAGGTGAAGGTGGTAACATGCATCAGTTTTATCAAACTCCTTCTTAGTGAAGAGTTTAAGTATACAGGTCAGGTCTTTGTTATCAGAGTATGGTATAGATGCAGTAGTTAACCGTGGTCTGGCTGCAGAACACACAATGCAGTCTTCTGTTGTTAAAGTGTGTGCAGTGTATTGTACCCATTTCAGCCAAGTATTCTCATTCATTTCAAGCCCCGTTTCAATTCTTTTGGATTCAGTCAGGGAAATTAAATCACCTTCTGGAGCCGGTTTGTTAGCTTTTAAGATTGTTGTTTGGATATAACCTTCAAAATTCAAATTTGCTTGAATTTTGGTACAGAAGTGATTCTGGAGCACTGGAACCCTATGGAATATATTCCAGAATCATTGGACGTTGGATTTTTAATGGATAATATCAAAGGATTACATCGTTGAGTAATTGATTTGCGACCTCTACAATGTTTTAGGTCTGCTTGAAAAGATGCATCGTCTTTTCTGTTTTTGGTTAAAATAACTTTATTTACTTTATCATTATGTTGTCCGTCAGTACTTGTTATAACCCTGGCAATGTCTACGACTGTTTGTCCATAGGAATTTGTTGACAAACAAGTATCCTTACAAACAATTTGTACGTTTAGTGCATGATCTATGGCAGATGTGTCTAACATACAATTTAGCACTTCACATACATCAAAAAGTATATTGCAAGTTTGTCCTTCGTAGCAGTACTTTATAATTTTTGGGGTTTCCCTAGTGTCCCTAATGTCCCTTTTTAGCATTCCTTGTTTCTTACCTGCATTGTTTGTTGAGCCGGTTGTGTCGTAGGTTGTAGTTTTGATTGTCGGCTGCTGTCCGAGGCCAGTCTGAATTTTCTCATGGGTGTGTGGGGTGTATACTAGAAAAATAAAGAGCACTGTGATTAGCACAGTGGTCAAAAATACACATTTAAAATAAAAAAAATGTAAACAACATGGCCTATACTCTCCTTCTATTTCTTCTTTTTCTCCTCCCCTTTTTCTCCTCCTCTCCTCCTGGAGCCCCAGTGGCAGAGGGTGGTCGGGGTGGCTTCTCTGGCCGCTGATGTCGGCGTTGTCCGGAGTTGGTTGGCTTTCTTCATCCTCTTGGTTTCTGCATTTCTCTGCCCGTTAGTAGTAGATGGGGAGAATATGACGTAGTTTTGTTCACACTGTTTCTGATGTCCATTAAAACAAAAGGCAAGGCGGAGACTCAATCAAGTTTTGTTGTTTTCCAGACCTATGCAAGTTTTCTTTTGACAGTAGCGTTCATTCGTTCACAGACTCCTTGACTGGCGGCATGGTAGACAGTTCCAAAGCATTGAGTAATGTTTAGAGCTTTTAGTACATCTCGGACTATTTTGGCAGTGAAGTGTGTCCCGTTATCAGATCTTATGACGTGTGGAATGCCAAAACGTGGAAAAACGTCTGTAGTTAAGTGTTTAACTACTTCTTTAGCCGTTTCTGTTTTGCAGGGGAATGCTTCGACCCATCTTGTATATTCACAGACTATCACCAATAGATAGCGATATCCACAAACTCTCATTTCTGGGCCCATGTCTGTAAAGTCCATGACAATTCTTTCAAAAGGCTTGTTTGGAAGAGTATAAGTTCCTGGAGGTGGTTTGTAAGCCTTCTTCGGGTTCACCGTTTGACAAACATGGCAATTATCAATCCAATGTTGTATTATAGACTGCATTTGTGGATGCCACCACAAGTCAATGTATTTCGAGATAGCTTTGTAACTTCGGTGTGGTATTCGTCATATAACATTTGAAGCAATGCAACTGGAGCTACAATTTTTCCTTCATGATTTCGCCAAATTCCTGTAGCATCTTTCGTAGCATAACGTTGTTTCCAGGCACTATGCTCATATGCTCCAGCTGCTTCTTGAATCTCTTTTACATATGTCGTATCCATCACGTTTGCATCTGGTAGCATTTCAGTGTCTTCACCGGTGTGAACAAGCATATTTCTGGCATCATAATCTGCAGCTTTCTTTGCGGTTTGATCTGCTGCATGATTTCCTTGTGATATAGAGTCAGTTCCTTTGGTATGAGCATTGCATTTCATGATAGCAAGTCTTGAGAGCAGTTGGACAGCATCTATGAGTTGTTTGATCAATTGTTCATGTTTTATTGGAAGCCCGGTCAAAAGTCTGAAACCATTTCTGATCCAACCAGCTAGTGACATCATGACAGTTTTGTAGGCGTAGACTGAGTCAGTGTAGATGTTTACTGCTTTGTCTGCTGAGAGTTGTAGTGCTCGTAACATTGCTGTTATTTCGGCTACTTGTGCAGATCCTTTTGGTATGCCTCACTACCTCTTAACATAAAGGAAATGATCATAACAGTGAAGCTGTTTTAACAGCTAAATGACATGAGCTGGTGAAGTTTGACTGAATATGCAAGATCACTCAAACATATACTGTACAAAACACTACAAATGAAATTACACACCTCTACACCTCTGCTATTTATGAGGAAATAACTTGACTAAAAGCTCAAAAAGGTACGTATAGCTCTACCTAGAGACACTTGTACAGTGTAGAGAAATTAAGAGTTACATACGTAACCACGGTTCTATGAATCCCTGTTGGATTCAGCACTGAATAAATTCCCTTTGCACATGCTCTGGGAGGATTTACAGTAGCCACCCAGCAGTTTATCTGGTTGTTACACAGCTTTTTTGTTTCTTTTACATTATTTTTGCTAATGTATCTCTAATGACTTTATGCACTGCGTCATAAGGTCATTAGAGATACACATGGCAGATTTCCATGGTAACATTCCTTCCCGAGCTCTAGTTAGTGGTTCTTGTATATTAGATCTCCATACCGGTGATAGTCTCCTGGTCATGCTCGATAGCGCGCCTCCTCTCCATCTCCACTGTATTCCCCTGTAGCTCACGTCGCTCATGTCCTGAGTGTTCTTCTTCACACGGTCCATCACCAGGTCCGTTGCAGTGGAAGTGAAACTGCCTTTGGTCTTCTCAAAGTCCTCATGATACCTCACCTGCAATCAGGAAATACACACTTTTGTACAAGTATTTAGAGCTCCTACATAATCTGATTTCATCTCTGTTTCACTTATGAGTGTATTGCCATATTGGTTTCATGTACTGTTGTATATTACAGTAGCATATGGGAATTCTATAGTGCCTTTCAGGACACTCAGAGCACATTACAAAACATTATTCACTCACTCCACACTTGGTGGTTGGTAAACTACTATTGTAGCAGATAATGCTCTGTTCTACCTCGTGATGCCATGTAGTGGTAGTTTGGTCAAGTTAACTGCTACCGTTTACTTTTTACCTTTTATTCAGTGATAGGTTGGAAATTCCAGGGCTGAAATTATCCAAATTATTATAGTGAAGGTGTATGGAGTTTAAACACAGTGGAGCACTCTGGTATCACTTGATGTCATCAAGTTGGAAAAGAGTGTTTTCTGTTTGAGAAAACTCATGAGAAAACATTATACATTATCATGCATCAGAAAATAGTGTAATATGGACCCTTTAATGCTTTTCCTGGAATATTCCACACTATTGCACTAATGAATGTATCTATCTCAATGGAGACGAGCAGGTGATGCAACCAGGACAAGTTATACAGTTGGAATACATGTTTTTCAATGTATTTGAGCGTTTAAAAAAAATAGCAATAAAGGGGAAACTACAGTCACTTATAAGCCGCACCAAACAAGCTCGAATCCAGCACATCAAACGAGGGAGTGGTGATGTGAGTTTTTCCACCAACGTGCAAATGTTAAGGTTTAAGATCAATGGAAATGTTCATTTGTTTCTTCAAGTGAGGACGGTAGAGCTTGACAAACATGCTTGACATATCTGAGTATATAGACATACAGTATATAGAAACAAGCGACATTCAGTGGAGCTCAACAGTGACCACCCACCTCCTGATTCTACTGTACAAGTCCGTTTCTTTCCAAATGAACCATTAAATCAGAGTTGGAAAGCTCATGTCTACAAGAAGTATCATTTGGTTGCCTTTTTGTAACCCGTTTGACTCCCGTGTCCTCAAGCTTTGGAGAAGAATACCAGATGCCACAGAGGGGGTGCCAGTGGCTGTGTCCTTAGGCAAGACAATTCACCCAAATTGCCTAGTATGAAAGTGGTGCGTGCATGAGTGATGGTGGTAGTCGGAGGGGCCGATGGTGCAGATTGGCAGCCTCACTTCTGTCAGTCTGCCCCAGGGCAGCTATGACTACAATTGTATCTTACCACTGCTGAGTGTATAAATCATGCTCTATAAAGCACCTTTGAGTGTCCAGAAAAAGCGCTATATAAAATTAATCCACCATTACAGTAGACAGCCAGATAATGCAGGATTAAAGAAATATGTATAAATGAAACAAAACATAACTCCCAGTATGTTTTTGAAGAGGTCACAATATTCTAACATGACTTAAAGCTCACAAAAGTCAATTTAGTGTAATATAGGACCTTTCACATTCCCATGGAGATGACAAATGTATAAATAAATTGTAAATAAAGAGAAACAGAGTAGTGCAGGAGAGTAGTGTGCTTTATTAGCTACTGATCAGGACTTAAACCACGACCAAAACATTCAAAAACACACTCTAGTCTTATAGACCAGCCTTCAGGAGGAAAGACTGTGGCTTAGCTTCACTTCAGTTCATTCAATCAGACTCCTAAATCCTCATTGTTTCATAGTATTTCAAGTCATCTTTTCATTACATTTTGAGGGCCTTTGGTGTTGCATAAATGAAATATATCAATAATTAATGTACAATGTGAGTGAATCTAGTTTGATTATGGCTCGAGCTGGTGAGAAGAGTAGACATAGTAGTATATTTATATCATATTTATATAAGTGTATAGGTCTTAACACCCACAGATGCACAGACAAAACAAAACAAACATTAAACTAGTGCTAAGCTAATCTAAGAACTACACATTGCACTAAGCCACGTTGGTGAGGACATTAGCAGGTTGTGGATGTAGCGCCCCCTGGTGGAGAGGGTGGTATTGGGAGGTCTTTAAATGGCTTCAACGTAGTTGGCAGGGAGCATGCCAGTTTTGCCGCTTCTCTGCACTGTGCCGTACATCCAGCCCTCGTCGATGGACTGAACGTTCACGATTACATCTCCGTCTTTGAAGGAAACCTCATCGCTGTCGGCAGCGGTGTAGTCGTACATGGCACGCACCGTTTTCTGAGGAGAGGGAAGAGGGACTGTGTCAGACATTTGTCACATATAAAAACATTTGTGCTCTAATCAAAGAGCTAGGTGTTTGCACTGCTAACACTAGCAGTGCACCCTGTTGTGGCACCAATGCCTCCCAAATTGTGAGTTATCAAAATAGAAAGGTTTTTTTTTATGGATAACAAAACTTATTCTTAAAATGTTGTCCATTCTAATTCTTTTTTTTTTTTGCTCCTGTATCTGTACTTTCCAGAAGTAACAAAAGCGAATGACTCACTCCAGTGGTGGAGGGGTGGGAGGGCACAGAGGACACAGTGGTCTGCTGAGTGGCCACAGAAGAAGACCTCTGCTGCAGCTCCACAGTGCGGGCGTGCTGGTAACCTGCACAGAACATCGAAGTGTTATAGGGAAAAGAATATATGTGATATATTGTTTATCTACTGTCTAATATCACGATTCTCCTTTAGCCTTAGTACTGCACTGCTCCATACCAGCAGAGGAAGTCATGAAGCCGTTGCTGTACAAGGACATGTGGTGGTCTGGGTCCTGGGACACTTCAGATTTCTCATCAGCCATTCCACTCAGAGCACTGGTGGAACGGGAGTGCTCCTTACTGCGCTTCTGGGCTTGAACTGAACAATAAATGTCAAATATGAGTCAGATATGCATAATAAGTATTGACAAATATCCATGACAAAAACATATTCTAAGCCCATTTCTACAAAGCCATTAGGGTCATTAGTTAAATGAATGATAAGTCAATTTGCCATCACTATACTGTATAAGATCTGACTGTTAACTGGTACATTTTGTGCAGCAGTCTCCCGCCTACTGCATTCATTTTGTTGTGCCTGTATGTACTATCCATATGAAATACCAGTAATTAGAGTCAGTTTCATTTGTGTGCTAAAAGTTGTGCTCCTCCTCACCTGACATCATGTGCAGACTCCTGGACTGGATGTTGTCCTCAGCAGGGTCATAGTCAAACACAGAGCCGGGGTTGGTGCGCCACACACGCAGATCTGAGGAAACAAAACAAGAACTATTACACCATTACCCAAATACTGCATAGTTCACTGGCAATTCTACAACTGCCCTACTACTAGTGCTGCTGTTAGCACTCATAATCATACTAGTACTGCTATATAAGCCTCACTACCTCTTAACATAAAGGAAATGATCATAACAGTGAAGCTGTGTTAGCAGCTAAATGACATGAGCTGGTGAAGTTTGACTGAATATGCAAGATCACTCAAACATATACTGTACAAACTACAAATGAAATTACACACCTCTACACCTCTGCTATTTATGAGGAAATAACTTGACTAAAAGCTCAAAAAGGTACGTATAGCTCTACCTAGAGACACTTGTACAGTGTAGAGCAATTAAGAGTTACATACGTAACCACGGTTCTATGAATCCCTGTTGGATTCAGCACTGAATAAATTCCCTTTGCACATGCTCTGGGAGGATTTACAGTAGCCACCCAGCAGTTTATCTGGTTGTTACACAGCTTTTTTGTTTCTTTTACATTATTTTTGCTAATGTATCTCTAATGACTTTATGCACTGCGTCATAAGGTCATTAGAGATACACATGGCAGATTTCCATGGTAACATTCCTTCCCGAGCTCTAGTTAGTGGTTCTTGTATATTAGATCTCCATACCGGTGATAGTCTCCTGGTCATGCTCGATAGCGCGCCTCCTCTCCATTTCCACAACGCGGCGCTGTATTCCCCTGTAGTTCACGTCGCTCATGTCCTGAGTGTTCTTCTTCACACGGTCCATCACCAGGTCCGTTGCAGTGGAAGTGAAACTGCCTTTGGTCTTCTCAAAGTCCTCATGATACCTCACCTGCAATCAGGAAATACATACTTTTGTACAAGTATTTAGAGCTCCTACATAATCTGATTTCATCTCTGTTTCACTTATGAGTGTATTGCCATATTGGTTTCATGTACTGTTGTATATTACAGTAGCATATGGGAATTCTATAGTGCCTTTCAGGACACTCAGAGCACATTACAAAACATTATTCACTCACTCCACACTTGGTGGTTGGTAAACTACTATTGTAGTTATAGCTGCCCTGGGGCAGACTGACAAAGTGAGGCTGCCACTGTGTCACCTGTTTAGCTTCAAAGAGCAGACAATATCGGGCATTGATAAGAAGGTATAGTAATTATCTTTTCATTTATGAAGGAAACTAAATCTTGCATTTATGTACTAGTATTTGAGGCACATTAAGCAAAGAGAAAGCTCAAAACATGAAATTGTTGACACAGAATCAGAATCAGATCAAATAATAAGAAATTGCTCATATAAATGTGACAAAAATATTTAATACAGTGAAGTATTTGTGTCTTACTCCAGAAATAATGCGCTGTGTCTCTCTGACACGTCTCATCTCAGGAGTGTCCAGGACAAAGGCGGCTTTTCCCTGGATCTGTTTGCGGAAACTGTCCGAATACAAAACCTGAAAGGAAAATACATCAAATAATAAACACATGTAATATAATATAGAGCTAGCTTAGCTTCCACAGCACAGGGGAGGTGAAAACACACACGAAGGGACGACATTTCGGGATTAAGAAGGAAGTATTAAGAGGGTTGAAACGAAATATTAGCACAAAAACATACAATTGTTTCTTGTTATCAATTAAAATTAAGACATATGTGACAGGTGTAGCTGTGTTAACAAAATCACAAATCCAAAGTCAGTAAAATCTGTAAGACTGACCACTAAATTGTATTATTCTGAAGATAAAATTATAATTTATTTGTCAATTTACTTACCAATTGTTGGGCATCATATTTACAAACATGACTAAAATATACCAGTGAATACTGTATCGTTAGAAAGAGTTAGCTCTACCCACTTAGCCCCTTCTTCCACTCTGATGTTGAACCATGACAGAGAAACAACTGTAGGGATGGTCACACAGAGTCGCTTCCACATGGTTCTCATCAAAGAGTTGGTAAATGTAAAGCAATGAACATTAACACCAAGACAATTATGCATAATATGTTCCATTTGAATGCCCAATGTGGTTTTGTTGTGTTCCCAAGACGGCACACAGAAATACACAACAGAAATCAGACTTGGCTTTGACTGGGCGGCAAGATGAAGAGGTGTAAGAGGATGGGTGTTAGCACAGCGGAGAGTGGTGCCTCAAACACAGTGAGATTAATGCAAGATTAAAGATAGGCCTGTCACAATAACATTTACAAGTGTAATATATTGCTGAAGAACAAAAATACTGAAAGGAATTCATGCCACTGACATGATAAATCTAAAGCTGAATTATTCCCAAAACTCTTCTAAAATATATTTGAAAAGTTAGATACCTTAGTACTATCTATAAAGAGTAATAGAAGTTACTTATTCAACAGTCTACAGCTTAAATCTTATTGCAGTACAATGTACCACTAGCGCAGAGTATCCACGATACATAATGGCCGTAAAAGGTATGGTCAGACTACCATATAGTGAAGTTGTTATAGTAATTATCATGACAGGCCTAATTAAAGATGGATGAAATAAACAGCAGGGTGAAGTCGTTAGCTGGGTTAACATTGAAGGGACAGCTCTTATTTTGAAAGGTACCGAGCTAATGTTTTCCTGGTTCCTTTTGACTCTCTCCATCTCAGGAGTGAACACGACTGGGGTTCCTTTGATTGAACTGTCCTTATACAAAACCTATGGAAGAAGCACAGCGCCACCAACGGGGCAGTCAGACACATTGCAACATAGACAATAGACATATGCAGTACAATGCAAAATAGAAATATAAACATTAGTTAAAATGAATTCAGAATATGTGCATTTGAGTAGTTCGGACAAGTACTTAGTAAGACTAGATGATTGGACTTGTTTTAAGGTAAGGTAGGGTATACTTTATTAATCGCCCATGAGGGACAGTCCCTCTCTGCATTTGACCCATTCTTCACCCAGTACTACTGGGGCAAGCTTTCAGGAGAAGTGAGCTACTGCCATATAGTGTTGAGGGACCCAACTCTTGTTCTTGAACTAGGCTTGGTAAGGACTGCTTAGACCCCACAGAAAGGCCTGGGAATTGAACCTGAAACCCTCTTTCCACACAGCCTTAAGGTATTTGTACTTGTTTAGCCATTTAAGGTCATCTGGTCACTAAAAACCTCTGTATTTGAAAGAATACTGGATAGATGAGTTTAAGGCTACACTGTGAAACATTCCAGACAAAACAATATCACTTCCATGGAAACAAGCAGACCACCTCATGATTAAAGTTAGATGTATAAGGATGGAAAAATTACAAATTGTAAAAACAAAAAACAAAAAATCTAGACTTATCAAAACTACTCAAATCAATGGTGTTTGATTTAAACTAATGTAAATATTCTTTAATGCATTGTACATTATAACACACATTTAACAGCAGATTCCTAACAGCGTGGATCATTGCAAAGTAGGGAGAAAGATGGTTGTCAACGGTTACACATAGGAGCACACTTCAGCAGGAGTTTGATTGTCATTTTGCTGCAAAGTGGAAATTAACTTTATTAAGGGGAAGAAGCAGAGAGTTTCTGGGATAGAAAAACAAAAGGGACCAAAAACCAAATAAAAATACAGCAGGGAGTCAAAGGCAGATGGTGGAGAAGGGTCGAAAAAATAAATGAATAAAGGGAGTAGAGGTAAGCAGGAGACAAGATGGTGATTTGGATTAAGATGGCGGCAGTGAAGAGGTATCACTCGAAGAGGATGAAGTTGAAAATTACTGTGTCAAGACCAGTGCAGGAATTAGATTTTTTTTTCAATTAAACCCCTTCCTCGAACTGCCACCTTAACACGGTGGAGGGGTTTGAGTGCCCAAATGACCCCAGGAGCTATGTTGTCGGGGGCTTTATGCCCCTGGTAGGGTCACCCAAGGCAAACAGGTCCAGGGGGACGGGTCAGACGAAGAGCGGTTCAGAAGACCCTTATGATGAGTAAAATTCAGAGGCAAGTTACGTTGCCCGGAATGGCGACACCGGGGCCCCGCCCTGGAGCCAGGCCTGGGGTCGGTGCATGCTGGCGAGTGCCTGGTGGCCGGGCCTTTCCCCATAGGGCCCGGCCGGGCCCAGCCCGAAGGAGCGACGTGGGGCCGCCCTCTGGTGGACCCACCACCCGTGAGAGGAGCCATAGGGGTCGGGTGCGGAGAGATCTGGGCAGCGGTCGAAGGCGGGGGCCTCAGCGACCAGATCTCCGGACATGGAGACTAGCTCTGGGGACATGGAATGTCACCTCGCTGGGGGAAAAGGAGCCTGAGCTTGTGCGGGAGGTCGAGTATTACTGGCTAGATATAGTCGGCCTCACCTCCACGCACAGTTTGGGCTCTGGAACCCGACCCGGGGACTCCGTTGTTCTACTGGGGGACTTCAACGCCCACGTGGGCAACGACAGTGACACTTGGAGAGGGGTGATTGGGAGGAATGGCCTCCCCGATCTGAACCCGAGTGGTGTTCTGTTATTGGAGTTCTGTGCTAGTCACAGTTTGTCCATAACGAACACCATGTTCGAGCACAAGGGGGTCCATCGGTGCACGTGCCACCAGGACTCCCTAGGCTGGAGGTTGATGATCGACTTTGTTGTCGTGTCATTTGATCTCCGGCCGTTTGTCTTGGACACTCGGGTGAAGAGAGAGGCAGAGCTGTCAACTGATCACCACCTGGTAGTGAGTTGGGTCCGCTGGCGGAGGAGGAAGCCGGAAAGACCTGGCAGGCCCAAGCGTATCGTGAGGGTCTGTTGGGAACATCTGGCGGAACCTTCTGTCAGTGTGGCCTTCAACTCACACCTCCGGGAGAGCTTCTCCCGGATCCCGGGGGAGGCTGGGGACATGGAGTCCGAGTGGGCTTCGTTCTCGGCCTCTATTGTCGATGCGGCCGCTCGTAGCTGTGGCCGTAAGGTCTGTGGTGCCTGTCGCGGCGGCAATCCCCGAACCCGGTGGTGGACACTGGAAGTAAGGGATGCCGTCAAGCTGAAGAAGGAGTCCTACTGGGCCTTGCTGGCTCGGGGGACTCCTGAGGCAGCTGACAGGTACTGGCGGGCTAAGCGTGCTGCAGCCCGGGCGGTTGCAGAGGCAAAAACTCGGGTCTGGGAGGAGTTCGGGGAGGCCATGGAGGAGGACTATTGGACGGCCCCAAGGAAATTCTGGCAAACCGTCCGGCGCCTCAGGAGGGGGAAGCAGTTCTTCACCAACACTGTTGTACAGTGCGGGGGGAGAGCTGCTGACCTCAACTGGGGATGTTCTCGGGCGGTGGAAGGAATACTTTGGGGATCTCCTCAATCCCACCACCATGTCCTCCGAAGAGGAGGCCGAGGCTGGGTGGTGGGTGAGGTGGTTGGAAAACACCTCGGTGGCAAGGCTCCGGGGGTGGATGAGATCCGTCCTGAGTACCTTAAGTCTCTGGGTGTTGTGGGGCTGTCTTGGCTGACACGCCTCTGCAACATCGCGTGGCAGTCGGGAACAGTACCTCTGGACTGGCAGACCGGGGTGGTGGTCCCTCTGTATAAGAAGGGGGACCAGAGGGTGTGTTCCAATTACAGGGGAATCACACTCCTCAGCCTCCCCGGTAAAGTCTATGCCAGGGTACTGGAGAGGACAGTCCGGCCGATAGTCGAACCTCGGATTCAAGAGGAGCAGTGTGGTTTTCGGCCTGGTCGTGCAACACTGGACCAGCTCTACACCCTCCATCGGGTGCTCGAGGGTTCATGGGAGTTTGCCCAACCAGTCCACGTGTGCTTTGTGGACCTGGAGAAGGCATTCAACCGTGTCCCTCGTGGTGCCCTGTGGGGGGTGCTCCGGGAGTATGGGGTCCGGGGCCCTTTGCTAAGGGCTGTCCGGTCCCTGTATGACCGGAGCAGGAGCTGCGTTCGCATTACCGGCAGTAAGTCAGACTTGGTCCCGGTGCGTGTTGGACTCTGCCAGGGCTGCCCTTTGTCACCAGTTCTGTTCATTGTATTTATGGACAGAATTTCTAGGCACAGCCGGAGGGGGTCCAGTTCGGGGACCACAGGATCTCATCTCTGCTTTTTGCGGATGATGTTGTCCTGTTGGCTCCATCGAACCAGGACCTGCAGCGTGCACTGGGGCGGTTTGCAGCCGAGTGTGAAGCGGCCGGGATGAGGATCAGCTGTTACAAATCCGAGGCCATGGTTCTCGACCGGAAAAAGGTGGATTGCCCTCTCCGGGTGGGTGGGGAGTCTCTGCCTCAAGTGGAGGAGTTTCAAGTATCTCGGGGTCTTGTTCACGAGTGAGGGGAGGATGGAGCGTGAGATTGACAGGCGGATGGGTGCGGCGTCGGCAGTGATGCGGTCGCTGCGGTCGCTGCATCATTGTGGTGAAGAGGGAGCTGAGCCGAAAGGCGAAGCTCTCGATTTACCGGTCAATTTATGTTCCTACCCTCACCTATGGTCATGAGCTTTGGGTAATGACCGAAAGAACGAGATCGCGGATACCATCGGCCGAAATGAGTTTCCTTCGCAGAGTGGCCGGGCGCTCCCTTAGAGATAGGGTGAGGAGCTCGGTCACACGGGAGGAGCTCGGAGTAGAGTCGCTGCTCCTCCACGTCGAGAGGAGCCAGTTGAGGTGGCTCGGGCATCTGGTCTGGATGCCTCCTGGACGCCTCCCTCGGGAGACAGGCATGTCCCACCAGTAGGAGGCCCCGGGGAAGACCCAGGACACGCTGGAGGGACTATGTCTCTGGGCCTGGGAACGCCTCGGGGTCCGTCCAGAGGAGCTGGAGGAAGTGGCAGGGGAGAAGGAAGCTTGGGAGCCCCTGCTTAGACTGCTGCCCCTGCGACCCGGCCCCAGATAAGCAGAAGAAGATGGATTTTCAATTAAACAGAAATTCTGTGAGATATTTCCGATATAGTCTTGGTGACCCTGTTCTGTCCTTTTGCTATAACCAATGGAAATTACTAAAATCTAAATTAAAATGCATGGAGGTGAAGTATATAAGAATCCAACTACAACTTTTGAGCTTTGGAAATGTAGACAGACAAATAATAAAAGATATCCCAAATGTGTGAATGATTTTGAAGAAGTAACAACATTATAACATGGTTCAAATCTCCCAAGAGTCAATTTTGTGTAATATAGGATCTTTAGACTGACATGGATTTGTCTCATCTGCTTTGATCTTGACACTTTCTTTGAAGATGAAGATGGAGGAAGAACTATCTACGGATGATGGTCATTAAAGACGGCGGGTTTCACTGTATACTGTTAGCGTTAGCTTTAGCATTAGCTTTAGCTGTGCACTCCAGCTTGAGGTTCCTTGTACCGAGCTGATGTGCTTCTGAGTCTCTTTGACCCTCTTGACTTCGGGCAGGTCTGGGATGGCAATGCCCCGCCCCACGTGCTCCTTGTATTTGATCTACATTCCAAAAAAAAAGGCTTCATTTACATTTAGACAAAAACAAAACCAGCGAAAGACAAACAAGACACACTGTCGCCCATAGAGATAGAATAATGTGAAATATTAAGTCAAGTTTTTGGTTGGTGTTGTTGTTTTTTTGCCCATTGCTTGAAGTGCATATGACAGGTTTTTATGTGTTTCTAATTTACTTTGATCTGGTGGGGTAATTCCTAAATATGCATCATAGTTTTACATCAGTTAAGAGGCTGTTTGATGGAAAAAACATGAGAGGAAGTGCAAAAATACAGGAAGAAGCAGTGAGTTGTAAGACAGAATTCCTTAATATAATAATGTTAATTGTTATATGTCCTTACTAGGAGCAGTGGGAGTACCTAACCTCTTGTGCATGCTGACCTTCGCTACCCTCATTGAGCTTAATTTGATTTAAGCCAAACGCTATGAGTGACATCAAACTCACATATTCCACTTCTTTATAGACCCTGGGATTATTTATACAGTAAGTAATGACCAAAGATGTTTTGATTACACAGATGTCACTAGAAACTCAGGTGGAACCACTATAATTCCTATAAGAGTAACATTATCCCACTTTATGGACGACACTATAGAAAGCCAAACAACACCGAAAACAATTAAACACACAAACATCTGGAAATCTGAAAAAGCACGATGAAGTTAGAGATTATATGTGGGTCTATTGAAGCCACATTGTATTGGGGGAATGGAGAGATCATAGGACCACTCAAAAGTCTGCTCGTGTTAATACTCAGAGTAAAATATTGTAAAATTTGTTAGAAAAATTGCAATGAGGTATTTTATTGATGATCTTAGGGGCAGTTTAGGGTCACTCATGGGTGTACCGTGCTTATATTTTGCTGGTTGCGTTTGACCCGTTCCATCTCGGGAGTTTCTGGGACTGAGGTGCCTTGGCCCACACCTTCTCTGTACTGATGCTTAAAACAGTGGACAAAAATACCATCAGCAACAGCTAAGAGTTAGAAACAAAAGCAAGGGAAGTTGGAAAAGGAAACTAGTAACTGTAACAAAAATAAATGAAAGAAAAATAAAGGGATATGGAGAATTTTGTCATTAGTTTAAATGGATATTTAGGGGTAGTAAGTGTAATTTCCAAGTTGTCAGTACTAGGCTGGGATTTAGTAGAGCAGCAAGGAGTAAAATTAGATACTGAAATAGAAAATGTTTAGAAAATGTTTAAAGGTACACTATGTAACATTTTTGGTAAATGGTAGATGGTCTGCCACCTGCTCTGTTCCAGAATATAGAATTAAACTCATAAACTCCATGGAAATAAGCAGGCCGACTAATGCTAAATTCTTGATAAGATTTACACTCATACTAAAATAACATGTTTTTCCAAGGTCAATTAAACATCTGTAATAAAATAAATCCTAGATAGATACCATTTAAGGCCATGGTGTGGAACATTGCAGGCTAAGCAATAACATCTCCACAGACACAAGGTAAATGTATTTAGAACATGTGATAATAAGGGGTATGGGAGGTAAGGATTTGGGTCAGAATGGAGTTTAAAATGATCACGTCGGATTAGCGCAATAGGATCACGCCAGTTAAAATCTACCACGCTGATATTCTTCTGTGTCTCTTTGACCCTCTTGACTTCAGGCAGATCTGGGATGGACGTGCCCTGACCCAGTGCTTCCTTATACTGAATCTGTGCAGTGTGAAAGTGCCATAGACAGAGACAGAGAGACAAGACATAACAATAAACACAATGACAGGACTGCATTTGCTAATATGCTCACTGCGGTACATGCCAGGTAGTACCAAGCAGATCCATATTACAAAGCACACAATAATGTCGTGTTATGTTTTGTTTTTATTATGAGAGGGTCAACAAATGTAATTGAATGTAGTTAAACGGAAGCAGGGAACTTGATTGAGTCATTAAGTCATCATTAAAATATGAAATTATAATAAATATTAAAAAAAGATATGAGAAAAAACATGGAAGGGATAAAGGAATCGTATAGTCTGGACAGCCAAAAGGATTTCGTACCTGTGTAATAATCTATTTGTCTGAAAATTTTCTTAAGACTTACATAAAGGATAAAGGATGTGAGGATTATTTTGATACAGACAGGATAAAGCCTTTCTCTGATTGGTTAATTCGTCTGTCAGTCAAGCCCACTGAATCTTACTTGGTGGGCTGAGACCGGAATTGAGTCTAACATCTTTGTAAAGAGTTAAAAGTGCACTGTATAACTTTTTCTGGAGGGGTATCTGCGACTTGTTTGCCTCCATGGGGATGTTAATAACTGCTTTGCCTGGAAAGTAACTGTATCTAATTTTGTATTCATTAAATTCCATAATGTTTCAGTACTACAAAACACCTTGAAAAAAACTCCACAGACCTGTAATTTGGTCAGGGATGTTTCCTGATTGCTCCTATGGATAGATAAGTTTAAAGCCAACTGTGGAACATTCCAGGCAAAGCAATAACATTAACATCTCCATGGAGACAAGCAGTGACAGAACCCCCACCAGAAAAGTTACATACTGCACCTTAAAAAAATATGGCTGGCCAGGCTAGGTTTTTTGGTCTAATTAAACCAGTACTACACATTATGTAGTTTTTGTGTCAGTGTAGAATCAATGATTCACTATGGGCTGTGCAAAGATTGGGAGTGTAAAGGGTTGAGACAGGTTTATAATAGGTTAGGGAGGATATAATGGTTAATATGGGTCACTGTAATTGATTTCTACCAAGCTGATATTCTTCTGTGTCTCTTTGACCCTCTTGACTTCAGGCAGATCTGCGATGGACGTGCCCTGACCCAGTGCTTCCTTATACTGAATCTGTGCAGTGTGAAAGTGCCACAGACAGAGACAAGACATAACAACACAACAATATTAACACAACAATAATGACAATGACACAGGACTGCATGTGGTAATATGTTCACTATGGTACATACCAAGTAGGTCCATATTACAAAGCACACAATAATATGTTTCTGTTATGTTTTGTTTTTATCATGGGAGGGTCAACAAATGTAATAGTTAAAAGGAAGCAAAGAACTTGATTGAGTCATTAAATCACCATTAAAATATGAAATTAAAATATGAACATAGATATGGAAGGGAAAAGGGAATTGTATAACCTGGATAGCCAACCTCTCCTACTACAGATTTCTCATCTGTTGATTTGGCATTGTTTTTCAGAATATGTGTAATTATTTGTTCTTCAAACTCGCATTAACTGCCAGGGTTACTTTGGCACATTATGCACCAGGTCATCTGATTGGTTGATTCATCTGTCAATCAAGCCCATTGATGGGTTGAGACAAGAATCAAGTCTAACATGTTTGTAAAACATAGGAAAATAGTTGAAGGTGCACTGTGTAACTATGTAAGAAGGTTTGTCCATCACTTGCTTGTCGCCATGGAGATGCTAATAAGTGCTTTGTCTGAAATATTAGTGTATGACATCAATTATTTAATCTTGTATTAATTTAATTAGATTTTTTTGGTCCTAAAAATCATCCATTCTTGAAGTAAGCAGGGTCACTGCTCAACCAGTTGAGTTAGATAAGCTTAATGACAAACTGTGGAACATTCTAAAGCAAAACATCCAATGGATTTAAGCAGGTGACAGACCCTCTAGAAAAAAGGCTACACAGCGCGCTTGTAAGTAAAGTGATAGTATTGGCTGGCCAGGTTTTTGGTCAAATTTAATTCAGTAATTTACATTTTTTAGTTTCAGCTTGTGTGTCCAAAGATTGGGATAGCAAAGGGTTGGGATAGGTGTATAATAGGTTAGGGTGGGTTGATATAATGGTTAATATGGGTCACTGTAATTGATTTCTACCAAGCTGATATTCTTCTGTGTCTCTTTGACCCTCTTGACTTCAGGCAGATCTGGGATGGACGTGCCCTGACCCAGTGCTTCCTTATACTGAATCTGTGCAGTGTGAAAGTGCCATAGACAGAGACAAGACAACACACAAGTAAACAGACTGACAAAGACATAGACATCTGGGGAATTGGTTCCTGGTCTGGTTATCATTATTTAAAGGATAATATTCATATGATTAAATTGATAAAATAAAAAACATGGAAGAAACATGGGATTTCAAATGTAGGAAAGGTGCACTGAATGACCAAAAGCCACATCATTGCGTATTTAAACTGAACTTATATGCAATTGAATTTTATGGAAAGATGCATAAGTCAGCTACAATAAAAAAAAAGTATTTTGGCCATCCAGCTGGAGAGTTGCATAAAAATAATAATTGATCAAACTGAAGAATTAATTTGAAAAAAGGGGAAAAAGGTCACATAAGAGAAGGAGACAGGTATTACGGGCGGGGACAGGGTCACTATAGTGAACAAAGATGATTGATTACTTTATAAAATCATGGGTAAAAACATGTTTT
Organism: Odontamblyopus lacepedii; assembly: GCA_034769755.1. Classification (NCBI taxonomy): domain Eukaryota; kingdom Metazoa; phylum Chordata; class Actinopteri; order Gobiiformes; family Gobiidae; genus Odontamblyopus; species Odontamblyopus lacepedii. The sequence goes on along the minus strand of CM068356.1, from coordinate 29,059,194 downwards.
GTGAATCAGGAGGAGGAGGGATGCAGGGACACTCTGCAGTGTACCGTGCTAATGTTTTGTTGGTTGCGTTTGACTCTCTCCATCTCTGGTGTTTCAGACACAGCTGTTCCTCCGCCCAAGTCCTCTTTGTACTGAATCTTTGGTCAAGAAAAGATCAAAAATATAACATAAAATAAAAATAAAAACAATTTAACTTGACAATGATGTAGCGTTGAATATTTTTTATCATATGCAAAAAAAAAGAAAAAAAGTTTTGTCCCTTGATGAGAAAAAAATATATAAATATTGTGTATTTGTAATTGAATTTTGCACAGAAGTGGCATAGAAGGCATAAAAGTACATTATTTGGTATTGATGCAATGCCAAATTTAAGAAAAGAAAAAAATATCAGTGTTGGGTATTTAATAAAAAAATTGTTTCATTTTTTTCGACTTTGATAGCACACAAATATAAAATGATATACTTACCAAATGTAAGCATAAATGCTTTGTGCTTACTTATTATTTTTACTATCACCATTTGAATAAATTTTGGTTATTAATGTGAAAACTTGGCTGGACAACAAATATATACACAGATAAACATAGATATAACATAGAGCACGAATGAACGCTGAAAAAACAGATTTGAACAATTACACACACTGCACTCAAAAACAAGAATAAACACAAATGGGTTAGCAAAAATAAAAGAATAAAATCACAAAATGTTAAGATCATTTATGGGCTGCAAGCCAGGGTCTGTTAAAATGATGGGGAAAAATAATAAAAAAAACATCAGTGTTATAAAAAAAAAAAAAAGAAAGATTAAACACTGAACACTTTGGTTCAAGTTTATACCGAGCTGAAATTCTTTGTATTCTCTTTAACACGTTGCAATTCTGGAGTGTCCTGCACTGAAGACACTTTGCCTTTTATGTTTTTAAAGTCAATCTGGTACTGAAGCTAGAAGAGAACACAGTCATGGAAATATGGCAACAGAAAGACAAGCAAAAAGAGTGCAAAAAACAATGCAAAGAACAATGCAATCATCTTATGAAGTTAGCAACAGTTTGAAAACAAAACATGTAATATGCTACAGACATAATACAAAACAGACGCAATTCAAAACTAGAAATACTTACAATGGACACATACATAAAGGCAATCAACAAATACTGTATAATGGGCATAGAAATTAGGGTTGCAATAATGAAACTGAATAATCATGACTAGCAGACAATTAAAGTAATTGTAATTGTATTTTGATAATCGCAGTTCTAACTATTTAAAACAATAGAAGTGGAATTATAATTTTTTTTATGAATAATATTTATTATTAAATACTTATTTGCAAGTCAGCTACTACTGGAGCTTTAATGGACAAAAATACATAAACGCAATCAAAAATACTGTATAAAGGGCATAGAAACACACATATATGAAAACCTATGAACTGTTTTTTGATGAAACCCAAGTGTCTAGTTAACTAAGGAAACATACATGAGTTTAGGTATGAGTATACTTACAGTGCTGAAGTTCTTCTGGTTCTCACGGACTCTCTGCATCTCCGGAGTGTCCAGCACAGGCACATAGTGAGACATGGTCCTCTCAGCCTCCTCCTTGTACTTTTTCTGTTCAACACAACATTTTTTTTTTACTTTTGAGATACAATACCACAGCAATGGCTTGTTAAACAGTCACAGTCACTGTTGATGTGGGGAAGAAACAAGACCCACATCCCTCAACCTTTTTGATGTGAAGTGTGAGTGCTAGCCTACCGTAATACTATATATATATCTGTTTTAAATACCTGGCTGACAATGTTCTTCATCTGCTGAGCGTGGATGATGTCAGGAGTGTCGATGACGGTGGTGTAACTGGCTCTGTCCATTTCTGCAGTCTGCTTGTACTTAGTCTGAAACACAACAGACAGAAACATAGTATTCCAAATTACAAACATGTACCAATACTACTACTACTACTACTACTACTACTACTCCTACTCCTACTACTACTACTGCTCTTACCAATTTTGTCAACTTCAACTACTGACCTACTTCAACTACTACTACTACTCTAACCACAATACTACTATGTACATGCATACATACTTACATACATACATACTTAATGTACTAATCCCCTACCTGGCTGAGGATGTCAGTGGCATTCCTGGCCCTCATAAAGTCAGGGGTGTCTGTCGCCAGAGCCAACATGCCTTTGCCTTTGATCTCCTGCTCCAGGCCCTTCTTGTACTCTCTCTGTAAACATGTGTAAATGCACATAGACAATTACAATAGGACACAGTCATAACGGACTCATAGGGATCTACAGAGGAGGGCTGCACGACATCAGGGGATAAACTAGAAGATGATGAAATAAGGGGTGTAGGTCGTGGTATGGGGATGACCAAAAAGTTTTAGTTCAAGTTTCAGTTTATTTTAAATCTTTTCAAATATGTCAAAGGCTAAAATAATACAATAAGTAAATATGATGTAAATTTGATAGATAATAATATATAATCCATCAATCACTATATCTGTACATCAAAATAGGGCAACTTCATCTAAAAAAATACACTGATTTGAAGTTATCCAACTCATAAAAAATCATGATGGTTTGGGTTAAAAAAAATTCTATCCATTTACAATTTTGCAGCTATAAATGCAACATTAGACTTAATTTATGGTACAGCTAAATTAAATATATATATAAATTAAAACACAAATGTAAAAGTACTAGGTTTTGGAACTAGCATTAGCGAAATGCTCAAAAGTCAATCGATGGGTCTCAGAATGATTAGTACCATTAATTAATACCATTGCTATAGCAATTAACCATTCAAAACTTTTTTTTTAACAATTGTTTAAAAGTCCTCAAAATATAATCAGGGACCTGAAACCCATGAATCGGCATGAAAAAACTACTAAACTACTTTAACTATACTACTTGGTTATATTAATTTCAACTCTTGATACTAAAGTATCTACAATCTTCATGGAGTTTGTATTGTTTTGCCTTGAATGTTCCACAGCATGGCATTAAACATATCTACAAGCAGTTGGCACCATTCAAAGTTTCAGGCCAGAACTGTAGAGAGGTGACCCACTCACAATAAATATGCATGTATTTTTCACTTATACAAACACATGAAATCGATAACTACATGTTAGATATGTTTAATACTATATTGTGGAACATTCTAGGCAAAGCTCTCCATGGAGAAAAAGCAATAACATTACAACAGTGGCAGAACCACCACCACAAAAGTTACACAATGCACTTTAACTAAAATAAAAACAACAATTAAAGGAGAAAAGGAGGTTGAAGCTGTTCCGTTAGTGATGTCATCAAGCAGGGACAGACACAGTCACCCGTTTAGTTTAATGGAGTTTTAGGCGTCATGAGTGTTTGTGGAGCAGCAGTGGCAGTGGACAGGAGTCACACTGATGGAAGCACAGCATCAACAGCATCAGCAGTAACACTTTATAATAACTACACTTTAATTAGTTAATTAATACAGCATGAACAAAGACTTAAAAAATCATGAATTTGGAATTATTATTGTTTATTATTGTCTATAGTCTGCTGGGCATTATTAAGGCTTATTTAATATTTAATATTTAATATACTATTTCATTAATAGTCCTAACCCTACTACCCTGTAACAGATTTTCTTCCCATGTATTTCATGTCAGTGCAGATATATTGTATAAACAGCTCTTGAGGTCAAAATATGTCAGTGGTTGTTCATTCTTAATAACCAATTTGCTTATTGTGAGTTAAGTCTTTGTTCATGTTTTATTAAGGCTAATTAAGGCGTAGTAATTATAGTGATTCCGCATTAGCTTTTTTCTTCCATCTCTTGTCATTACCTCAGACAGGATATGAGTGGCATTTCTGGCTCTCAAAATATCAGGCGTTTCCTCCAATAGAGTCAACCCTTTACCCTTCACTCCCTCCTCTAGATCCCTCCTGTATTCTTTCTACAGGAGGCAGAGGATACACAGGTTTGGGGCAGGCACAAGCACAGGCGAATACAAGACAATTACAAGAGCTCAAAGTCAATGCTTATTTATAATGTTGCCCATTAAAGGTCCTGTGTTACATATTATATTACAAAACTGACTCTTTGTCTGAATGTTTGTGATGAGGAAACAACATTATAACATAGATCAGAAAATAGAGTAATATGGCTCCTTAAGTTTAAAGTTTAAGTTTAAGTTTGAATAACGTAATAGTAAAGGTCTGAAATGGTTTTAGCAATTCATCCAGTTCCAATCACATGCTGTAGTTGTGTCCTTGGGCAAGACACTTTCCTGCCTATGCATGTGTTTCTGCCAGTCTCCCTCAAGGCAAACTTTTCAGTGGTATGAACAAAGTGGATAATGGAAGTTACTTTCAACAAAAATTTCATATATGATTAATATAATTTAGTCTTTTAATTTTTTTTATAATGGGCAGCAGTTTAGAAAGCAGGACTTGTTGACTTTGGCAATTTCCCTGGTAATGCAGTATACTGTTTATTGCTGGAAACATACTGTTTATTGCTAGGAAAAAAAGAATACAGAAAAGGTTGGGACGCCCAGACACCAAATTTAGCACAAACACAACATGCAGTTGCACATGTCATTCAACTGTTTTCCTCAAAGCCAAATATTCTCCCTATTTGATTATTTCTACGTGGAAATCTAAACCAGTTCAACAGAATATAGTGATCTATCCTGTAACACTACTGAGCAAACTATTTGGGATAAAATTGGCATCTGGACAACCACTCAAGAATCACATGCCAAAATGCATTTACAGAGAAAGTTATTAGAAATTACATGACGAGTGGACAGACATTGAATATAAAAAATATTTCAATTATTGTCAAGGCAGCTAGACATTTAAAAGCATTTGTAAAACAAAGACAACACATGTAATAAATCTAGCCTCTGGACAAACATAATGAAGAGTTAAGCTGTAGTTCCACTCGCACTAAACCAGCTTTATATTGGTATTATGTCTGGCCACCACCAAATTCAAAGTTGAATGTATAATGGTAGTTATCATTAAAAAAAATTAAACAATTTACATGATGTGCTTAATTGAATCTGTTTAAAGATGCACTATGTAACGTTTCTGGTAGATGGTCTCTATGGAGATCTTATTGCTTTGCCTTGAAAATTCCACAGTAAGGCATTCAACTTCACTGGAGACAAGCTGGTCACCAGATCAGGCTAAGTTACAGTTCAGATCAGTGGAGAGTATTTTTTTTAAACCCTGTAATTTAAGTTACCGCAAGTTTAATGCCACACAGAGGACCCCAGGAAAAGCATCTCCATGGGGTCCAGCAGGAGGCAGACCCAACTCCAGAAAAGTTACATAGTGCGTATTTAAGGGGGGGAAAATGCTGTCATTGTATAAGTAAAGAAAAATATGAAAACAAGTTTAAGAAAAAGGAAGTCACACACATTTAATGATTTATAAATTAAACTTAATGTGGAGTGAGACATGCAAATACTAGACTAAAAGTGTGATTGTGGTCAAAAGGAAGGAAATTCAGTTCAAAGTGACCATGAACCATTTTGTTATTATGATAAACAGTGAACAAGTTGAAAGAGGGGAAATAGGAAAGAGATGATGAATTATTTTGTATTCGTTGGTTACCTCGCTGGCTATTTTGGTGGCATGTCGTACGTGTAACATTGCAGGGGTAACTTCCAGTCCAGAGAGGTTCCTGCCTTTCATTGATTCCTCATAGTCCTTCTTATAGTCTTTCTATTGACGCATTCAAAGACAGGACAAGGCACAGACAAGACTCTTATACATACACATGCAACATACAGTTCCCACAATGCAATGCACATACTGTCCTGCTAATGCTTAAGCTAAAAACAGATATATTCCAGTCATAGCAGAAGGCGAGTGCAGGAAATCATATATGAAGCCTGGAAAGCTTGAATTTTGAAGCTTCACAGTTTTTTAATGGCCAAACAAATGTAACTTTACCTATATCATATAATTTAGAAAGGAGCTGGTAAATACTTTAACAAGAAAACATTGAAACTTATACAAATATTTGCTAGACTACCACAGCTTTACTACAAGATTCTTATATTGTAATGCAATGTTTTTATTTTACATCAAGTGTAATGATGTATTTTTCAATTTATCAGAAATTGTGGTAATCCTTTCTACACTATAAGCCTTAATAGGCTCTATTCACGCTTACGTCACAAACCAGGAAGACATATGGAAACGTCTTCCTGGTGATGACAACTTCCGGTGTAGTAACTGACACTGGGCTTGCCAGCTGACTGTGATAAAACCCACTGAAGTAAATGTGATCAGAGGTAAAATGAAGACTGCAGACGTATGTGCTGTTTGGAATCATCTGGAATTTGGTGCCCTCATTTTTTCTAATTGCATGTACCCAGGAAATTATGAAAACTGAGGTATGGTTGCAATTGTTGAGTAGCCCAACATTTTATCGACTTACTAAGTGAACAGAGCCCACTGAAAGTTGTCATCATGTGTTTCCAAACATCTTCCTGGTTTGTGACGTAAGCGTGAATAGAACCTATAAAACTGCACAGAATCTTAATATTTGATCCAATATGGCAGACTTCCGGTTCATCGTAGGGGTACGCGCCAATTCAATTTATGGCTTGTCTTATTGTTTGCTATCACTGTTCCGACTTTTGTTTGCCTATGCCAAACTTTGCTTGTCCCCACTCCCATAGGGGTCTACTTCTAGGTGGCACTGTTGAATCGGGTCATTTTGAGCATTGTTGCAATGCCTGTTTTATCAAATTTTACACAGGACCAGTCGATCCCATACCCAGTTTGGGGACTTTTTGTCAACGTTTAGGCTTAAGGTGTCATTAGGTGACAAAATGGCTTCAAATTTGTGTGAAAATAGGGGACAATAAGTGATTGTTATTTAACACTAGGTGAACCAAAGTGATATGATGCACAGATAAACACCAAAATGTCCCAAAAGATTTTCCAGACTCCATGTATGTCACCAAAAAAGACATACATAGACACATTTCTAAAAATAGTCTAAATGTCAAGATGCAATTTTTACATTGTCTTTCACCATTTGTATAACAAGCTTTAAACTAAATTTACAAAAGAACAATGACCCCACTACAAAAGTCCAAAACACAATACAAAAGTACAAAAGTTTAAGCAATAGAAATATAATTTACAACTATTTTAAAACCCATGTTTAAAACCCATGTGAGGTGATAGCTGTTGGGCTACAACTACAGTTTAAATTGAATAAATAAAATGGCAAGGTAAAGACAATGTAAAATGCTTGTATACTTCCTACTTCATAATTGAACAAACAACAAGCATTGAAGCACTATGCACATTTGATCTTATGCAAAAATATAATAATAGTTGCATCCAAATAGTGTTTAGTTTGACTATAAAAACTACTAGTTTTAAACTGGACATACCTGGCTCTGCATCTGCTGGGCCTCCTTAGCGGTCACATAAGACGGGGTCTCGAAGTCCAGCATTGGCTTTCCCTTCTCTTTCTCATACTTCTCTTTGTACTTCACCTAATTAAAATTATAATATTAAGGATTACACATTAGACATTTAGACACCAACAGAGCAGTTAGATATGAAATGCTATGGAATAAACAACAGATAACAAGAAAACAAAGGCAACTGGATTACTTGACCTTTAATGCCAATCGGTATACTGTAAATCAATATGTTATTTAAATGTGCACTACATAACTTTTTTGAAGATGCATCTGGAATCTTAAAATAAAATTTAGCATAAAACCTATCTATCTTGCATCACTTATTCAAATATAGGTGTTTCGATTTAGCCTAGCCAAATACCACATTATGGAATATCACAGGATAAAAAAAAAATGGGACAGCAGAGAATCAAAACCTAGGAGAAAGAGGGTAACTATTCCTTACCTGGCTGGTGTTTCTGAAAAACTAGAGAGGATTTTCAGACAAGATGATATCCCAGTCTATTTCAAACCTACAAACATTTTAAGACAGGAACTTGTCCACCCAAAGGACAAAACACCAAGCCACAAACAAAGCAATGTTGTCTACTCTATTCAGTGTAGTGAAGACTGCAGTGAGCTACATTGGAGAAACAAAACAGCCACTTCTTACGAGGATGTACCAACACAGACGAGAGAGCCATAGTGGAACTCAGTCTGCCGTACATCTCCACCTAAAATCTACAGGACACTTCTTTGGGGATAGTGAGGTACAGATCTGAGCCAAAGAAAATCATTGGTTTAAGAGTGGAGATAAAGAGGCTTTTTTTTTTTTTTAGGAAAGACAATCCATCCTTGAGCAAAAATGGAGGGCTCAAACACCATCTGTCTCCCATTTACAACTCCATCCTCAGACCTAAATTAAAACAAAGAAGACAACAGGGATAGCCAGGTCAGGCCCAGAGGTGTGAAAGCACCCACCAACAGCCTGAATGATTATGCTAATATGACTCCATACTCAGTTCAATAGGCCTAGCTAACAAACAGAAACTGTAAACAAGTTGGTGTGCTAGATTCAGAGTAGTTTCAGTGTTGTTAGCTCCTCTGTGCAGGCAAATATAAGACCGTGTCCATCAGCAATCTGACCAGAACTAAAGAAGCAGCTTGGATAAGCTGCAAAACATATTCGACCAAAAACTTTGTCCAGTTGACAAACTGAATTTCTCCTTTGCATCCCAGGCAAAGTAATAGCAGCTCCATGGCAATAACCAGTACCCTCTAGCCATGTACCTTCCATCAAAAAAGTAACATTGTCCATCTTTATTTTGTTTTTTATTTTTTTAATCTCAGAACCTATTTGTCATGAATTATTTTCAAATGAGAAGTGCTGGGCTCTACACCAGTCTTTTGCAAAGACATCCATACAGTTTATATACCTTGTACCCACTTACATTGCTCTGCAACTCTGACGCCTCCTTGTGGTGAAGTTGTTCTGGTGTGTCGGTGATCATGTGGTAGTGACCCTTACTCGCCTCAAATTTCTTCTTGTACTGGTACTACAGGGGAGCCCAGTCAAGTGTGATCAGAAAGAGACAATACTACTGTCTCTCACTGGCATTTATTATTACAGATATTCAAATTAAAAATAATGTTTTAGTTTATGGTGAAAATGTAAAGGGCCTATATTGTTACTATTTTTTTAATCTCTGTTATAATATGGTTTCCTCATCAAAAACATACCTATTGTGTTTTGTTTCATTCACACAACACACAAATCCTACATATCTGAGCTGTGTTCTTCTCTCAAACAGAAAACACTCTGTTCCACCTTGTGATGTCATGTCGTAATGGATGAGATGCTCCTCTATATTCTCACTAGAATAATTTGTATAATTTCAGCCCTGGAATTGCCAGTCTCTACTAAGGTAAAAAGGAGGTTTTAACTTGAAAACTACTGCTTCATGACATCACAAGATGGAACAGAGCATTTTGAGCTTTGGAGATGTACACAAACTAATAATGCAGGCTTACTCAAACATGTGCAAATGAAACAAAATGAAAATCCAGGTATGTGGTTAATAAGGTAAAACATTCTAACATGGCTTAAAGCACACAAGAGTCAGTTGTATGTAATATAGGACCTTTAAGTGTTAACTTTGGGAAGCTAAAGCAATGGGCTTTTTATGTTAAAGGTTTAGATGTACTGGAATCAAATCAGGTAAGGTAAGGTAAAGTAGAGCTTGTTAGGATATTATAAATTAAAAAGCTCAATGCGAGGAGGAAAATGATATATTAGGAGAATAGACATTTTTAATGTACTTGGTAGTACTAAGAGTAGGTCAAAAAGTAGAAGAGCATGGCTGGGTAAGGATCACTACCAGATGAGGTGTTTAAATGAAGGACTAGCGTAAAACCATGTGATGTAATGAATGTTATAAGTGTTAAGTTTGAAATAAAGTTAAAATATTGTTTACTGAGGTTGTGGGGTAAGTGCTCTAGCTTTTGAGACCAGTCTGATCATTTTCACTTAATTATCCTTGAAATCTGTTTGACACAATTGATACAAAATTTTGAAATTTTGTAAATAGGAATGACAATAAAGTCTCTCTACCCATAATTAATTCATGTAGAGCCATTTCATTTCTTTACATATAGAAATGAATGAATGATTTGTTGAAATGTAGTCTATTTAATCACAATAGTCCTGCTGAAATTTGGAATTTAATTTTTGGAGTTCTGTCAAATGTTTTAGTGTTAGGGAAAACCAGAGCACCCACAGGACACGTATACAGACACAGGGAGGACATGCAAACTCCACACAGAAACACCTTCTTGCTGTGAGGTGAGAATACACACCCTATGTCAGCCTGGCTATTTTCAGACATCTCTTTGCGACTGGTCTCATTAGCTTAGATTAGATTGGCATAGACTACAAGAGTGGTTGATCAATATGAGTCATGAATGGGACTGTACAGCCACTGCAGTGTAAAAGTGAAGTGTTAATGCCGTAATGATGGAAGTAGTGAAAGGGGAGAGAGAGGAGAAAGGGAAGTACAACAGGGAGGATAAAGAGGGAGAGGGAGAAGAGAGAGAAGAAAGATAGAGGGGGGATAGAGAGAGAGAGAAAGATAGAAAGGAGGGAGGAGGGAGTCAAGTGTTAGTCTTACATCACTGGAGAGTTTGCTGGTGCTCAGACTGTGCTGCATGGACAGAGACTCGGCCATGTCTGTCACTGGTTTATGGATCTTCTTCAGGTCACCCTTATACTTCACCTGGAATATGTCATAATACAAATACAAAATGAATAATGGATGACACAACATGGACTACACAAATTTTGCACATCAAACTTCATACACCATATTTAATGACAAGAAGGAAAATAGGTCTGCAAGTTTTATCGCTATCACAATAAAGAAAAAGTCATGATTATATTTGACCTGGGATTAGACAATCATGATAAATAAATAACATGTTGGTAGATTGGATTGTCCATTAACTGATGGTTCAATTCTGGTAGTTCAGGCAATATATATACTGTCCATGTTCGCTTACTTACCGTATTTTTTGGACTACAAGTCTCACTTTTTTTCAGGGTTTGGGTGGTCCTGCGACTTATATATTACATTTTTCACACTGACAGCCCAAAGACCAAATATATGAATCCTATATATGAATCAAAAATGAAAAAAACAAATCGTTATCTGTTTTTTCATTTTGCTTTTAGAGAGAAATAATAAAGAAAAGACTTGTTTCTTTCGTTTTCTATATTGAAAAACGAATGAACGAATGATACACGGATTGTTCTCTATTCGATTGTTTTTATTACTATAACTTCTATAACTTGCCTTTCAAGATGAAATGTTGGTTCTTGGTCTCTGATTTTATAAATACATTTCCCAAATGCGACTTGTAGTCCATTGTGACTTATATACATGTTTTTTTCTTCTTGGTTGAACTTGCATCACAAAACTTATTTTTAATCCATTGTGTCTGTATGTATAACCAATGCAAACAAACTCACCCATGGGTACACTTAAAGACACCAAAATCAGTACATGTACAGTTTGAAACTTTACATTGTCACAACGGGTAATTACATAAATGGCTATAGTCAGAAATGTAGTTACAAATATCTCCCGTACCTCACTAGCCAGATCATTGGCATCCTTCATTGTCTTGTAGATCTTGGCCTCCTTCAGGTCGTATATTGGCTTCTTTCCTTTCACCTCCTTGTCAAACTTTTCCTTGTACTTCACCTGTTCACACGACAGCAACAAGTTAGAATCAAAATAACTCAGCAAGAAAATCTAAAAATAACTTTGGACTCCAACACATTTATATAACACTTATATATTTGCATTTTGTATAAAAAGAGATGCAAAGTTTAAGGTTTAGAAAATTTGCTTCAAAATTAAGCCATTGCTACGCTTTGCCGATGCATCCCTTGTTATACACTAAACATTTAGACAATATATTTTGAAAAATCCAAATCTAGCATGCTAAATTTTCCATAATTTTGTATATAAATTGTCATAACATCAGTAGTCAGCGTCAGTGGGCACGTTCACATCTACAGCCTTGGATTTAATATTAACAAAAATATGTTATCGGTTTAATATTATACTTTGTACAAGGGTAGCCACTTAGTCCCATTAAACAAGCCACCCATTCACTCAATACATAAATTGCTGTGCTGTGAAGATACCCAATGGCCCAGTTGCATCCAGATGTTTTCAAATTGGATCATTACCCGTAATTTGTGCTGGCTCGCAGTTCAGGCATCACATTACTGACAATACTGACCTCAAAGGACCAATGCAATCACATACAATAGTGCATTTGGGTGCTACTAGTTTTTCTAATTACAACTTTTTATTATGTCATTCTGTTCAGTCTATAGAAAGGCATTATAAACTGAAAGAATGTTAAATAAGTATTCAAATTTGCACATACTTTTTTATGTTGAAAAAAAACTTAGATAGTAGTCATGTAAAACTTGTTTCTAAAGTAAGCTCTGCAAAAATGTAGTTACTTTTTCTCTACTTATATTAAAAGAGAAGTGAAAACAATTTGATGTAGAAAAAAGATCAACTGATACTTTGCAACGATGTCATCAATATTCCCGGGGGTGTGTTGCTAACTGTAGGCTCTGCTTTGTTACTGACGTTAGACTCTAATCTGAGCTTTGTTTTAACACAATCTTTAAATTAATTTTTTTCTTTGCTAATATATGTATTGTGTCTCCATGGTACTGTAACTGATAACACCCCCAGTGCGATGTCAATGCAAAGTATCAACAAAATTAGATGTTATGCTCCCCCTACTGTTACACCAGAATATACAGTCAAGAGAAAATTGTACTGCAATAAAAAGACCTTCAATAACCAACCTGAATCGCAGTATGCAAATACGCATAGCTCAAGCAGTTTGGGGTGTAAAGCATTATAGCTGAAGATGCAATGGTTATATGTTATGAAGAAGGCAACATTTTGTGCTAATCTGGGGCACTAAAATTTGAAATAAAAAAGACAAATCAAATGCAACTTGTTGATTTCAGGCATAACTATGTTTTAGTTTTTCAGGATTGGGTCGGACATCCTTGCAAAAAACATAAATGCTGTCTGTTAATTTAAAGGTCCTATTCTACTACTACTACTCATGAAGCTTAAATCATGTTAGAATTTTGTTACCCCATCAAAAACATACCTGGATTTGTGTTTTGTTTCATTCACAGGTTTTTGAGTAATCTTCTATTATGAGTCTGTCTACATCTCCAAAGCTCGGTAGTTTGCAAGTTAACAGCTGTTTTATTTACCTTTAGCGCAGTAGAGACTGAAAATTCCAGGACTGAAACTTTTCAAATGATTCTCATGAAGGTGTATGGAGTTTAAAAACATGGTGGAGCTCTTCCTGTATTATCCCATGACATCACAAAGTGGGACAGATTTGTGTGTGAATGAACTAAAACAAAACTCCAGGTATGTTTTTGATGAGGAAAGAATATTATATATAATACAGAAGTTTTTCAGGCCTGGGTGTGACCTCCTAACACAAAACTTATTGGATGCCATCAAAAATGCAATTATAGTCTTAGCTGTCAATTTAAACTTGGGGCATTCAAATGTATGAATAAAAAAACGGCATATCAAATGCAAAATGTTGACTTCAGGCAGATAAAAAAACACAATGACTGACATCTGTAGGACAACAGGACAACATATAAATCGTTTTTGTTTTTCAGGCTTGGGTGGGACCTCCTTACATCACTATTCATGGCACTCAATTTCTTAGCATGGCGCATCTGAAGAGTGTCGAATGAAGAAGCTCCATGGAGGATGGGCTTGCCTCCTGCTACAGGTACCTAGAAGCGCAGTGACATGGAGGGATGAGAACAAACAGAGCCAAAGCGCATGGGGATGGATAGATGGAGAGAAAGAGAGAAAGAGGAGGAAATCAGGATTAAGAAGAGAGAAGGCGGAGTAAGAGAGACAGAAAGGTATGAAGAAGAGGTATGAGGTATGAGAGAGAGAAGGAGGGAGGGAGTGGAAGAGAAAGAGAAATAGGGAAAAGGAAGGAGAGAAAGTATAGGGTTATGAGGAATGAGATATGTGAGAGAGAAAAAGTTTAGATTATAGGGAAGAGAGAGAGCAGATGATTAAAAGTAGTTAGGCATTTAAAGCAATGAAGAAATGAAAGATTAGAACACTGATGAGCATGAAAAGCAATAGAGCTGCACAATATGCTATACATTCAAAAGTGCAAGAGAATTCAAATTGAGCTATAATTTGCAAATTCAATCAATGAATTGAAACTTAGTATTGCTATTTTATATTATGCTTGCAGAAATCACTTACATTTGGTTGTTAGAGCTACAGCCTTTCCAAATATGGTAAATAGATATATGCTCTTGTAATGTATTGTAATGAATTATTAGATAAGCATTTTGAGCAATTCCAGAGTTACAAAAATAAATTAACATAACCAACCTTTTTCACTGCCATGATGTAGAATTATCTTCTACAATTTTGCTATATTAAAAATTGTCCTTTGTTTAGTATAGACAGTTCTCCTCATATTGTGCAGCCATAGAAAGCATACTGAAAATGCAGGATGCATGAAATGAAAGCCAAAGCACTGCACCTAAAGCAAGCTCCATAAAAGAACAAGGAAGTGGCACCATCTGCTGGATACAACCACATATGACAACACATAACACATCTGTCCCTGTGAAACAACTGGCTTTAGTTCATTGAGAGTGGGATTCCATCGGACTGGCCCAAAGGAGCTGACTGGTTTTTTGGGGGGGATACCTGGCTGGTCAGCTTGGACACTGCAGTGGCCAGAGCTATGTCTGGACGGTGAGCCAGAGAGCCTCCTTTGCTGGCCTCCTCCCGAGCCTTATCCCGGTACCCAATCTGATGGAATACACCAACCAACCATTAGACAAGACACAACAGTACAGGCACACACAGGACCAAGGGTGTTTAGATGCATTTGAATATGCAGAGAGTATGACTATGATCACTCATATATTTGTGTAAGTGAACTGATTTGCAATATTGAGGGAAAGTAGAGAGAGATTTTGGTTCTTGTTGTTTTTAATCATATATAAATGTATCTGTACTAACACCTAACATCTATCTGTATAATTATACTTACTTAAACATATTCCTTTTTGTTTTTAATTTGTATGTATTGAAACAAACATCAACAATCTAACTATATGCGTATGGTTTTTTTTTACCATCTGCACTTTTGCATGTAAAAATTGCCAAATAAATTAATATTTATTTTCAATTTGAGATCAACACACTTTTCTCTTAACTTGATGGATGACTCTACTTCTGACAAACTAAGCTAAATTATAGTTTGAATAGCCACTTTATAATATTTTCATATTCCTTGCCATCTTATTCTTGGCTTTATAATCTACAAACTTAAGCAATCACATTTCATAGCAGTTTTGACTACCAAATGAATTATAAAAATGTATTCAGTGGTTAATTCTACACCACTTACTTTACTTACTTTAAAATGGTCTTTCTATTAAAATGACATTGCTGCATGTTTTTTCCCTCTCGTCTAAACCTCATGATGCCAATATAAACACTCAGAATACCCAAGTGAATGCAAACACAAACATTATCACATTACATTGACAGATAGGACACATTTAGACACATTGGTTCTCATCCTCCAGAGCTTTTCTGTAGAGCTTTAACCATGCAATCAAGCAACAAACATATTTACATCCATTTAAGGGCCACAGTTTCATTCAAGCATTTTGTTATGGAAACCAACTTGATAAAGAGCATAGTAATAAACCATTCAAGAGGGAATAGTGCTTTTTACCATATTATTTCTTGCAATAACAACAACAACAAACCCAAAGAGAGATCTCAGCTCTCTTTAGTATAGTTTAATCATAATTTGATGAGATACCAAAAAACTCAAATTACAAAAAAACTGTTAAGTATAAATAAATAATTAATGCCACAATTACTACTTTACTTTATATCTATTGGTTATTACGATGCTATTACCAAGGAGTTTTAAATGTTTTTTCCAAGCAAACCAAAGGTCAAATAGACGATTATATATATTAAAAAAAAGAATTGGTCTTAGTCCAAAAGTCCTTCATTTGGAGTCGACCAATGAGAGAAGTTGAAAAGAAGAGGAAGGAAAAGAAAGGAACAGATTTTTTTTTTATATTGTAAAAATTTCACAGTAGCTTCAACCTAATATTGCTAAAGGTTTATGGTTTAATTTCCATTTATACGTTACAAATATATTTATATAATTATTCAAAGACTATATAGGATGTATACGTACATGACTGATGAGTTTGGTAGCCTGTGTGGCCTTTCTGATATCAGGGCGGTCGGCCACAGTGGTATAGGACAGGTTATCCTTAGCAGTCTTCTTGTAGGTGTACTATGAGTCAAACAAAGAGACATTATTAAAAACATGAGCACATACAGCGTACAGTGGGAATCTAAGAACTTTTTATAGAAAAGATTCCTGTGTTGTCAAATATTGCATACTTTTTTGAAGGTTCGGTGGCAAAAATAGTTAATTAAAACTAAATTCTGTTACATGCAAACATATTATAGACAAAAAATTATTTCCTCTTGCCATAATTGCTCATATTATTGTAAAAAATGAATGTTGTTGTTCAAAATTGTTTTAAATTCTATATTTAAGTATGACTGCTCACTGAGCCTTGAGAGGCAAATCTGGTTCAATCATGTTTTTTTTAGTTGTTTGTTTACATTGTTATGATAGAATAGAATGAATAAATATGTAACCTTAATAATACATGTCATTTGAGTATTTACACTCACATTGCTCTGTTTCTTGGCCACATCCATGGCATGCTGCACGTCCGGTGGAACAGTCATGTTGTTGTACTCAGACTTGCCCTTCTCCTTCTCAAACTTCGCCTTATACAGTTTCTTCAATGAAAAATGAGCAGACCCAACAATATTTGAACTGCCATATATCCAGACATATAACACTTAGATCGTGCTAATTCATTTGACTGACTAATTGGAAAGTTTTATTTCAAAGTTGGATGCTACACTAACAAGGACACAGGAGTTACTAAGCCTGTTACCAGTTGGACTCAGACATATGAAGCTATTAGTGTCACGTAAATACATAATAATTCAATAATGTTGTTTGTTCAGAAGTCAAATAAATCTGTTTCTAATCACAACAATCTTTTGACATTACATTTGACACTGTGACATCCCGACTGTATAAAATGAAAGTTTTACCCCGCTGACAAGTTTGTTGATCTGCCTGCTGTGCTGTGTGTCCCTGGTCTCAGGCAGAGTGGTGAAAGATCCAGTCTGCATCTCCTTCTTACTGGCCTCTTTGTACTTGCTCTGTGGAAAGAATAATACACATGAAATATGTATTGAATATCACTAACCCCAGATAATATCACTGAGCAGTAAATGTAAACGGAAGAGTACAAACCTCAGAAGCCAGAGTGCGCACGGCCTTGGCATGGAGGATCTGAGGCGTGTCAGAGACTGGGAGATAGTGGCCCTTTGCCTTCTCATACTTCAACTTGTACTTCACCTGTTAACAGTTAAGGGTAGAGTAGTAAATATTTAATTATTAAAAAAGTACAATTCTGAGGAGTAAATATACAATATCAAATACTAAAATTTAAAATTAAAATAGGTTATATTAAATATAACTTGGTAAATACTATACTCCTCTTCAGCGTTTCTTCAACTAAATAATAAAACAGCTTAATTGTAGTCACACTTACTTCACTGGCCATTTCAGCGTTCTTCATGCACAAAATCGTTAACTTGTCATCAACAACTGGGATCACACAGCCCTTCATGGCCTCCTTATCATATTTGTACTCAGCCTTTAGGGAAAAAAGGACAAATACATTACATTTTTATAGTAATTTTACATAATATCAAGTAAAATGAATAGATAAATTGTGTGCTCACATCGCTCTGTTGTAGGGTGTTCTTGGCAGCGTTGACAAAGTCAGGTCTGTCTGCAGTCCATATCCACTTGTTCTTAGTGGCGTGGTATTTCTTCCTATAATCCAGCTGTAATTAAATGAAACAATAAAATTCTTTCTTAACACTTTAGAATTATATAGTTCACAAATTAACAAAAATGCATGCAAACTATACTGAAGTGACTAGTAGATCACCAGCTATTTTACAATACAGTGAAATTATTTTGAGTTGTGGTACTGGATGTGAATGACTGTATTTTCGACACAACTAAGAACTGAATTGCCCTGGGACAAATAAAATGATCTGATTCTGATTCCTAATGTGTCTTTAGATAAATATTGTACATTTAGCCACTAGTGAAAATCCATCAGGTGAAAATGGCCATATAAAATCATGACTCACGTTGCTGATGTTCTTGTAGGCCTCTTTGGCGGCACGGATCGAATGAGCTTCAGGGTCCATGTTGATCTGAGCCTTGCTTCTTTCATACACCTCTTTGTATTTCAGCTATAGGCAAATAAAGTACAAATAAAGCTGATTTTAAAAACAGTTTCTGTCACAAAATATGATTCATCACTGCGATAAAATAGCTTACAGTGCTGGTGATGTCCTTGACTTTCTTCATGTGGTTCTGGTAGGGAGTGTCATAGGGGAGAGTGTAGGCCTTAGCCTTGGTCTTGTTGTACTCCATTTTGTAAATAATCTGTGGAGGAACAGACAAAAATATAACAATTAAAAATAAACCAATTCCATCCATAAAATTATAGCTACAGTCAGGGCTCTACGCTAACTTTTTTTTTCAGGGGCACACGTGCCCCTAAGTTAAAAATTTTAGGAGCACAGAAAAAAAATGGGGGCACAAATAGGTTTTTGTTTTGAACATTTATTACAGTGCAGAAGTTGCACACACCAACTTATTTGAATGAATTTTATACAAAAAAAAAATGAAATAAAAGGATTATGACTGTACTTTTCCAGCATGATCTCAATGTTTTAGTTTTCTTTTTTTATAAATCTATCTCCATTTTATCTGTTTAATATTCATTTAGACTTAAAATAGGCCAAGCAAACTGTATTGCACTTAAACACTCTGCACCCCTTTTTGGACCCTCACCCACAGTTTGAGAACCTCTTCTTTAAGAGAACCTCCACTGGCACTTTACACAAAACTGCTTCAAAGTGAAAAAAAGTGTATAGGATTTTTAAACTTGTATTTTCAAATTTCTAACTGGAGTTACATTCTCTTGTTTTCAAATGGTATTTAGCCTCTGCACATTTACTAAACCAAGCACATTGTGACAAACAGATTCATTTGGCATTTTATTAGGCAAACTTCAGCCCACATGTCACCTGCTCTGTGCCGTAGCTCTGCTCTGTGCAGACTTTTTGCTTCGCGTTTCGTCCTGCTCTTCTAATCAGCGTATTGAGGAGCCTGTGCGCTATACGTGGGGAGGAGAGAGCGTGAAAAGGCGAAGAGCGGCGCATTGACGTATAGGTGGGATGTTTAACCTGCCCTGTGATGCAGGCTGGTACACGAGGGTGAGGCTGTGGACAAGCAGCGCGCTGGCGGTGCCGCACTGTGTCCGCGGGCTCCAGCGCACAGGTCCCGCACACCGGTACAAGTTTAGTGCCGACAGCAGCGGCCGTAATGAAACATGATCGCACTCAGTATTCAGACCTAGAGTCCGTGACAAAACCGAGTTCAAATGCGCTCGAGTCCGAGTCCAGATCGCTTTAGGAAGTCCAGCGATGTGGGGGTGTCTACTGAGTGGTGGGACAGGTGTGGGTCCTGCTGCGGTGCGCACTCCTCGTTTAAGGTGGGCGTGGGTGTGTTTTGAAGAGTTTGTTCGTATGAGTGATATCGACGCACACGCGGAGCTCGTATGTTGGGGTCATGCGCGGTCGGAGGTGTTCTGCCTGGGTTCGTTTCGGTTGCGCTCACAGTGGGCATGCGTGCCGCGCTTTAGGGGCGATCCAGGCTCGGGCACGGTTCTGAAGTCCTAGTGTGAGTGCGCCCCTAATGTTTGATACATGTAGAACACATGTGTCAAACATGCGGCCCGGGGGCCAGATCCAGCCCTCCAAGACCTTTAATCTGGCCCTCGGCTGATTTTTCTATTAAAATACTTAAAATTTTCAGATTTTTCTGTTAATTTTCTGCACCGTTTAGCATAGCAGCGTCTCCGGTGTTTCTGTACGTTGCGACTCCCACCAGAGCAGCACAAATGAAGACTTTCCTCTTTCCAAACGCTCTTAAAGGACGATCGTTTTGACTGTCGACCGTGACCCTCATCAGCAAAATGTCAAAAAATAAGAAAAGCAGATGCTGAGCTCAGGATTTCCCAAGAAAAATAGTCTAATTCTTATTTGTTGACAGAGGTGAATGGGAAATCTGTGCTCAGTGTGTTTAGAACAAGTGGCGTTGCTCGAGGAATATAATCTTAAACACCACTACGAGACACGGAGAAAAATACAATAACTTGAAGAGAGAACTGAGTTTTCTGATCCGGCCCTTTTGGGATCAAAGTAGGTTGCATACGGCCCCCGGACCAAAATGAGTTTGACACCCCTGATGTAGAACGTTTAACTCGTCATGTTACGTCTGTGCACAGCTCTCCTTATTGTGGCTGCAGAAGCACTCGAGTGCGACTGTTTTGTTTTCCTCGTTCGCACGACGAAATATTTGCTCGCAAATGCAAGTGAAATGGGCGCACTGTAGAGCCCTGGCTACAGTAACTAATTTCAATGTATTTGGATTTTGCTTTATTTTTCAATTGTTTTAGCAATTTGTTTTGGATGGTAGCTTTAATTGCATGGCAGCATGTTATTTCTGTCCACTGCCTAAATAATGCCTGTTGTTTTGTAATGTATTTTGCCTTACAGTTAACTTTGTGTAGTTAACTGAATATAGGAACATAAGCTAGAGAATATAGTATTACAATAAAAAAAAAAAGGAATATAATATAAGAAAATTCAGTGGGATTTAATAGTTTGAAAGGGCAGCTATAGAATATTGTAAACACTGTCCAAACTTACGTCGCTGATCTTCTTGCTGCGTTTATGGGTCTCGTACTCTGGAGTCTCCAGCACTGAAGTGAACTTGTCCTTGGCGCGTTCATACTGCTCCCTGTACCTCCACTAAAACACCATGCAAAAGATTAACAGTTAGCATAGTATTAAATTAGCATTGAAAACACTCGCACTGACCTATTGTATGATCTTATAGGCAAATTATATTTAAGATTTACAGATATCAACTAGTGCAATATTACTGGCACAAAGTATATAAAATGCTACTACTTTTAATCACAGAAAGCAAATACATAACATTATAATTAGCTGTACATAAACGACTAGCTGTTTTAACATCAATTACATAGGGCCAGGCCTACCTGTAATCTAGACTACCTGAAGAGTAACCATTTAACACAATTACTTATCATATATTCCTGTATTATAAGCAGATAAGAACTAAAAGCTGAATAAATTGAACTGATAAATATACTTGCATCTATTTTGATCAACATCAAAACAAAATTCTATAAAACTACACATGCAGTATGATGGACACAAACGGTGGCAAACTTGTTACACTGTACAAAGTCAAATCTATACACATTTTAATTACTTGAATTAAGAATATTTGATTTTGATTAAGAATCTTGGACTGGTCAAGCAAAATTAAATCTGGGTAATACTTAATAAGTTTAAGAGAGATTAATAACTAACTAAAAGCAATAGTATATGTGGTTGATTAAATCTTTCTTTAGTATAATTACTTATCTATGCATTATTTTAGTTTTCGGAATAGCCATTTTTTAGTATTTAGCCAATAACTTTTATCCCATTGATACAGATAATTACTATTTATTTGCATTATTAGGAATGGAAGTTATAGTAGATAAATTCTAAACTTGAGAAGCAGGAATAAGTGTTTAATAACTAACTAAATGCTGAATAGTCACCAACTAATATACTAATTACCTTGAGTAAAGAGCCCTAGAGCCCTATTGCATTTGAAATGAGAAAAAAAACATCTTATTCAATTTGTAGATTTTGCACCAGACGAGTCCAAGCTGCTCAAATCAATATAGACCTTCTTCAACCCATAATGTGTTTAAATATAACTTTTCTACAGTGTAATCTTGTGAATGAATTGATAAATCTGTGCATAAACAGATGGATCGCATGCTCAGTGACATATGGGGACACAGTGAGGGTTAATGGACAGATGAAAGAGAGCGGTGTTACCATGGTTAGTCATGAGTGTCTGGGGCACCCATGGAGTTGGTGATGATCAGTGGCAAAAGTCCATCTTAGGCTAAGGTAGAGAGGGGAACTAAACCTAACAAATAACTGATATATACAAGGAGGAAATAACTACTTTTGCTGTTATGATAATGTTTGTGAATAAAAGTTACATCTATAAGGTTTGATAGATAGTCAGAGGTAGTAGTTTCCATATAGTTTTCACCCAGCAACTGTTCTAATTGTAAACATTTGTCTGTTATAGTTGCTTCCATATAGTTCTCGTCTAATGGCCTTATCTAAAAATGTAAACATGTAAACGTAATATAATTTAGTGTAATTCGTTTTAAAATAGCCAAATTACAATCTATCATCTATGGAGTAAAAATTGTGTATTTTTCCTGAGCTAGAACAGTGACAGGTACTGACATTTTAACAATAGTAATCAACTGTTATGAATAATATTAGAATGTTTGAATGACATAATTAAATTTCATGATTGACATAAAATGAAATGATGACAGCCAGAGATGGTAAGAAGTTTGATTTTAGCAAGAGCGTTTTTGCTAAAATCTTCTTGGATGGAGGATGGAGTGACTAATGATCAACTGATTTCATGTTTACCTTACTGCCCAAAGTGGTACTGTACATGGCTGTGAGGATGTCAGGTCTGTACAGCTCATTGCAGCCAATACGGTGATGCTCCTTTGCTTTGGATTGATACAATTTCTGTTTTGACACACGATAAAACACACAACATGCCCAATGTGAGTGAAAGAAGACAGTAGAAACATAGAGAGGGAAGGAGGAGAAGGCTGAAGATCCAATGTAGGCTTATTGTTCTGGTCTGTGCCTTCAAAGTTACATATGTGTAATTCTTCAAACCGGATTAGCATTGATGATTGAATGACTTAAACTCTCAGTGCAAAAAGCTAAATTTTAAAAGTCAAAATATGTGTATTTGAAAAATGTTGGCTATCAATCAATCAATCAAAAATTTAACAAATGTACAGATGGTATCTTTCAAACTAGAGACATTTTAATTAAAAAGTATTGTTTTTATTTATTTTGTTGCTTCCTTCTTTTTAGCAGTCTGTTGTGCAGTCTTTAGTCAGTCCAACTAGAACAGATGTATTAATTATTTCAATAATTAATTTCAAAATGAGTGCCTAATTCAACTTGGGATAGTGGAAAGTAGTAGTTAGCCATGACATATTCTTTAATAAGAGCTTTAATAGCCCGGTAGATTCATTAGATCTTCCTACATAAGGATGAGTTATTTAATAGTTGCACTTTGCTATATAAAAGTCTGTACTATAAATGCACACTCCAATTTTGAAGAAAAACTATTGGTTGAACAGATTATGACTTTGATGGCACAGAGAAGGCACTGGAGTTCAAAACAACCTGTGTGAACTAGAGAGAAATGGACAAAGTTATAGACAGTTGCAGATGCCATGCTGCGTCGACCATCCCAGGATCAGGACCAGGTTTTGGGGGGTTCTTCATGCACCGTAGAGCAAACCCGGACTTGGTCTTCCTGGGTTTACCTGGCTCATTTTGCTGTTCTCTCTGGCAAGCTGGTACCTAGGGTCATCTGTGGTGATGGTGAACTTATCCTTGGTCTTCTCATAATGAGCTCTGTAGTGCCTCTGCTCACAACGTCAAAAACAGTTTAATACAAATGCACAAAAATGACAATTCAGACTGCCACACAGGATCTAAGTGGGATTCAATCAAAGTTCAAGGCTGAAAAAACAATTACATAGATTAATAAACAGATTAAATAGAATATAGCAACATAACAAGATAAAACAAAGCATAATCTAGTCTACATATTATAAATTAAATAAAAAGATAAATACATAAATATACAAAAAAAATTAAAATAATAAAATGCTAACAATTACAAAGTGGACTAGCAAGGGGGACATTTTTGCTATTCAAGAAGAGTTAACAATAGAAATAAGTATAACTAACAATAATAATAAACTAACATTTCTCACAGGTCAAATTAAAGCAGCACTGTGTAATTTTCAAAAATCTGTAATAATAAAATGGAATCATAGAGCTATAATCTTAAAAATGAAAAACTGTTACAATTTTGCTTTGAAAAAACAATCAGAGGCAACACCAACAGATCCTTTTACCTCTGGGCTGAAAAAAATGTAATCACAAGAAATGCTAAAATATTCCAGTTTAAAAATAATATTTAGATGACAAAAATGATAATATTCATTAAAAATACAACTGAAAAATACTTTAAAATGTTGCACTCACGTTATTGATGAGCATGGAGGCGTTTTTGGCGGCCTCGAAGAAGGGCGTGTCACAAGTGTATTTGAAGTTTCCTCTGTTCTTCTCATAGGAAGCTTTGTACAATCTCTGTCAGATCCAAATATGTTTATTATTAAAAAATGCACAATGTAAACCTCAAAATGATAATTAAAGTAAAATAAATAAGTCTTACCTCGCTGTACAGGGCCTTGTTCCTCTCGGCATGCACCAGGTCAGGAGTGTCCCACACGAAGCAGCCAATGCCCCTCAACCACTCCAGGTCCTCTTTGTACTTGACCTGAACAGTTCAGTATAAAGAGATTTCATTTAAGTAGGTGATAAAAGCAAAACAGACTAAATATGTATGGTATTGTATAACAGTAAGCATAAATTTCACCTATGAATTAACAAATGATGATAATAAAGGCTCATTATTAGTCTAAAAGTAGAGTTAAACATAGTTACATTTTACAACACAATCTTTGCGTAAAAGAAATTAATGTATTATAAAGGGACAAATTAAGTTAACTGTTGTTCAAAGCTACAAAAATATTTGCAAGTATACAATCATGTATGTTATTTTAAGGTAAACTAAAACCTCTTTTTAAGCGTTGATATTTAACTGTTTATTTGAATGACGATACAACATATGAAGACATTTGTACTTACACTGCTGACGTTATCGTTGACAATTCTGTTAAAGAAGAACTCGGGACGATCAGGGATGGACTTCCAGGTGCCCAGGGAGTTAATGTACTTCTCCCTGTATTTGACCTGGACAAATTAAAACAAATTGATGGTTAAAATGAGTAATAAGTCTTACTAAAAACTATAAACATAAGCAAAAGATTAGTGAAAAAGTTGCTAGCCAAAACAGAAATCAAGCACAATTTGACACGGTTTCTGGTATTGTTAAACCCTGTATATAGGTTACACACAGTAATACAAAGGAAATATAGATTTTTTTGTACAACTTACTTCACTGATGTCATCTGTGACCCTGCGATGAAGGATAATGTCCAGAGCATCCTTGACGGTTCTGTAGTGGCCCTTAGCGAGTTCAAAGCTCTCTTTGTAACGAAGCTAAAAACAGAAACATACAATTACAATGAGTTTGACATACTTCAGACATTTGTCCATAATCAACATAACATAGCTAAAAGTGTATTTAAATGTTAGCTTACATCGCTGGACTGCAGGTAAGCTTTCTTGGCGCGGATGAGGATGGGAGTATCAGCGATAGAAGTATATCTGTGCTTCATCTTCTCATACTGGTCTTTGTACTTGTTCTGTAATATACACACAAAACAGTATGTCATTTGGAAAACTGTGCAAGAAAACTATAAATTGTAAACTAAAACAAAAGTGAAATTGCACGGGAAGTGCAGAGGAACAATATTGGATGGATTTTAAGATTTCTGTTGCCCAAAACAACTTCTTGCCCATTTAAAGCAACATTACATAAACTTTCTTTTGGTTGTGTTTTTTCGGTTTTGATGACAAAAGCACAAAAAAATAATATTACAACCATTTGTTTTGATAAGAATAGGGATTTTACATTATACAGAAAAACTGCACAATTTAAATCTGTATTATTATTATTATTATTGTAATCAGAAACAGATTTAGATCAATAAGACTAATACTTACGTCACTGTAGACAACTTTCATCTTTCTGCAGTGACCCATAGTTGGAGTTTCCAGCTCAGGAGTGAAGAAAGCCCTCTCTTTGCTAGCCAGATTAGTGTACTGCCACTAAAAATAAAATAAGATCATGTCAGACTTTAAAAAACATTATAAAAGCAAGTTTAAAGATGTTATGCTATGCTTTACTGTGTGGTGAGACTTGCCTGGTTGGTGAGCTGCTGGGCCCACTTGGCTCTCTTGATGTCGATAGAGTCCACAGTTGTGGAGACTTTGGCCATTTCCTTTTTGCTGTGAGATGTGTAGATCCACTAAAATAGGAACAAGGCAAGATCAGTATTCTTAACAATTGCATAATTATATTAGTTCATTATAAGTCAGTATAACTGTGTTTCTATTGCACTGTGCCACTTTATTTAAGTGCTAGCAATGCACAAATCACACAATTTTGATGGAAGAAAACACAATTTTGTTGTTTAAACGTGTAATATGCACAAGATATACATATGAAATTTACTAGCAAATAGTAA
This sequence comes from Odontamblyopus lacepedii, assembly GCA_034769755.1. Lineage (NCBI taxonomy): Eukaryota > Metazoa > Chordata > Actinopteri > Gobiiformes > Gobiidae > Odontamblyopus > Odontamblyopus lacepedii. The sequence continues at coordinate 29,032,543 of CM068356.1, read as the reverse complement.
AACATGTTAACTAATATGTTGATTTTGATTAACTTGAGTAATAATACTTGAGTGTCTACTTTTGTTAACTTAGCCTACTTGCTTAAAGGTCCAATATATTGCAAAATTGACCCTGAACGTTTAGGCATGCTGTAAAATCATCAGAAACATACCTGGTGTTGTGTTTTGTTTCATTCATATAAGTTTGAGTAAGCCTTCATTATTAGTCTACATATTCAAAGCTCAAATTGCTCTGTTCCACCTTGTGATGTCATGAAGCTGTAGTTTTCAGCTAGTTAAGCTAGCTCGCTACCTTTTATCTTTAGTTCAGTAGAGACTGGCAGTTCCCGGCGTGAAATCATCCAAATGATTTTAGTGAAAGTGTATAGAGTTTAAAAAGCAGTGGAGCACTTCCTGTATTACCACATGACATCACAAGGTGGAACAGGGTGTTTTCTATGCAGGGTTTGTGTGTTAAACATGTGTGAAAGAAGCAAAACATAACTCCAGGTATGTTTGTGATGAGCAAACAACATTATAACATGGATCGTAAAATTGCGTATATATGAACTCTTTAATTAATTATACACTAGTAATTAAATAAGTGATTAAATTATAGATGAATGCATATTTTAAATGTATGTTATTCAGTGCCTTACGTTGCTCATGTGCGTCTTGAGCTCAGTGACACGTTTGTACTCAGGAGTGTCCAGGACAACAGAGAAGTTATGCAAATTCTTCTTGGCCTCCACCGGGTAGTTTGCCTAAACACAAAATACATTCAAATTAGATCATCTTAAAATAGCGCAGCTTAAGGATATTAAAGTATTTATTAGCTTAGATAAAAATAACTCAAACCACGTACCCTGAATTTGCTGATGTTGCGGACGTGGACCATTTCAGGAGTGTTGTACAGGAAGCAGCCCAGGCCCCTCAGCCAGGACAGGTCCTCTTTGTATTTCAGCTATAAACACATTTAGACATTTTAAATTTCAATATACACATGTCAAAACCATAACTACATTTAAATATATTTATTAACTATTTAACTATTTTGATAAAGAAGGCATATATAATTTTTATTAGCTAATTTGGATAATAGTTCAAATATTTAGGTAAATGCTTTTAAAAATATATATAATTGTTATTTTATATTAGACTAATATGATATGAAATTCTATACAACAAATATAAAAAAGTTTAATAAAAAGACAAAAAATTTAAAGAAAAATATCAACATTTTCTCACATTGGATCACATTTTATGAATTTTAAAAATGAGTTAAAATATACTTAAAGACAGTTACTAATGTAATAAGAGAGATAGAAAAGCAACAAAATATGGGTGATTTTAAAATATGAAAAAAAAATCACAAAATAGCAATGAGTTTGGTCTTACATCGCTGGTGATCTCGTTGACATGGTAACAGTGCATAAGTTGAGGAGTGATGGGCATAGAGATCAGCTGACCCTTAGCGGCATTGTGCTTCTCGTGGTACCACAACTATAAAAGAAAATGAAAACTTATTAAAATACAGGACCAAACACACAATGATCGTTTCTTTTATTATATTCTTCTTACATCACTGAGATGATTCTGGTTCATCTTGACTTGCTTGATCTCTGGAGTGTCGTAGGTTATGTGGATCTTGTCCTTGGTCTTGTGCCACAGCTCCCTGTACAGACGCTGAAGGGAAAAATACAAAATGCATAAATGAATGATCAATCAAAAACCTTTTTCCCCACAAGACAATTTTATTTACTTTTGGTAGATAAAGTACACTTGCACGCATTGTTTTGATGACAGCTTCATGTGTTACCTGAATCAGACGGTTTAGGCCCTAGAGTAGACTCAATTTGTACTGTATTGGATCATAATCATATTCCCGGCACCCTTTTCACATATAATTTATATATTGCAATTTAATTTTAATGCATTTAACTGCATGCATGATTAAAAGTGGGGTACAATGATTCTGCACATCAAACAGAATTCCTATTTTGATTTTAATGTATGTGATATGTACTAGGCATGTGTATGTATGAGCTATGTAAGAAAACTACTTTGTGATCATGTACATTTAAATATTGTAACCTATACCTGTATACCTGTAACTACTATCATAAACACGATCTGGCCTGTCCAAATATATCATAAAATTAGAAAACCTTGTATGTGTCCTTTATGCATGTTAAGGCACTGGCAAACTAAGCTCAGTTGTGATAGGAGTTATTTTTTTAAACTTCCAACATGTGAATACTAAATGTTTCAGTTCAGTCGTATATTTTTCTCACCTCGTTGATGATCTTGTTGGCCTTTCTGCTAGTCACAAAGTTGACTCCCTGGGGATGAAGAGTGTACGCCTTGGCCTTCATCATCTCATACGCCGCCTTGTACTTGACCTAAAAACAAAAATACGCAGTTGCACAACGTTTCTTTATTTTATTGTTCTAAATTTGAAAAATTATACTAAAAATGTCTTGAATACTTACGTTGCTGGTGACGATGCTGTTGTGTTTGACCTGTTTGTGGATGGGGGTGTCATAGGGGAGGGAGTAGCCAGTCGGCATTGACTTCAGGTGGGCCTCTTTGTAGCGTTTCTGAAAAATATAGGAAAAAATTCATGCATTAGATGTGAAATACAAGAAACAATAATATGTTCTAATGTTTGCAAAAACGTGGTTATTTTCATTTAACAGTCAATTTAAACCCTTATAAGCTTGAGATTAAAGTAAACTGTTAGTCGGTTATACATGAGAATATTTTCAATTTACGTTATATTAGAGAGTGGTAGGTGTTACCTGCCTGTTTGTCTGTTTAGTTTAATAATTTCTCCATTTAAAAGAACAGTATTTACACAAGAAATTGGTATAAAACTCAAGTAAAAAATGGATCAATCAATAAATAACACAGAGGTCTAGAGATGCAGAGAAGTTAGTTCTACCAATGCATTAAATATTGTGTTGATGACTTTTTATTACATATTGACAAATTAAAATAATATACTATCTTTTTCTCCTCCTGTGGGCTCACCACCTGCAGAGGGGTTCATAGGGGGGGTCAGGTGCTATGCGTATTGGGCAGCAAGCTGCCCCCGCGACCCAGCCGGATTGAGCGGGAGAAGATGGATGGATGGATGGACTATCTTTTTCAGAATGATGAAAAATTGTCACCATTGCCATAGTTATCAAAACCTCAGAACAAAATATTCTTTTTAATGGGAAAAAGTCCTCAAAATGTTGCTTGAAACAGGAAGTTGAGAATCATGAATATATAAGTTTAGTGCAGTATTTACAATGTAAGTGTAGCTAATAAATATAAAGTTAATTTAAAGTTCCTTACGTCGCTCTGGATGTATTTGGCCAGGCGAGCTCTCTCTGACTCAATGGTCACAGCGGGAGCAGTGTTGGTTCCCTTCACGTTGGTGTTGTAGTCGTACCTGTAGTGGAGCTGAAATAAGCAAAAGTACAAGGAATTATTATTATTATTAGCAAATATCGATGAGAAAACTAGAAAATTAGCTTAAAGGGGCTGTGCCTGATTTTTACAGTCTTAAAACTGTGAAAAACAGAGCAAGTTCATTTTAAATAGTTTGCAGCAATCCATATTCCTCACTTATTAACAAATTATTAGCACCCTAATTATTTACTGCAATGATTTTACAAGTACTTTTTACAGAGACCAGAGTGGAGATTTGTCATCAGCTAACTACAACTAGGATGCAAACAGCGCACTTCCTTATTCTCAAATGATACAAAACTTATTTTTTTCAGCTGAAGTTGTTTTGCATTTGCTATATTCCAGCAAAAAGATGAACGGAATTAAAACTAATTACTTACATCGCTCAGGTTGACAGCATTTTGTTTGGCTACTTCATAAGTTGGAGTGTCAGTCACCACAGTGTAATCCTTGAATGCCTCAATGCCCTTTGCTCTGTATTTGGTCTGGAAAATGAAAGGAAAAATAAATTAAATATTAAAATTCTGAAAAAAATATGCAAAAATGTTAAATATTTGTTTGTAAATTGTGGCTTACTTCGCTCTGCAGGCTGCCAGCGTGTTTCACTCTCAGGATCTCAGGAGTGTCCCAGGCGTAGCAGCCAATGCCCCTCAGCCAGTTCAGATCATCCTTGTAGAAGATCTATGGAGAGTATACAAAAAACTTATGTCAATATGTTGGATAGTATTTTTAACAATAGATTACATATAATGCTAAAAAGTACATGTCTATTGTAGAAGCAAATAGGCAAAGATGTGATAATATAAAGGGTATAGATTGGCAAGTTCCTCCTAGGATGGAAGGAGTGAAATGACCACAAATTCTAAAAATAACTAATACAAACAAAAAATAGGCACTTTGTGCTTTATTTTATGTTTTTCACTGTCCATTCTAATAACCCCTTTATAAGTTGATATAACAAAAACATTCACGAGTTCTTTCCTTCATATTGACTGATCACAATCTTCACTTCAGATTTTTTTTTTTTAATTTTTAAATTAAATAATTTAAAATGTTAAAAAAGGCTTTCAATATTAACTTCCTGAACATAAACAATCGTTTTTATATACTTTTAATCTCAGTATATAACACAATAAAGAGAACAATTTATTAATAACTGGGAATTGGCTGTAGTCCTTGATTTAAAAGCCTCAAGCAAATCATTGGTTTCAAATAACTGAATCTTGATCTTGATTCAAATTTGATATAAAACAGACAAAATATGTATTAAATTTGACATATATTTTCGATATAATTACTCACATCGCTGAGCTGCTCGTTGACCTTGCGGGCCTGTCCAAACACTTGCATATCTGGCAGACACAACCACTGGTGCAGGTACTTCCTGTAGTGGATCCCGCTGACCGTGGACTGAGTCTTCCGGGCGGACAGGATCTCCAGCATGTCGGGGGGGATGTGGTTCTTGGCTTTGGTCTTTTCATAGTCGTGTTTGTACAGACGCTGTGGAGACAAGGCACATAAGATCAGAATACAATAGGGCTGAAATAAGTTCATTTATTAATCACAACAAATCGATTATTGTGATTATCGTCAATTTAGAAATTGAATAATCGTTTCTGGACTTTTACAGACTCTAACATATGCCATGTATTAAGAGAACAGGTTTTATGACTCAGGCAAAGTTACGTAAATGAAAATGACACAAGAAGGATTTTGATGTTTTTGATGATCTGGGTCAAAGTAAAAATGTCACAGGCTTATCTCAGTCTGAAAAATGTAATTAATTAATTAAAAGAATAATCTCTAGACTAATCTAGAGTTGCAGCCCTAGAATACAAGCATCATTCAGGATCCATGCTACGTAAAAAAAATAGTTATCTTGTTGCTCTGTATAATACATGGAAATTGAGACATAACTTTCTTATTTATGAGATTTAAAATATAACTATGGTAGTAGTAAAATAGCCCGGACTACCTTAGCTGGAAGATTTGACCTACTGTGCATGTTTTGGGTTGATATGAAAACACCAATTGAATTAGAATCAAATGTATAGATTATTGGGGGGGGTCAGGTGCTATGAGTATTGGGCAGCACGCTGCCCCCGCGACCCAGCCGGATTAAGCGGGAGAAGATGGATGGATGGATGGATGTATAGATTAAACATTGTAACTGTAAAAATACATCTTGTTAATATAATCTGCTACAAAGAAAAACACTGCTTCTTCCATTATATATAACTACATAAACTGCTGCTTATTACAGAAATAAGGGTTGAATTGCGTAAATATAATGGTTGATGTTATAATTTCCACTTACATCCAGGACAAGTTTTCCGGCCTTGACACAGCGAGCCGTGTTGGGATCATCCTCCAGACACTTGGGCAAACTGTACAGGGACTTGAACTTCTCATAGTCCTCCTTGTACTTGACCTGAAAGAGAAACCATAAATGTATAAATGTACTTTTCTTTCAAAATGTCACATATTATAACATCAAAATATGGTACTTACGCCGCTGAGGATGACTTTCTGATGTTTGGCGTGTTGCAGGGCGTGGGAATCTTTGGGAATCTGGTAGCTCTTGGCTTTGATTTTGTCCCAAGCAGCAGTGTAATTTTTCTGTTATAAGAAAGAATAACAATAAATGAAATATACAATACAAGATAAATTAATTTAAATTATATAATATGTTACATTCATTAAAGGAGGCATATCACGTGAAATCTAGCTTTTTTCCAACAACAAAAACATGTAACTGAAAATCTATTCCTTGTTAGGGAGAAATGCAAGGCTAATCAATTTTGCATTATTACCAGGAAGTTAATATGTTCAGTACCAAGTTACAGTGAACACAGGGTAAAATGATGAGCTATGTATGTTATAGTTTATTACTAGAAAATAAGCATAATATATCTTTTTAAGAAATACTTTGACATGTACCTGGCTGAAGAAGTACTTGAAGTTGTGGCATCTTGCGTAGTCGTAGGTGTCGAGGACGGTGGTGTACATATGCTTCTCCTTGTGGTAGGCCTCTCTGTAGGCGAGCTGTGGACAAAATGAGAATAGAAATATAAATATGAAAGTATAATTCATTTAGTACGACTCAAAACTATTATACTATTATTATAAAACTCTAATGTATAACCAAAACTGTATAACTAATTGCCCTGTCTAATCACATATCACAAAAAAACAGCTTAGAAAATAACTTCAGAACTATCATTGGCTAAAATTTCTTAAACTTGTTTTTTTTTTTTCATTTTAATCATAATGAGAATAGAAAAATCTAATCTAATCAAGCATTCACAATAAAACTATAATACAATTTGTAAATGTAAGAGTCACAGGATTAGGTCCACATCACACAGTTTTTCTTTTAGGAAAGTAAAATTCTACTAAGACACAACAGATAAGGCGACACAAAGAAGATATGACTATAAATTAGCAGAATTTTAGCAAAAAAAGCATTGCGATTAGATTTGAAATGTATTGTCCGGCCCCAATTTTGTATATTTAAGCTTACATATATATTTTTTATTATGCTTTATACTCACATCACTGGCCCAGGTATGTCCCAGTACAGCAGTCACATAAACAGGAGTGTCTGTCACAATGGAGTAGTTGTTGAACTCCTTCTTGGCTTCATCTCTGTACTTCAGCTAAAACAACAAAACAATTCACAATTTTACATATAAATTTTAACCATATTTGATAAGATTTGTAATGATTTTAAACTTACTTCGCTCTGCAGTTCATAGGCTTTCTTGGCACGGACAATCTCAGGAGTGTCCCACACGTAGCAGCCAATGCCCTTCATCCAGTTCAGGTCATCCTTGTAATAGACCTACAAGAGCAATAGGTATTAGAATTGAGTAACTAAAATGTCTAAAATGATGAGTTAAGATTAAGATGAAAAGCTGGCAAAGGATGTGAACAGCCAGTTAGAAATAATTTATGTTTTGATTCATGGAAAACATGCAAACAGTCTAATAGCATTAGGCTTTACTGAATATCGCTACCCACTCTTCGCCCTGTCTACAAACTTTTTAAAATTATGAATAATAACTACTACTTATTAAATATAATAATAATACTCAATAAGTAGTTATTTTGTATTATATACAATTATTACAAATAGCAGCTCTAGTTATTTTAACATAGCTACACATGCCTGTACCTAGTTTCATTTATAGACTGTTAGTAAATTATTTAAATGGTCATACATCGCTGAGGATCTCGTTGGTCTTGCGTGCCCGGATGGCGTCCTCCTGCTCGGGGTGGCAGGTCCACTGGTGCAGGTAAGTGCGGTACAGCACGTCACTGAGCATGTCCTGGCAGCGCTTGGCCACTTTGTTGGCGATGATGTCTGGAGGCAGGTGGGTCTTTGTCTTGGTCGTGTGGTAGTCCTTTTGGTACAGCCTCTGGAGAAAGGAAAATATAAAGCAAGTGAATTATGTTATGTTTTATGCTATTTTATTATAACATGACTTGAAAGTATACTAGCAAGCAGGGAAACTGATGCTGTACAGAAGTTAAACTGGACACACAGTTATTTATGTTTTAGTCCTAATTTTGTCTTGATCTAGTTATAGTAGCACTTCAAAAGCCAAATATTTAAAAAACATTTAAATAATTTTGAAAAAACAAATATATCAGTATATTTTAAGTACGGTACTTTGCATAAAAATGCTGGCATAAATGAAATTAATGCATTTAAAATACTTGAAATTAAAAGTTTAAAAACAAAAAGCAAAAAAGGGAGCTATTATGAATTATGAAATGTGCCACTGACTTTATGCTATATATCTATTATATAAGAGAACTTCTCTAGAGAAGTCTTTCCATGGCTATCCTATGATATTAGATTTGAATCATTTTAAAATGGACAATATACAAAAGAAAACAAATTTTTGTAATTTCTACATATGTTAAGGTAGAGCTGGGCGGTATGACCAAAAATTGATATCACGGTATTTTTTTAAATTATCACGGTATCACGGTATTTAACGGTATTTTTGTCTTTGGCTAAGTGGAGTGTGATAGAGTTGGTAATATCATTCCAACGTTTGCTTTTCTTGTCATAGACGGTCCCTTTAGACGGAGAATACAAAGATTGCATGAAAGTAAAATCTGCATCTTCTCCCCAATCTCTGCGTAACGTTGGCAGTGCAGCACAAAACACTACACAGACGTCCCTGGTAGGCGCGTTTGCTAAAGGGACCGTCTGTGTAGTGTTTTGTGACACGGCTCCGTTTTTCGGAGAGCGGGAGTGCGCGCACCCGCGCCCGGGCGAAAAGGTGAAGAGCGGGGCTGCGCGCACCCGCGCTCTCGCTCGGGCACGGCTCCGCGCACTCCCACTCTCCGAAAAAGGGAGCCTGTGTCTGTGTAATTTTCTTCGTCCATGCTCACCACTCAACTCGCTATCCTTACCTGGCTTGTTGGCTTGTTTGGTGTAACACTGAAAAACAGGCCCCGCTCAATCTACCGCTGTGCGACGTTCCGCCGCTCTGTGTTGCCGACATATGCGCGCACACACGGTATGGCGGTAAATAAAAAATTCATATCATAAAAATAAAAATTACCGGTATACCGGTTCAAACGGTATACCGCCCAGCCCTATGTTAAGGTATATTAAAATGACAATAAAAATTACAGTTCTTTATTCTAAGTTTTATAGTAATATTGACAATGTCTTACCAGTCCCTTGTTCTTCTCCTGCTCTCCACACCTCATTACATCAGGGAAGTCGATCAGGGTTCCAGCCATGTAGTGTCCCTTGGCCTTCTCATGAGCATCCTTGTACTTAACCTAAAACAATAATATAATAGTTAGCAATAATATAGCATTTAGCATGGTTGCAATAAGGTGACAATACCTCATTTAGTAAATAATCAATATGAAAAAATCCTTACATCGGAAGCGATCTCTCTGCCCTTCTTTCCACTCAGCAGAGGAATGTATTCATGGTTGAGCTGGTAGCTTGTAGCCTTAGTGTCATCCCAGTGTTGCTTGTATAATTTCTGTAAACATAAAAACACAAAACAAGTTCAGAATATAAAAATAAGTGCACATTTTGAAAAGTAAAATAAAAAAATATATAGACAATTACACACCTCGCTGACATTCTTGGACACCTCTCTGCTGTGGGCGAGCTGGGGAGTGTCTTCAGCTCCAATGTAGTGTCCCTTCTCAGCGTTGAAGGTTTCTTTGTACTTCAACTGTACAGAAAGTGAACAATATTAGTTAATAAATTTAGCAATTTATCTAAATATTCTAAACAATATTAATAATAATACTGCAAAAACAGATATAGGATTTGCCAGTGGAATACGTTATATTCCAATAGTATAAGTAGTCACACTGGTAACGAGCATGATAAATACAGTATAATAATGTGCTTGTTAGTAGTATATTAAAAGCACAATATTGTAGTAGTATATTTTTAAAAAGTGACTAGTCCAAACTTACATCAATATAAAACTTATAATTCTACCTATTTTGTAGATTGTAATTTATCCAGTGTTTAAATTATGATATTTAAATTAATTCTACTTACGTCGCTGAGGTTGGCAGCGTTGACTTTGGCCAATACAAGCTCAGGGCGGTCCACGATCAGAGTGAACAATCCAAAGCAATCCTTTGCATTCTTCTTGTAGAGTCTCTGTGGGTAGAAATAAAATAAAACAGATTCGTATGTGGATAAACATTTAATCATGCACAAATTATTCAATGAAATAAGAAGTAATACTAAAGTAATAAATAAATATTTTATACATACTTCATTGAGGATTTCTTGGGCCTTCCTAACTTTGACGTGGTCCACTGACTCTGCAGGCATCCAGCCACATCCACGGATCCATTCCAGATCTGATTTGTACACGTTCTACAAACAAGTGAAGTTTGGGGTTTAAGTATGACAGAAATGCTTTGACAAATGCAATAATATCAGTAATACACATAAACTGTATAAAAAAGTGGATAAAGAGACGTCACCCATAGCATTCAGCTCCAGTCAAATTTCACTGGCGCTGAATGCTGGATTATGGATGCCGGATAATATCTCTAGAAGAAATCTGTTTTTGCAACTGAATTTTTCATAATATATAAAAACTGTTCCAACAGATTAGCCTCAAAGTATATGCAGAGTTTAGCCGTCATCACCTGCTGTGGATTCTACAAATATATGCATTATCCATGAAAAATAACATCTTGGTTTAGAGCCACTCACGTCACTCTGGAGGTCATAAGCCTTTCTGGCCTGGACCACATCACTGGAGTCGGGGAGGCAGGTCCACTGGTGCAGTCTAGTTCTGTAGTTGAAATCATTCACTTGGATCTGACATTTCTTGGCCAACTCAAGATTCAACATATCAACTGGGAGGTGGAACTTGGTCTTGGATTTGTTGAAGTCCTTCTTGTACAGAGCGTCACTGGCGATTTTGGCGGAGTTTATGGCCAGCATGATAAGTGGATCATCCTGAACACATCTGGCACCAATGTGGTGTCCAACCTGCTTGCGGTAGCTCTCCAGATACTTGTACTGCAAACAGAGGTTGATTTCAGTGTTGTTAGTTTTCATTATTGTAATATGCAAATCAAATGATCACAAAATTAGGTCAACATACTGGAATTCACATGGCAGAGGTCTACACACAGATGTTTAAACTTATTTTTTCTCAGAGCTTTAAATGCTTTAAATCATATAAATTAATCAAATATTAAAGTTTTCATTGTCATTGTCATGGTATACAAAGGTACAATTTGTATAGTTCATTTTCTACTCTGTCAGAGTGTCAATGTTCAATAAAGTTAATGACTAGTGTATTTTAACCTGGCAAAAAATCAACAACAACAATATGCTAATACTAACAAAGTGCTATTAGTATTAAAACAACATACTAGTTAGCATTTGTAAAGAAGTTAACTTGAGTTTTGCACTCACCTGGCTCTGGACCTTAGAGGTGCTAATGCACTGTTTGATCGGCACAGCGTCTCCAGGCATGAAGTATCCAGTGGCCTTCACCTTGTCCCAGTCTTTGGTGTACAGTTTCTAAAATAACAAAAATCATTCAATACATTCTAAGTATATATTTGTGTCAATATTTCACACATCATGGCTTACTATTAATTATTAGGTATACTATTTTGGAGCACCCAAAAATAACATTTAGTATGTCGACAATCCTTCCACATCTATACCTATGTACTTACATAAGCAAAAGTTTATAGCCTTGTTTGAAAATTACACTGCAAGTTTAAATATTATTTTTATAAATAAAAATCCAATATTCTTACTTTGCATACTTTCAAAACAAGTATTGCATTTTTTTTTCAATATTGCCACCTTAATTTACCTACAGATTGCTACTGTATTTATTTATAATTACTTTTTAGTCCTATTCATAATGTAAGGTTTAGATAAATGTATAAAGTGTATAAACATAGAAATAACAGTCCATACCGGGTGAATGTGCTTGGCTGCCTCTCTGGCTGAAGCCATGGTTGGAGTGTCCACCAGGGAATACTTAATCTTTTCCCTGTGCCAAGCCTCACGATATTTGGCCTAAAAACAAAGCAGAAATGACCAAATTAAAACAAATAATAATTACAGTTTTGGCAGGTTTATTATTTTAAAATCATTAGTTCAATGCCCAACCTCATTGAGAGCAGCAGCAGCAGTCTTGGCACATTCAAGGTCCAGTCTGTCAACGGGAACAATGTATTTCTGTTCATCCAACTTCACACGGTAACCTCTCTGTAACAAAAAAAAAAGATGAAATCAATAATTTGCATCAACAATACAATACAAAACAATATCATATCAATGCTATATGCTATTTTTATTCTGGTAATTTGCAGAAAAGGCTTAAACGAGAAAAAATTATACTTAAAATTTAGCTTGGACAGATGACAAAACACAAAAGAAACAATACTGTATTGTAATCAGTTTTGCTTAATTTGTGGACTTATGCTAGTTTAAAACAAAAAAACCTTTTGTTAGTGGAAGTGTATAGCTAAATATAGTATTAAATTACATTATTATTTTGACTTTGTTTATTTTACTTACATCAGCCAGGATCTTCTGGGCATGTTTCACCTTCATGACGTCCACAGACTCATGGGGCATCCAGCCACAGCCACGGAGCCACTCCAGATCAGCTCTGTACACAGCCTAAACAGGTATAAGAATGAACAAGTGCAATAAGAATTAGTGCAATACAGAGATGCAATATAGGGGAATGTGCAGTACAGATTAATTGGATTTTGAATGTCTTCTGTCTTTTTGGCTGAACACTGTTAAATGTTTGTGATATAATAGCCAAGGTTCCTGAAACATTAACATGCATTGATTCTCCTTTCTTAAATAGATAAAGGGTTAGGGTTAGGGTTAGACAAAAAACAAAACAAACTGACATCTACCAGTGTTAGCTATAACTAGAAAAATAGTGCAGCCTAAAAAGTGGTTGTACATTCTTTTGGGATGTAACTAAACTTTTCAAATCCAAATTCCATTCAGATTGCTAAAATGTATGAAGAACTTGTATGAAGAACTATTTATTGATCAGTGATTGATTTTTAATAAATTACTTACGTCGCTCTGGAGGTCATAAGCCTTTCTGGCCTGGACCACATCATTGGAGTCGGGGAGGCAGGTCCACTGGTGCAGCTTGGTCCTGTAGTTGAAATCGTTCACTTGGACTTGGCATTTCTTGGCCAGCTCCAGGCTCAACATGTCAACAGGGAGGTGGAACTTGGTCTTGGATTTGTTGAAATCCTTCTTGTAGATGTTGTCACTGGCAATTTTCACAGAGTGCATTGCCAACATGATCAGTGGATCCTCCTCAACGCATCTGGCTCCAATATGATGGCCAACCTGCTTACGGTAGGCTGCATGGTACTTGTACTAAAAGAGGAGAGATTGGTTAAACTCAATTCAGCAGTTAAAATGGACTAAATTAAATATGTGAATAGATCGTGTTTACAGCATTCTATTCTGGTATTTCTTCATTTCAGATGGAGGGTAGGGGCCAATGTATTTCTATGGGAAATTTGCTGGTTTTGAAAGAAACTAAATGCTTATCTTATTATTTGTTAGAGAGTGGGGCCACAAATTTGCCATTTTAATCTTGTGTTTTAACATCCTTTTAAGTGGCAAAAAAAATCACAAAAATAGTTTCCTTCACTCCATTAGCAAGCCAATGTTTTTCTCTGCTTAAAATCTGCACCTCACCGCCTTCAAGTGGCACTGTCTTTAAGTGATTTGTAGTAGAAGATGGACAACAGAGTTGTGTCTTCTGTGTAGTGGTTGCTTAGTTTTCCCGATGTTCCTTGCAGCCTACCACATGATGTAAACGTTGTTTCTCTGTATATTTTTTACCTATTTTTCTTTGGAGTTTGTTTGTCTAAGGGTTTTTTTGTGTCTTATGATTTCATGACGAACTTACATCACTGACAATATCTCTAGAAGCTTTGGCTCTGATCACAGACACTGCATCCTGCTTGATGTGGTACCCCTTGGCCTTCTGGTCATCCCAATCTTTGGTGTAGAGTTTCTGTGGAAAAATAGAAATAAAAAATAAAGTTAAATGTGTTTGAGCACTTGTTAAATTAGTGAAATGTTCTGGAGTATAACTTACATTGCTGATAGCCACAGCGTTGGCCTTGGACAACTCAAATGTGGGGGCATTAGGGGGTATGTGAATGGTGAGCTTGTCCTTATCCCAAACCTCTCTGTACTTTCTCTGTAAAAGCAAAAAGGAAAAAAGTTATTTTAAAAAACTACCTTGAAATATGTACTCAGCAAGGTAAAAACAATGACAATACAAAATATGTTTTACATAGAGTTAAAATTGTAAATAAAGTTATCACAACAAAAGATTAAAATTAAATTAAAAGTGTACTACTTATGCTGTATTGCTATTTACACTGACTACTGCTTCTAATAACTAATATTTCAACTATAACTACTATTACCACTACTAGTACTAGTACTGCTACTTGTACTGCTGCTACTACTACTACAACTAATACTACTCCATTGCTACTTTTTACTTTTCATAACACTAAACTTTGATAGCATGATCTCTATTTCTGAAATAGAACTAAATAAAGTTGATGAAAATTCTATGCATTTTTGTATATGAAGTATATTTTAGTAAAACCACTCACATCACTGATATTATCTGCATTCTGCTTGGACAGGACGATGGCGGGCAGGTCCACAATGCTGGTGAACTTGACAGTGCTTGGGGGCTGTTTGTACAGACGGTCGTTCAGGATCTTTTGGGCATTTCTCACTTTGATGACATCAATAGAGTCCTGAGGAGACCAGCCGCAGCCTCTCAGCCACTCCAGGTCTGACCTGTACACAGCCTGGAAAACAAAATAATATTTTAGTGTTAAACTTGCATTGTTAAGTAGAATAGTTAATATGTGGCTGTAGTAGTCATGACTGGTATAGAGCAATCATCATTTGCATATTACAAATTCAAATTCTGTCTGCTGAATTTGGTCAATAAATATTCAGAAGCCACAATTTGCTTTGGTTAATAGTGAATAGATTGAATCATTATCTCCAGATATGGGTCAGTGAAACAGTACAAAAATTAGGAACCTGCAGAACATTGTTTAATTAATCATTCATTCATTCATTCATTTAGATAACTGATTACTGGACTGGTAATGTTCCTCAACTTTTGTTGACTGGTGTCCCAAAACTCTTCTAGTCAAAGCTACTCACTCAAAAACGCCATATAAGTCCTGCTTTAACTTACAACTACACTTAATCCAATTATTTATGTCAATAAATATTACCTCTTTAATCTCATTCTACATGGACAGTTACCAGCGTGGTTGGTAATAATAACAGCTCAAAATGCATAAAACTCATAACCACAGTAGGAAAAAAAGTCTAAATACTAATGTTTGCTGTTTACATGCTCACATACACATGGTGGAAGAAATAAAATTTTTGATGTGTGGCCTTTTTATAGTTATTACATTATATAGTGTGTAAGTTTAAAGTGTACTCACATCACTGCGCAGGTCGTAGACTTTTCTGGCCTGCACCACATCATTGGAGTCGGGGAGGCAGGTCCAGTTGTGCAGCTTGGTTCTGTAGTTGAAATCATTCACTTGGTTCTGGCATTTCTTGGCCAGCTCCAGCGACAGCAGGTCCGAAGGAAGGTTGTACTTGGTCTTGGTCTTGTGGAAGTCTTTCTTATAGATGTTGTCACTGGAGATCTTAGCTACATGAGCTGCCAGCAGACACATGGGGTCATCATTGATACTGAGGGCTCCAATGTGATGTCCGCACTGCTTACGGAAACCGGCTTTGTATTTATACTAAAAAAAAAAAAAAGATAGAATATTACAACCTTAGATGCTTAAAATGACTGTAGAAGAGATTAGGGACTTTAAAGGTTATTAAAGGTGATCAAAATACAACTATGATTTGGATATGACATTCATGGAAGATATTTTAGTTATATTCAAGCAATTATCTATGCATATGGCTGCTTTTGGTTTGGTTGGACTAAAATATTCAGTAAATAATGCTCTCAATCAATCTGTTGTCATTTAATTTTAATCCCAAAATATAGCGCTTTTCATGTGCAGGATCTAATTAATATTATTTTCTTCTGTTTATTTCTGTGTATTGCTAAAATGAATGATGAACTGATGAAAATACTTTCAAATTGTTATATTGTGTTTCAAAATTGTAGGGAGCAGTGCACTGAACTCACATCGCTAACGATATCTCTGGAGGCTTTGGCGGCCACCACTGACACAGCGTCCTTGGGGAGGTAGTATCCTTTGTTGATCATGTTTATGAAGCCCTCCTTGTAGAGTTTCTGTAAAGGTAAAAGGAATCATGTTTTTAAAAAGTCATAAAAATAGCAGTGATTACAGCTTTTCAATTAATATTTATTACATTCTGTATGTGTGCTATGTTAAATAAATTTGTCCATTGACCTTACTGGTTTATTCTTTTATAAATCAAAACATTCATTCAGTGTTTAACTTTGCAATTTAAGCTGTCTTCATTCATGAAAGGCACTTCATAAATAGCTAAACTTAAAAATGATTTTAAATATATACATTTTGACTTGCTGTTGACTTGCTGATTATAGTCCAAAGTAATGTTTTCATTGTTTTGTATTAATACATTGTACATTACATAAATTAATATAAAATATGTTTAAATATTTTGTATAAATATTTCAATTAAACATAAATCATTAAGCATTTTTTAACAATTTTACCATGTATTGTTCATTTTCCCTTTCATATAAATTAATTACTGAACAATTTGTGAGTTAAAAACATTACCAGGCTCATGTTGATTTTGTTCTGCTTGGACAAGATGATTTCAGGAGTGTCGGGCTGAATGTGAAGCTGTGTCTTATCCTTCTCCCAGGCAGCAATGTAGGCTTTCTGTAAACACAAAAACATTACAGTTTATTTAAATGTAAAATTCAAGATTTACAAAGGTTATACATATAAGACTAAACAAAAAAGTATCTTTTGGAAATTGCCACTTTTTATTTGCATAATATATTTGAAACTATTTTTTACTATTTATACTACTAAGAAATAAGAAATTGAGAAACTAAGAAATTGTACCAAGGTGCAGAATGTTTAGTTGATGTGTTTTTAATTCTTGAGACAGTCAAGATTAAGACTGTGTTCACACAGGTTCGTACTGGTTTAGTCCTTGTTTGATCCCAGTTTAGTCCAGACAGAGACTTACATTGGTCCTGTTTTAAACCTGGTTTAGTCCGGTCTAAGCAAGGATTAGTTTTGGCTTTAATTCTAGTTTAGTCCTAATTTTGATGTGTTTTCCATTAAAGTGTGAACGCAGTGTAAGTCCCAATGCAGCTCAACAGTGACCACCTTTCCGTTACAGTAAATTTCTCATTCATTTCCCCATAGGCTTTCCCATTGAGACAATGATTAGGGCTAATCAGCTATGTGGTAACTAATGATGACTATATGAAGACCTATAATTTAATTTAAAATCGGTTTCTGGAATGCTATAAACTGCATTTCACTGAATCTTTCATTTTAGTCCATTAGTGAGAAAAAAAGAAAACATAGCAGTGGGTTCATGTGCAATTTTTCATTGCTAATTGGACATAATTAATTTCATAACAAAACAGTGCAACAAAAATAAAGCTGTTTGTAATTATATGCCATGTTTTTACACTATAGTATAATGCAACTCTGTGAAAAATATTCTAAGTATTCAGAATACAATACTCGGACTGGACCATGTATCGTATGCACAGTATATGTACAATACGTTACAAAATACATTTTAAAGCAGGTATTCAGTATTCTAGCTAAAGACATTTCAAAGAATTCTTCCCATCAGAGTTCATTACCTGGTTCATGACCTCGGCGTTAGCTTTAGCCAGCACATAGGGCATGTCTATGGTCTGAGCTGTGGCTTTGAACAGGCTTGGATGTTGGCGATACTTCCTCTCGCTCAGGATCTCTGCAGCTTTCTTTGCCTTTTCCACATCGAGAGACCCAATGGGCACCCAGCCACAGCCCTTGATCCATTCCATATCAGCCTTGTACACAGCCTGGAAGGAATGGAAATAAAAAAATAAAAAATAATATAATTTACTATTTTTACACAGATTTTGCCATCTTATTATTATTATTATTGTTATTAATTTCTTGTTTAAATGCTAGCAATAATGTATTAGTCTGTCTACATCTCCAAAGCTCAAAATGCTATGTTCCACCTTGTGATGTCATCTAGTGGTAGATTTCAAGTATGGAGTTTAAAAACACAGTGGAGCACTTGAATTACCACATGACCTGTGTGTTTTGTGTTTTAGAAAAGAACACAGAACAAATTGTATAACTTGCATGTAGAATGTATAACTACACACTTTAAGTTATCTTTGTATATACTGTATACATAGTATGTATAATTGTAATATAATAATTATATTGTTGCCATATATTAATATTATAATTTAATATTTTAATATATTTAATACAAAAAAGTCTTTCACTTGTAAATTGTTCACTAATGCTAATAAATACATATTTTAACTCACATCACTGCGCAGATCGTAGACTTTTCTGGCCTGGACCACATCATTGGAGTCGGGGAGGCAGGTCCAGTTGTGCAGTCTGGTCCTGTAGTTGAAATCATTCACTTGGACTTGGCATTTCTTGGCCAATTCAAGACTCAACATGTCGACTGGGAGGTGGAACTTGGTCTTGGATTTGTTGAAGTCCTTCTTGTACAGAGCGTCACTGGCGATTTTGGCGGAGTTGATAGCCAGCATCATCAGAGGATCATCTTGAACACATCTTGCGCCAATGTGGTGGCCAACCTGCTTACGGTATCCTGTCTTGTACTTGTACTGTGGTCAGAAAAGAGAGTATAGCATAATATAGCATAGATACACATTCAAAATAATCAGATAAAATATAACAGCATAGCAAGATATTAGTAAAGCATCAATAGCTAGTAACAATTTAAAACTAACAAACAAATCATTTTAATGGAAAAAAGTCCTCTTAATGTTCTAAGAAGTCCATGAATAGGCACTGATCGTAATTACTATAGATAACTAATTACATATTTATTATTCCTTTATTGCCGTTTAATCAGCATAAAATCCATGTTACTCACGTCACTGATGATTTCTCTGCCGTGTTTCGCAGCAATAACAGAAACAGCATCAGGTTTCATGTCGTAGCCTTGCCTGAACATCTTCTCCACAGCCTCTCTGTAGATTTTCTGAAATATAACAGATTCATTAGAAGACAACTGCAATTGAATTAGAACAATATTGTAAAGTTAGATAGTAGTTAACATGTACTGCTTGAGTTAATATAATATAGTTATATACCTTTGATGTATTCATTATGTATTTTTAATCTGATTTATTCTTATTCCATTCACTACTATTGTTGTTTACATTGTTAAATAGCATTACATTAATAATACATTAATAATACACTTTGACTTTGAAGTTTGTAATAGGTCTAGAAAGAATATAACAGTTTTGGTGCGTATCATTTGCAAGATAGAGCCATTATGGATGAAATATGAATTTACTATTGTGCTAGATATTTAGCTACAAAACATAAATATAAAGCTATAAAACCTACCCTGCTGATGTTGTAAGCATTAGCCTTAGAAAGCAAAATCTCAGGAATATCAGGAGTAACATGGGTCTTGAGCTTGTCCGCTTCCCAGGCTGCAATGTAACTCCTCTGTTAAGGCAAAGAAAATATAACACATTAGGATTTTTGGCTTGCATGATTACAATGCATGTGTAGTTGTCAATCACAAGGTCTACTTCCTTCTTCTTTCAATCCATAACATTCTAATTTCTACACAAAAATAGAGACAATTACGTGTATATCATTGCTAATGTTCTGTACCCAGGCCCTGACACTACATTGGTTAAAAACACACAAAAAAAGTGGCCGTTTTTTGTTTTTTTTTACACTTTTTTATACATTTCAGCACTCATCCAAGCAGCTTCTTCAGTTTAGTAAAGTAAGGAGTATGGGTTATTAGTTAAGTCCATGAGGGGCATGAGCAATTATGCAAAATATGACTCGAGTGATAGCTCACACCTTAGAGTAGTTGAATAGACTAATTCTCCTCCTTACTGTAAACAACTAGGGTGTGTTAGTTTCAGTGTAGTTAACGCCTCCCTGTAATTCAATAAATACCCTGTTCATGATGTCAGCGTTAGCCTTGGCGAGGACCATAGGAATAGCTTGTGTATCAGAGGTGAATTTCAGAGTGTCTGGGCTCTGCTTGTACAAACGGTCACTGAGGATTTTGGCAGCATTCTTGGCTTTCAGCACATCCAGTGACCCAATGGGAATCCATCCAACGCCAACGACCTCTTCCATGTCAGCCTTGTAGACAGCCTAAAGAGAAAAAGTGCACAAAGGCATTTATAATTATAGATTCCCAGTATTAGATTTGGTTGTAAACATGACATTAAGAGAAGAGACATTCCAACCATATATTGTATCAGTATTGCTACATTTGAAAGGATGGCTAAGATATCTATCACATTACTTACGTCACTCTGGAGGTCATAAGCCTTTCTGGCCTGGACCACATCATTGGAGTCGGGGAGGCAGGTCCACTGGTGCAGTCTAGTTCTGTAGTTGAAATCATTCACTTGGATCTGACATTTCTTGGCCAACTCAAGATTCAACATATCAACTGGGAGGTGGAACTTGGTCTTGGATTTGTTGAAGTCCTTCTTGTACAGAGCGTCACTGGCGATTTTGGCGGAGTTGATAGCCAGCATCATCAGAGGATCATCCTGAACACATCTGGCACCAATGTGATGTCCAACTTGCTTGCGGTATCCTGTATGGTACTTGTACTATTTGAAAGAAAAAAAATATTATGCAACTTTAGACATACAACACAACATTGCACTTAACTTAAATAGGTTTATCTTGAGGTTCATTTTCTCAAGTTGGTTGACTGTACAGTACGATATATTAATATACTGTAGTAAAAGTATTGATAATCGCATATTAAATCAATAAAAAGCTGTTCAATCAAATCCATATTGGTTATAGACGGATACACAAGTGGATTGTACAAGATCTAATTTTTTTTAAATCTATGGGGTGAAATCAATACATCTTCTGGGTGTATATTGGAGACACTGTATAAGTAGTATAAAAGACATATACATATAATTGGGAGACATCATATTTACTCACATCACTGACAATTTCCCTGGAAGCCTTAGCGGCCTTCACGGAAATGGCATCCACAGGCAGGAAGTAGCCCTTCTTGATGGTTTCGTCAAATCCTTGTCTGTACAGTTTCTGCAAGGAACACACACAGTTAGGGAGCTCATTTTAGCCCAATACAATGGCAATAACTACTATCTTGAAGTGGTGATATGCATTAAATCTTAATAAAACTGTATATTTAGTTTATTTAGTTTAGCATTAGCAACAGTCTACAATTAGTTCTATTTGTTACCTGGCTCATATTGATCCTGTTCTGCTGAGAGAGGACGATCTCAGGAGTGTCAGGCATGATGTGCAGGTTGGTCTTGTCATTCTCCCAGGCTTGCACATAGAGGCGCTAAAAACACACACAGAAAATCCAAAATCATTGTCACAACAGCAAATAAAATCTTAGACACAGTGCACCTGAAAGATTAATTAAATAGGTAGAAATTGTCATACATTATGCTAAGTGACCTGTGGGGTGCTCCAGGGGTTAATCTTGGGGCCCCTTTTGTTCATCCTATAAAGGGTTCATCTACTTACTTTGGCTAAAATCAACACATCTTTTTTGTTCAAGTCCAGGTTGAAAAAAAACCTTGCATGTGTTTTATCAAAATTGTTTTAAATTTCACTTTTAAGCCTATTTCCCTGCTTTGGTGAACTTGTGTGGTTCAGTTTTTTGTTACTGTGACACAATGTAATAGTACTATCCAGATAAATATGACTCCCAAGGTATTCTAAAAAATATCCATGTACATTACAAGTTACATGTAATTCTTATAGCTGTTTATATTACTGTGTTTAGTCATTTAAATGCAGTTGAGTTGTACCTG
Source organism: Odontamblyopus lacepedii (assembly GCA_034769755.1). Taxonomy (NCBI): domain Eukaryota; kingdom Metazoa; phylum Chordata; class Actinopteri; order Gobiiformes; family Gobiidae; genus Odontamblyopus; species Odontamblyopus lacepedii. Next base: position 29,010,515 of record CM068356.1, on the reverse strand, counting down.
GTTCATAGTTTGGGCATTGGACTTGGCCAGGACAAGATTCATGGCATCAGTGGAGCTGGTGAAAGGAACGGTGCTTGGATGCTGACGATATTTCCTCTCACTCAGAATCTCTGCAGCTTTCTTAGCTTTCTCCACATCCAGTGAACCTATGGGGACCCAGCCAAGACCTTGCAGCCATTTCAGATCTGCCTTGTACACAGCCTAAAGAAAGCAAGAATATATTTTACAACTAAACACATTTCAAAACATTGGAGAAAGAAAAAATAGTTTATGCTTACGTCACTCTGGAGGTCATAGGCTGTTCTAGCCTGGACCACATCATTGGAGTCGGGCAGACAGGTCCAGTTGTGCAGCCTTGTGATGTAGTTAGCATGGTTGACTTGAATCTGGTTCTTCTTGGCCAGTTCAAAGGCCAGCATGTCCACAGGGAGGTGGAACTTGGTCTTGGACTTGTGGAAGTCCTTCTTGTACAGAACGTCACTGGCAATTTTGGCAGAGTTCATGGCCAGCATGAGCAGAGGGTCGTCCTGAACACATCTGGCACCAATGTGATGTCCAACCTGCTTACGGTATCCTGCCTTATACTTGTACTAGAGGAAACATAATAATATAATGAGGAATAAATAAGAGTTGGGCCTCACATTTAAGTTAAGAGATCAAACGTGCGATTGTTTTCTTACATCACTGGCAATGTCTCTTGAAGCCTTGGCAGCCAAAACGGAAATCGCGTCTTGGCGCATGTCATAGCCCTTCTTCTTGGAATCCTCATGGGCCTGCTTGTAAGCTTTCTGTGAATTAATATAAACATAATATACTTAAATATCATATTGCAGAGTGTGTACAACATTCTACCAATTATACACTTACCACGCTGTAGTTAACATTGTTGGCTTTGGCCAGGAGGATATCCATTGCATCAGGCATAACGTGGATGTTTGTCTTGTCATTGTTCCAGGCTTCAATATAAGATTTCTATAATGCCAGAATATGATAAGTAAATTTACCTCATATTAAACCATACTAACCTGTTGCTCTGAGATATATATTTTTGAAAAAATATATACCTGATTCATGATTTGGTTGTTGGCCTTAGCCAGAACCATGGGCATGTCTTCAACGGTGCTGGTGAACTTGAAGTTGCTTGGATGCTGACGATAGCCTCTCTCATTGAGGATTTTACCAGCATATTTAACTTTCTCAACATCAACTGAACCAATCGGAACCCATCCCATACCTTGAAGCCACTTCAGATCTGCCTTGTACACAGCCTGTAGGACACAGGAGAATATTTTAAAGCATAAAAGAAAAAAGTAGTTAAATTGCTAAACTTCCATCAGTGTGCTGTGGCTACAATAGTATCTTACCACCACCGGGTATGGAGTGAATGAATAATGCTCTGTAAAGCATCTTTGAGTGTCCAGAAAAGCATTATTATTATTATTATTATTATTATTATTATTATTATTATTATTATTATTATTATTATTATTATTATTATTATTATTATTATTATTATTATTATTATTATTATTATTATTATTATTATACTTACGTCACTCTGGAGGTCATAAGCTGTTCTGGCCTGGACCACATCATTGGAGTCGGGCAGACAGGTCCAGTTGTGAAGCTTGGTGATGTAGTTAGCGTGGTTGACTTGAATCTGGTTCTTCTTGGCCAGTTCAAAGGCCAGCATGTCCACAGGGAGGTGGAACTTGGTCTTGGACTTGTGGAAGTCCTTCTTGTACAGAGCGTCACTGGCGATTTTAGCTGAGTTCAGAGCCAGCACGAGCAGAGGGTCGTCCTGGACACTGCGAGCACCAATGTGATGTCCAACCTGCTTACGGTATCCTGCCTTGTACTTGTACTAGAGGAAAATGGAAAATAGTTACACACATATTATACACACATTTTTGTCCAAATCTAAAAGAAATGTTGTCAATTTACATCACTGGCAATGTCTCTTGAAGACTTGGCAGCCAAAATGGAAATGGCGTCTTGGCGCATGTCATAGCCCTTCTTCTTGGCATCCTCATAGGCCTGCTTGTATGCTTTCTATGAATGATTATTAACACAGAGTAAAGTATTCAGATTATTTAGCACAAATATATGTATATAAATATTGTCTTTTATACTCACCACACTAAAGTTAACATTGTTGGCTTTGGCCAGAAGGATATCCATGGCATCAGGCATGATGTGGATCTGGGTCTTATCATTGTTCCAAGCTTCAACATAGGATTTCTGTATCAAAAGAACATTTTAGAAGAACTATGTCCTAGCACGTAAAACATTATTCTGAACTATAATTTGAAAAGTATAAGTATAATGTTTTTGTCCTTGGTATAACTGAAAACCCATCCTAACCTGGTTCATGTTCTGGTTGTTGGCCTTAGCCAGAACCATGGGCATGTCTTCAACGGTGCTGGTGAACTTGAAGTTGCTTGGATGCTGACGATAGCCTCTCTCATTGAGGATTTTACCAGCATATTTAACTTTCTCAACATCAACTGAACCAATCGGAACCCATCCCATACCTTGAAGCCACTTCAGATCTGCCTTGTACACAGCCTGAAGAAAATAACAATAGTATATTCTTCAGAAATTGAAATTCATGAAAGTATTTAAAATTGTTAAAGAAACTAGTATACTTACATCACTCTGGAGGTCATAAGCTGTTCTGGCCTGGACCACATCATTGGAGTCGGGCAGACAGGTCCAGTTGTGCAGCCTTGTGATGTAGTTAGCGTGGTTGACTTGAATCTGGTTCTTCTTGGCCAGTTCAAAGGCCAGCATGTCCACAGGGAGGTGGAACTTGGTCTTGGACTTGTGGAAGTCCTTCCTGTACAGAGCATCACTGGCAATTTTAGCTGAGTTCAGAGCCAGCATGAGCAGAGGGTCGTCCTGGATGCTGCGAGCACCAATGTGATGTCCAACCTGCTTACGGTATCCGGTCTTGTACTTGTACTACGAATAGAAACAAAATAATATTTACCACAGGAATTAAAAACTATAGCTCTACATTCTGCAGTTTAGAGAAGAGCCTATTAAACGTTTTCTTACATCACTGGCAATGTCTCTTGAGGCCTTGGCAGCCAAAATGGGAATAGCATCTTGGCGCATATCATAGCCCTTCTTCTTGGAGTCCTCATGGGCCTGCTTGTATGCTTTCTAAATTGAAAAATAAGGGAAAAGAGCCAGTTATACTGTGCAAATTCAGAAAATTTTGTATTAACTTAGTAGTTGCAGATGAAAAACATACCACACTGTAGTTGACTCTGTTGGCTTTGGCCAGGAGAACATCCATGGCATCAGGCATAATGTGAACGGAAGTCTTGTCCTTCTCCCAGGCAGCTGTGTAAGCACTCTGGAAACATGTTTAGAAGAATTTAATACAAACATTATCAACAAAACATGCAACAAATAAAATTCATAAAAATAGCACTAGCACACCTTGTTCATGATTTGGTTGTTAGCCTTAGCCAGAACCATGGGCATGGCCTCTGCAGTACTGGTAAACTTGAAGTTGCTTGGATGCTGACGATAACTCTTCTCCTCAAGGATTTTACCTGCATATTTAACTTTCTCAACATCAATTGAACCAACGGGCACCCATCCAAGGCCTTTGAGCCACTTCAGATCAGCCTTGTACACAGCCTGTGAACAAAAAGAACGGATTTTAAAACATGTCTTATGCATATAAAAGAAATTGCCAGAACCTGCTATACTTACGTCACTCTGGAGGTCATAGGCTGTTCTGGCCTGGACCACATCATTGGAGTCGGGCAGACAGGTCCAGTTGTGCAGCCTTGTGATGTAGTTAGCGTGGTTGACTTGAATCTGGTTCTTCTTGGCCAGTTCAAAGGCCAGCATGTCCACAGGGAGGTGGAACTTGGTCTTGGACTTGTGGAAGTCCTTCTTGTACAGAGCGTCACTGGCGATTTTAGCTGAGTTCAGAGCCAGCATGAGCAGAGGGTCGTCCTGGACGCTGCGAGCACCAATGTGATGTCCAACCTGCTTACGGTATCCGGTCTTGTACTTGTACTAGAAATGCATGAAGTTTTGATCAGAGAAACAAAATCAAGGTCTATCGCCAATTCAAGTCTAAGCTCAGAATAACATCAGCCAATGGATCTATTCAAAAGTCATGGCAACAAATGTGAAAAAAGTTAGCTGTTTGCTTTAATTTCTTATAACATTTTTTATTTAATTTTAATCTTAGGGTTCATGGCTTTTTAATAGTACATTTTGATTTAATTGCCTTACATGTAATTGTCTGATGTTATTAATACTAAAACTATCACTCTTTATCTCCCTTAATTACAGATTTGCTGTTTAATCCTGTTCAGTTCAATGCCTCATAACCTAAATTGTCAACCACCAATTGGCAGACCTATTGTGAGTACTAAAACCACTGCATCTAAGGAGTGGGTTTGCATTTATTCTGTACTTACATCACTGGCAATAGCTGTGGAGGCCTTAGCAGCCTGAACACCAATAGCATCAGCACGGTAGTTGTGTCCCTTCTTCTTTGACAGCTCATTGTCCAACTTGTACAGTTTCTGAAAACCAAAACACACAGAAATTAATAAACATCTAATTGTGATGCAGAAATTAATTGTGTTTTAAATAAATTATACTGTACCTCACTGTAGTTCTTTCTATTGTCACGAGCCAGCACAACATCCATCGCATCGGGCATAAGGTGAATAGTAGTCTTGGCCTTCTCCCAGGCTTGAATATAGGCTTGCTATTTACACAAATGAAAAAAAAAACGTATTCAACTGTTGCAGTATATGATAATAAAATGTTTGCACTTTATTCTACACTACACTAAATACATTGTACCTTTTAACATGTAACACACAGCCTGTAGTAACATGTACTTGTAGGTTTAGGTGCTGAATTACATGTTATTCTCAAAGTGTGTTACATTCAGGTTACATGTAATTACAGGTTGTTACAAAGTGTTACGTGTTATTACTGGCTATTACACAGTGAATTCCAATGTACAGGTTTAGGGTAATGTATAAGGTAAGTACGCTGTATCAAATAACATGGAAAAAATATCATCCAAAAGTGTGCACCTTGTTCATGATCTGGTTGTTGACTGTTGCCAGTGCCACATCCATGGACTGCATGTCTTTGGTGAATTTGAATTGGCTTGGGTGTTGGCGGTAATTTTTCTCATTTAAGATCTGACCAGCTGTTTTAGCCTTTTCCACGTCCAGAGACCCAATGGGGACCCATCCCAGGCCTTTGAAGTAGTTCTGGTACTCACTCTTGTACTGATTCTGTGGAAGAAAACATTAACAAAATATATTTATTCTAAAAAATGGGAACTTGGCTCCATCCAGCCATATTAGTTAAAAAATGTATTTTTTACAATTACATTTTTAAAAGTAATATAATATTTTTGTCTAAATTGATTGCTGTTATGTTCAATATGGGCTAATATAAGCAACCCAGCTGATTCAAACTAAAACTAAATAAGACATATAAACATACTCTATAACTAGTAACTGATGTAACGAGTATAACTCTAGTTTTCAAGTCTGGTCTTTATAACAAAGATGCGTATATTGCTAATTCTACTTAATTAATCCAACCCACTTAAACACAATATACGGTAAATATTTTTTGAGAAGTCATTAACAGCATGCATACTCACATCGCTGGCAATGAACTGCATGTTACGAGCCAGTTCCAGGTTCATGGCATCAGGGAGGAGCAGGTTGCTGTGTGAAATCTGTTTGTACCCAGCATTGGTCTGAGCTTTGGTGGCCTGTTTAGCATGGACCACGCTCATCATGTCGACTGGGGTGTGGTACTTCAGCTTGGCCTTGTGGTAGTCCTTCTTGTAGTTCTTATCGCTCTGGTGTTTAGCCACCTCCATGTAGTGAACCAGGAGAGGGTCGTCCTGCAGGCTACGCAAACCAACATGGTGTCCCTTGGCTTTCTCAAAGGCCAGCTTGTACTTGTACTGTCAAATGAATACAATACTTGTCAGTCATTAACATTGTATTGATATTTCAGAGAGCAGTATCTTCATCACAATGGTCTATGAGATGCTTTTGTTATGCAGAAACACTTACCGACTATTCTAAATATTGGGTAGTAGTTGAGAAAAAAAAAAAAAAACATACTGGCTGTTTAATTCCTGTTACTGAATACTAGTATATAGGCTACTGTTGTGTCCTTAGGCAAGACACACCTTACCAGCTTGCTTACAGTGTTACTTTATGCATATTTATGACCAACTACCATGCATTCTCTGTAAAAAAAATAATGCTGAATAGGTAGCTATAAAAAAAAAATACATTTTATAGACCCACATATACTAAAATTGAGAAATAGTAAGAAAGATGCAGCAATATTACTTACATTGCTAGCAATAATGGTGCCAGCCTTAGCGGCCACAATTGGGATGGCATCTGCCTTCATGTTGTGACCCTTCAGAGCCATTTCCACCACTCCAGCTTTGTAAAGTTTCTGTAAAAGAGAAAAATACATACATTACCCAAAACGTATAAACTTGTAATTTGAAAATATGTACTCAATCAATGACTAAAGAGTAGTTTGACAATAGAGATTATGAGTGAGTTGGCATACCACAAAAATTCCCTGTTAGCATAGACGTAAACCAATAGAGGGAGATTTATATGCAACCACTACAGTGTGTATTAACAAGGGGAGATTGAGCACTTAAGAAAAAGCTGTTTTGTTAACTATTTTTTGGCTAGTGTAACCCTTGTTCCTCTATTAACATAATTAGAGTTTTAAGACTCATCAAGTGCAATGTAACACAATATAACTGCCTGTAGCAACCTAAACCAATCTCTAAACAATGTAATTACACTGATGTTACACAGCACATTACATAGCAATCAATGTGGTAGGTAAATTGTATTAAATGAAGTGTGAAATCAATTCTGACGTAAGTGGCAATCAGAGTCAACTTCTTACAGATACTGCTATAAATATGATTTCTGGTAGAAAACTAGGAAGAAAGAAGAAATTAAGATGATATTTTGCATTTTATTTTCTTACCTGATTCATGTTGAGAGCATTAGCTTTAGCCAGGAGAACATCCATAGAATCAGGCATGACATGGATTGTGGTCTTGTCCTTCTCCCATTTCTCAGTATAGGCTTTCTGTAAGTAAACAAATCAGAGACATTTTTACAGTTTTTCATTACATTATGAACTATGGCCATTATAATGCAAATAAAATAACAATGCTATACCTTGTTCATGATCTGATTGTTGGCAGTGGCCAGAGCAACATCCATAGAGTCCATGAGTTTATGGTATTTGAAGACAGATGGATGAGTGCGATACTTTCTCTCACTTAGAATGTCTCCACCAACTTTAGCGGTTTCCACGGGGAGCGACCCAATGGGCACCCAGCCGCAGCCCTTGACGTAGTTGTTGTATTCTGATTTGTATTCCACCTGTGGAGCAACACAATGAACATATGTCAGTAATATCCCTTTAAATATAATGTAACAGACAAGTAGCAACCAGAAATAACAAGTAATTACATCATAGTTTGTATTGTGCTGTGTTCAAGTTACATGTTATTAAGAATTGTTACATATGTATTATAACATATATAACATATACATATAACATGTGTATTAATAGATTAATATAATGATTTATCCGGTGCTGAGAGGTACAATAATATTGTCCACATTTAATGTTTATTTATAAACCTCACTACCAATTTAGATTCACTGGTCACACTGATTTCTGATTGCAAGTGTGAGAGTTTCTATATTTATAGCAAAAAGTAACAAGGATAGAGGATCAACTTTTCACGTTCCTCTATGAATGGTGGTCTTAACTCTGGAGGTTGAATTATTATATAATGCTTGTAGCCATGATTTAAATCTGGTTGCAGACCAAAGCAGTCAAGAGTGTCAAACAAAATGGCAATTTACTAAATCAAAAACCTCTCAGCATCAAATGTTATAGATATTAGCGTTAGACGGATATATCAGTTGGCCAATATATATCTACCCAATATCTGCCTTAAATTTTCAGCACAGGCTGATATTTGGTTTTGGCAGCGATAAACTGTTTTAGTGAGCTGATAACAGCGCTAGCTAGTGTTACAACTTCATGTTAACCACACAGACAGTGGCGCTTTCTGCACTCAGGCTGTGCACGCATCCACTGTGATGATAAACAAATAATCCGTCTAAAAATTTATGGTAAAGAAAGTGCTGTGGGTGATTTGTAGTAAATTCAAATAACATAATTTGGGGGAAATTATCTAAATTGGCAATACATCCATCCATCCATCCATCTTCTCCCGCTTAATTCAGCTGGGTCGCGGGGGCAGTTTGCTGCCCAATTCTCAAAGCACCTGACCCCCCCTATGAACCCCTCTGTGAGTGGAGCCCACAGGAGGGTGGATGTCATGGTCCTTGATGTTAGTTCATAGGGGTGCTGCATGTTTTGAGTTGATGGGGGGAAACCGGAGTACCCGGAGGAAACCCATCCAGACACGGGGAGAACAGGCAAACTCCACACAGAAAGGCCCGGGTGACCTTGCTGTGAGGCATGAGTGTTGCCACTCAGCCACCGTGCTGCCTAAATTGGCAATACATATTGGGCAATACCAAAAAAATTCGATAGATAGATAAGATAAATATTTTATGATCACAAAGGGAATTAAATTTTTGGCAGGTTATGGTTATGGATTTTAAACATTTTTACATTGGTATCAGCTATCGGTCGCTCTCTAATTGAGATCATTTTAGATGGATAGCTATTCATATATTCTTGCTCCATTAGAAGGATGATTATCATTCATATATTCTTGCTCCACAATGCCTTCTGTACATTCTATCAAGATTTGTTGTGAGGTCTTTATGAGCAAAAATCAATTTTGCAATTTCCTTATGCTATTAGTGGACAGAACTTTAATAATCTGAGAACTATCCAGAGCGTAGATGAAACACTACAATTCTAAGGGTACAATTTGTGCTATTTGACCATAAACTGAAACTTACATCACTACAGATGGTGTTCATGGTTCGTGCCAACACCAGGTTCATGGCATCAGGCATCAGCAGGTTACTGTGTGAAATCTGTTTGTACCCAGCATAGGTCTGAGCTTTGGTGGCCTCTTTGGCGTGGATAATGCTCAGCATGTCGACTGGGGTGTGGTACTTCAGCTTGGACTTATGGTAGTCCTTCTTGTAGTTCTTATCGCTCTGGTGTTTAGCCACCTCCATGTAGTGAACCAGGAGAGGGTCGTCCTGCAGGCTACGCAAACCAACATGGTGTCCCTTGGCTTTCTCAAAGGCCAGCTTGTACTTGTACTGAAAAATAAATTCAGAAAATTTAGTTAACAATTTTGTAAATAATCGGGCTGCAACTAATGATTGTTCCAGTAGTCGACAAGTCAGACAATTAACAACACTTAACCAAACAACTGAAACATGAAACATGCCAAAATCAAAAAAGGCATTTTTTTTAAGTCAGACAATTATTTCTATTGTACATTGAGATTTTTCAGATTTAATAATGGTGCTGTCTATGTTATATATCATATTGTCATAAAAGTTTTTTGAGCATGTGTCTTAGCTTCTCTAGTTTCATTAACAATTCACAATGTTTAAACAGAATTACAAATATTTGAATAGTTAATTAGTCACTATTATTCTTTTTTTCTGATTCTGAATTATTAAATACTTACATCACTAGCAATAATAGTGCCACTCTTGGCAGCCACAATTGGGATGGCATCTGCCTTCATGTTGTGACCTTTGAGGGCCATTTCCATCACTCCAGCTTTGTAAAGTTTCTGGAAAAAACAGATAAATATATGTTACAATACCATACACTGGCAATGTTTACACAACAATTTGGTCATTGGATTTCATAATCAGATTAATAGAATGTCATGTAATCAGTGGCTATGTTCACCTGCGTACCAAAATCTGATTTATAATCTGTTTCTGAACCTGAAAAATGTGAGTATTATTTTAATGATATTAGGAAAAAAACTGATAATAATATGATTTAGAGTGCCAGCCACTTACACGATTAGACAAAGAAAATTATGCAAAAAAAGTGCAAACTAATGTGGCAAAAGCATAAATAAAAGAGAAAATTGAATTGTCAAATAAAACTCTAAATGTCCATTGATTAACTAACACCCAAGTGTTTGTCATGATCAGATTTCTCTTGTGCATGTAAACACGCACCAAAAATCAGATCTAATTATGGCGTTATCTGTTTATTGTGGCTGATTGTTTATTTTTCTAGCCATGCAAATGTACCCAGAGATAATATTGTTCCTATACACACAAATAAAATACATTTTGTTTTGTAAAATGACCTTACCTGGTTCATGGTGAGAGCATTAGCTTTAGCCAGGAGGACATCCATAGCATCAGGCATGACATGGATTGTGGTCTTGTCCTTCTCCCATTTCTCAGTATAGGCTTTCTGTATGTGAACGAATTAGTTACATACATAGTTACACTTTGAATAATTGTTGCCATTATAATGTAAAATAACAATGCTATACCTTGTTCATGATCTGATTGTTGGCAGTGGCCAGAGCAACATCCATAGAGTCCATGAGTTTATGGTATTTGAAGACAGATGGATGAGTGCGATACCTTCTTTCACTTAGAATGTCTCCACCAACTTTAGCGGTTTCCACTGGGAGTGACCCAATGGGCACCCAGCCGCAGCCCTTGACGTAGTTGTTGTATTCTGATTTGTAGTCATTCTAGAATGGAAAAAATATTATCATTATTTATAATAGTGAACAACATAGTATACACAAACCGGGTCTAACCCAGAACAAAACCAGGTCTAACCCAGAGCTGAACTGGGTTTAATCCAGAACTAAATCAGGTCTAGTTCAGGATGAAACCAGGTCTAATCCAGAGCTAAACTGGGTTTAATCCAGGACTAAACCAGGTCTAAACCAGGATTAAACCAGGTCTAACTGTGAAATAAACTAGGTCTAACCCAGAGCTAAACCAGGTCTCACTGAGAATTAAACCATGTCTAACCCAGGTCTAAACCAGGTTTAAATCAGGTCTAGTCCAGGATCAAACCAGGTCAAACCCAAAATTAAACCAAGTATAACCCACAACTAAACTAAGTCAAACCCAGAACTAAACCAAGTCTAACCCAGGAATAAATTAGGTCTAACTCAGAACTAAACCAGGCCTAACCAAGAACTATACAAGGTCTTTATACTAAACAGATCTAAAGCACCTCTGATAGATGCTGACCATTGCACAGACATCATAAAATGTATGTAAATGTATTGCTTTGTGGGTATTGCTTATAAGATATTGTGACTTAATCATTTTGTCACTTACATCACTAGTCTGGGTGTTCATGGTACGGCACCGCTGCAGATGCAAATTGTCAGGCAAAAGCATGTAGCTGTGAGGAATCTTCTTGTACCCAGCCATGGTCTGAGCTTTAGTAGCCTCTTTAGCATGGACCAGGCTCATCATGTTGACTGGGGTGTGGTACTTCAGCTTGGCCTTGTGGTAGTCCTTCTTGTAGTTCTTATCGCTCTGATGTTTAGCCACCTCCATGTAGTGAACCAGGAGAGGGTCGTCCTGCAGGCTGCGGAAACCAACATGGTGTCCCTTGGCTTTCACAAACTCCTTCTTGTACTGGACCTAAAACAGAAGAGATAGAGTTAGGAACCATAATGTTTTCAAAAGGAAAGAAAATGTATGCAAGAAAAATGTTTTTTGTTAGATTGTTAGACTTTCGGTATTTAAGAGAAGATTTAGACAGTTTACATTTAGTTAAAAATTAAATATTACACACAGTTTTGTCAAAATGAGTTAGTCGCTTCCCATATCCCTTGTTGGGAAACACTGATCTAAAACAATAAGTAGTGTCTAAGTGTAATAACCAAAATCCTTAATTCTCTCAGTGTAATTACAAGTAAGTCCATAGTGTGTTACATTGTGCTTAATAAAATAAATTGATAATTTTATTGATTGTGTTTTGTTCATTAGAGATAGTACCACGAGAGATAGTACCACTAGAGATGTCTCAACTACACATTGTTTGGGTTATCCTAGTATTGATTAGTGTGTAATATGTTACAAATACTTATAAAACAATGTTAAACGAGTATTTCAGTAAATTATAATTGCCTTATAATTGTTTAATTTGTGTTAGTTGTTGTACTTACATCACTGGCGATGTGTCTTCCCTGCTTGGCGTGCAGAATGGGAATAGCATCAGCCTTCATGTCATAACCTTTAGCAATGGTCTCCAGCCACTTGTGCTTATAGTGACTCTGTTGACAAAAACATATCATTTGTTATTAGATGTTTTAAGTATTTTTAGATTTTTGTTGTACTTCATTTTTGATGCTTACTTCGCTAAGGGTTTGGGCATTGAATTTAGCCTGGATGAACTCAGGGCTATCCACAGGGAGGTTGTAAGTGTGCACAAATTTCTCACCAGAAGCCTTGTAAGAAGCCTAAAGAAATATAGTTATCATTATTCGCAACATATTGAAAATACATACATATATTTGTATAAAAAATAAATGTTCAAATTAATAGAATAATTTAATCTGATACAGACACTTTAAAGTCAAAATTTCTATATTTCTGTATATTTTATTGAACCTATATTTCTTTTATTATTATGATCTTAGTCTTACATTATCCATGATCTTGGTGTTGGCCAGAGCCAGAGCCATGTGCATAGCGTCAGTTTTGCTGGTGAATTTGAAGTTGCTGGGGTGCTGACGGTAACTTTTGTCATCCAGGGCAGTTGTAGCAGTTTTAGCCAACTCAACCGGAATGGAACCAATGGGGACCCAGCCAGTGCCTTTGCTGTAGTTGTTGTATTCAGACTTGTACTGGTTCTATAAAGCAGTTGTAGTCATTTTGTTATTACATGGACAAGATAAAAGATGAAAGGTTACATGCAGTTTAGGGTTTAATGCAAAATAAAATGCTGTGTACGATCCTTTATAATCTGAATATAATTTTTTTCTGCACTTGTCTTTGCTGGCAATAGGGAACTTTTTGGACACTTAAATATGCATAACAGCTAGTAACTTTCCATGGTATGAATTCAGAATTAGGGATTTCACAATACAGAATTTTAGTGATGCGATAACCGTGAGAAAAAACATCATGATTGAATGATTATTCACAAAGATTGACACCATGAATAAACAACAGTGGACTCCTTCCATTTTCATTTCCTTCCTAATATGTTTCAGTATGTGACCAGCTTTATTAACACAAACTTTTTGAATGACAAAGTAAAGTTGAATATATATAAGCAGCCAGATAAAAAAGAACTTTACATTCATTGTACTTTTGAAGTATAGATTGAATGGAAATGAGTTCATTTTGCTTTTAATATTATCACTTTTTTTTTACTGTAATGATTAGAAGTGTAAGGCATCATCATGAAATAATTGTTTTATAGATCAATGCACTTACACTGTTGTCAAATTCTAAGATTCTAGGAAAGGAGTTTGTATTCTAACTAATACATCACTAAACTGGATGTAATAGGCCATCTCATGATAAGCATTCATTGTAAATGCACAGTATATCTCATTTATTCTCTAAAATTTCCCTTATGAAATTATATAAATTATTATAATTATAGAAACTTGTACTCACATCACTCTGGATATCCATCATGGTACGGCACAGCTGCAGGTGCAAATTGTCAGGCAAAAGCATGTAGCTGTGAGGGATCTTCTTGTACCCGGCCATGGTTTGAGCTTTAGTAGCCTCTTTAGCATGGACCACGCTCAGCATGTCGACTGGGGTGTGGTACTTCAGCTTGGCCTTGTGGTAGTCCTTTTTGTAGTTCTTATCACTCTGGTGTTTAGCCACCTCCATAAAATGAACCAGGAGAGGGTCGTCCTGCAGGCTGCGGAAACCAACATGGTGTCCCTTGGCTTTCTGATAGGCCAGCTTGTACTTATACTGTCAAATAAAATAAAAAGAGTGTCATTGCTTTAGTTTTATATCATTTATTATGCATAGATATTTCATAAATATTTCAGCCAAAAAGACAAACTCACTTAAATCCCTCTGTCTGAACTCTGCCTTGTCAAAGAAAATCTTTTTACTCCACGTTTAAATAAATATGCCAACCTGATGATTATAATATTAAGTAATTTTACATGTGATTGGTAAATTGAACTTGGTTGTACTGGAATGGAACGCTTTTCCTGTTTTTTTCACATATTGATTAAAAAATGAAGAGTAGATGAGTAGTTGAATAATCTCCAAACTGATAATGAAACAATAGTAATGAACAGTATGTGAGTTAAATACATGCTTGGGTCTCACCAGTTGTACTGAAAAATGTACATTGCTTTTTCATATGATTATTTCAGATATTTTAAATGTATAACATAAAATAAGTTAATTAAATATATACTCAGTTGACACTTAGACATCACTTTTCATTTATAAATAATGTACAGTACATTTTCTCTGGCTTTTAACACTGCGTGAGTTGTGTGGTCCTCTGTGTCTTTTATTATATTTTAGGGTTTTTTATTATTTTATTGTGCTTAGAGTATTTATTTTTTATTTATTTATTTTTTTTTTTGTGTTTTTATCTTTTATTGTTTTTATTATTTTATGGTATATTTATTTGTATGCACTCTGGTAGGGCATTTGATTACTTGTTTGTTTTAAACAGTTTCTGTAGTTATTTGTTTATTTTAAATAATGGTTTTGTGCAGCACTTTGGAAACGCTTTCAGTTTATGAAATGTGCTATATAAATAAAGTGGATTGGATTGGATTGGATTTTAGATTTGTTTTAACAGCTTAACCAATGTTAGCTTTACTTACATCACTGGCAATGTCCCTGGAACTTTTTGCAGCAACCACGGGAATAGCATCTCCCTTCATGTGATGTCCTTTGAGCAGGTCACGGCGGTGAGAATAGGTATAGAAGTTCTACAGGAATATTAAAAAGTTTAATTATTCATAGTTTCATTTAGATAACTGTAAAAAAATAAATAAATAAATAAAGTACCTGGCTGATGTTGACAGCATTGTATCTCGCTTGCTGAAATTCAGGAGCATCAGCAGGAAGGTGGTAAGTGTGCATGAACTTCTCTCCACTGGCTTTATAGTCTTTCTGTAATTCACACAACAAACAACCCACAGTTTATAAACTATAAACTATATGTTAATATAGTTTGTGTTGTCCAGTATTGTAGGGTATATTGTCTGTTTTGTTTTTATTGTTTCAAGTTTCAGAGCACATGAAGGTTGGAGGATCAGATCCAGCTTATGCAAGGTGCTTCACCTGTATTGGCTAGTATGAATATGGTGTGTGCCTGAGTGATTGGTGGTGGTTGGAGTGGCCAATGGTGCAGATTGGCAGCCTTATGTCCATCTGTCTGCCCTAGGGCTGAGTGTGGAATAAATAAATAATCACTTTGAGATGCCTCAAGTTTGTAAGTTTGTAAAAGTGCATTACAAGTGCAAGGCAATCTCATTACAGTATTATGGTAGGTAGATACTGTGTTTTGTAGGGTATAATTCTTCATGACATATTTTCTTACCACATTGAGGTTCCTACTATTAGTCTTGGCAAGCTCCATCATCATTGAGTCCATGCCGCTGGTGAATTTGAAGTTGGAGGGATGCTGTCTGTACTTCCTCTCATCCAGAGCTGAGGCTGCAGCTTTGGCTTTCTCCACATCCAGAGACCCAATGGGCACCCAGGCACTGCCCTTCACCGCAGTCTCATAATCCATTTTGTAGTTCACCTGAAAAATATTTGTTTTGCACTGATAACACTGTACTTTCATATGAAAACAAAGTACATTCACAAATGTATGGGAAGACATTTGAAACATTTTGATTTCAAAAGCAGTATCTAGATAACTACCTTTAAAACCTTTACTACTATGGATCAAAACTGCACAAGAAAGGTCACGATTTGTCCTATTTATGTGATTTTTAATAGCATCATGATTTCATAGAACCCCAAAATTCAATGCACATCATTAAAGGGCCTGTACTTGATTTTTTCCCCTTGTATTTGAGCAAAATCTGTCTTGCACCAGTATATTTATATGCCCACGTGTGAGCTCTCTGCATCTATTGAAAGTATTTTATTGGTCGATATTCACAAATTCAGTTTTTTGTGCATTATTGTGAAAAGCACTCATGAACTCGCAATGAATAAATAGGATGCTCAGATTGCATAAGGTAATGAGGATTTTTTGAACCACTGCAAACCGTTTAAAATGATCTACAGTAGTTCTGTTTTTCACATTTTTCAGACAGTAAAAATCAGGCACTGCACTTTAAAAGGAATCCCCACCCTCACATACAATTTGACTTGATACTCACATCACTTTGGTTAAAGTTCATAGTACGGGCCAGTTCCAGGTTCATGGCTCCAGGCAGGAGGCAGTAGTTGTGAGGAATCTTCCTGTACCCAGCCATAGTCTGAGCTTTGGTGGCCTGTTTGGCATGGACCAGGCTCATCATGTTGACTGGGGTGTGGTACTTCAGCTTGGCCTTGTGGTAGTCCTTCTTGTAGTTCTTATCGCTCTGGTGTTTAGCCACCTCCATGTAGTGAACCAGGAGAGGGTCGTCCTGCAGGCTGCGGAAACCAACATGGTGTCCCTTGGCTTTCACAAACTCCTTCTTGTACTGGACCTAGAGGCATACAGTAGGAAGTAGGTGTGAGAGATCTGGCAAATAATTCTTTTAAATGTTTTAAATATAAAGCAAGTTTTAGTTTTAGTCCATTCAGTGTTTTGATGCCTTGATGAGAATCTACAATGTAAATAGTCATGGAGATAAAAACAAAAATAAATGAAAAAGTGTGCACAAACATTTGATTGGTAGTGTACAATTTGTAAACCTTTGTTACTATTTCTGTACAACAACTTATGTAATATCATGTCAATTTTCTGCCATCTTCATCTTACACCACTTACTGCATACAGCTGGGTTATTTTTAATATGTACAAATCTGTACCTTACGCATTTTTATTTTTGTATTCACTTTTATTCCCTCTCTATTTGTGAGATAATGTGTCCTTGTAAATTTTGCATAGTCATAATGAGAGGTACGATATTGCATAACATATCAGAATTACTTTTTAGTTCATGATAAATGGACTTACGTCACTGGCAGCGTGGCGAGCAGCTTTAGCGGCAACCACGGTGATGGCATCTGGCTTCAGGTCATAACCCTTTGCGATATGCTCCAGCCAGGCCTGCTTGTAGTTTTTCTGTAATAATAACCCATACACAGATTTAGTACTTATTTGGTTACATATTTAGAATGCTACTTACAATAGAGGATCTAAAAATGTAAGAAAATAAAGATGGTTAACTTTAATTTCTCACAAAAAACTTTTAATTGTACTCTATATACTAGAATACATGAAATATTTGTACAGATAACTACATACAGTATCATCAATTGGGTAATATAATGTTATTATTAAAATGCAGGAAAAACATTCAACACTGATAAAGAAGTTTTATTAGTTTTTAAGGGTAGTGATGTAATTTGCAATATTGGAAAGATATGATATATTTAAAAATCCCCAAATGTGAGTTACAGTAAAATTGTCCATCTCTAAATAAAATAATATTGTTGGTTTACTGCTAGATAATTAAACACTTGATAGTAAGAAATATCACTGAAAATCTAAAATACTTGTGATGCTATGGATGGGCGATTTATCTGTTCCAGTATCGGCCGATATTGATACAGATACTTTTATATCAGTATTCAATTACCGATATTCAATATTTTTCCCACTGTCCCTTTCGCTGTGCACCCTTTTTAAACAGACTAGTCGTTTACAGTTTAAAATCTGGTACTCACGTTGCTCATGTTGTAGGCATTGCATTTGGCCTGAAGGAACTCAGGGACATCAGGAGGCAGAGAGTATTTCTGATGGATCTCCTCCAAGCCTTTCTTGTAAAACAGCTACAAATATACAACATAATACAAGTTGAATTAATATAAATTTGCAACTTAAAATATATACAGCAGTATTTTTTTACACCCATAACATTGTTTAATTGTTCACATTAATAAGTTTGTATATGTTAAAACTTACATCACTTCTCTGCAGCTGGTTGACCTTGGCCTGCATCATAATGGGGTGGTCATCGATGGCAGTGAAGGGAATAGTGTCTGGGTGCTGTCTGTACTTTTTCTATAGGAAACAAACACAATACACATGTTACAATATTATTACAGAGAAATAAAATCAGCGGAGGCTTAAAGTGCAAATGGTAGATAATAATGTTCTTCTAATTATTGCTCGGTTTGGTGAGATAGTACCTGTGGTAAATATTTGTCATAGTTTTACATCTGTGGTGGGAAAAAAAGTACAAAATACAGGACGTAGCATTAAGATCTAAAATGGAATAATCTGCTGCCCGTGGACAACCAGGAAGTAAAATTTTTAACTAACCAAAAAAATATATATACAGTATATATTATAAAACTAGACATGATTTTCAGTAAAATGTTAAATATGATTATGTTTTTGTGAAATGTGTATGAATGTTGATTGTACTGTACCTCATTGAGGATTTCACCCGCCTTCTTGGCCTTCTCCACCTCCATAGAGCCGAAGGGGACCCAAGGAGAGCCCTTCACGTAGCTGTTGTAGTCAGATTTGTAATCGTTCTGTAAAAGAAAATAAAAAATAAAGCAACATCCATTAATCAATGGAGTGTAATTTTACTCAAGAAACATTTGGGGAAAAAAATGAAAAAAAAAAATATGAAAACCACAATGTTTCTAACTAATACTATAAATTAGCATAGTAGGATATTGTCAAAGCTTCAAGCCTATCTTCCACGTGGTGTGTCTTATAAATTTAAAATGCCTTTATGACATTACTGGCTTTCATTAAAGGGTCAAACTGATGCCCATCAGAGGGGGGGATAGTACACTGACACTCTCTTTACACGAAGAGCACCTCTTTAACTATTTTTCCTACTTTTCATCACTACCTGGAGGTTCATGAAGCATAAACCTTGTTATCCTTGTTAAAAGGAAAAATAATTTTTAGTTTTAATTATTTAACTTATATATTTGATGTCTTCTGTATGTATATAAAATGAAGAACTGAATGAGATGGTGTGTCCAAATTTTTGACTGGCAGTGTGTGCCATGGGCCTCAGTGTGTCGCACTGGCTGCACCGCCATATGCTACGCCCCTGATTTCTCTATAATGAATGTACTCACGTCACTCTGGATGATGTTGGCTTTCTTGGCCAGGTCCAGCAGCACACTGTCATGGGGTAGGAAGTAGTTGCTGCTGATGCTCCTGTATCCGGCCATACTCGCAATGGACTGGTTCTTTTTGGCCGTTGTCAAGGAGATCATGTCCAGAGGGCTGTGGTATTTCGTCTTAATCTTTTCATAGTCCTTGATGTACTCTTTCTGCAATGATAAAATAACATGTATTTACCTATACTGAACATGCTTTAAATAATGTAATATATAACAGGGCTGAATGATATAAAAAAAATAATAAAATGCAACATTAGAAAGAAATAGGCCCATATTACGCTACTTTCTGATCTTTCTGAGTTGTGTCTTGCATATTTAGGCTGAGTTCCTTGGTCAAACAGAAAACACCCTGTTTAACTCCATACACTTTCACTAGAATCATTTAGATAATTTCCCATCTCTGCTGAACTAAAAATGAAAGGTAGACATTAACTTGAAAACTAGTGCTTCATCACAAGGTGGAAAAGAACATTTTGAGCTTTTGACAACTCCAGATATGTTTTTGATGAGGTAAAAACATTCTACATCTAACAATAAGCTCAGAAGAGTCAATTTTGCGTAATATAAAATCTTTAATGTTGAATTGAAAAACTATGGCTAAATTATAAAAATAACTAATCAAACTTTTTCAAACTAAAAACATAACATAAACCAAGACAAAAACCAGGCTAGATTTGAACTAAATGCCTAAATTAATTAATCAAATTGTATATCAATTGAAAAAAATTTTTTGACTTACATGACTTTGAATCTTAGCCACATGAACTGAATGCAAGATCTTAGGGTCGTCATTGATGCTAAGAGCTCCAACCATTTTACCTTTATTCTTCTCATACTCCTTCTTGTATTTAACCTAAAAAGGAAACCAAAAATATGAGCAAAATTTGAAAAAGAGTACTGCATTTGTGAAAATAAAGAAAATAAAACTGCTATACGTACATCACTAGCAATGTTAGTGTGGGCGCGGGCTGCCAAGATTGAAATTGTGTCGCCCTTAATTTCAAACTTCTTGGCTTTAGTTTTCTCCCAGTCATACTTGTAGCAATTCTGAAAAAAGAAACACAAGTTATGATTACAATTATTTAAAAAAATATTTAATTTTTAAATATCCACAAAATACGTATTAGTCTGCGTAATGAAAACGGCATATACTTACATCACTGAGGTTGTAAGCGTTTACTCTGGACTGGACGAAGAAAGGATAGTCTGCGGGAAGGCTGTTCTTGAACTTAATCTCCTCATAGTGCTTTTTGTAGTTCAGCTGCAAATAAATATAACATTGATGGAATTACTGTTATATATTTAGCCTGTTTGGCCAGACAGATAGCAAGATAATATTCAATTGTAGTTTTACTTGTTTAAGGATTACATTCAGAAAATAATATGGCATCCAATCAGAAATGTACTAAAATGTGCTTGAAAATGCCCTAAAGCATCAAGAGTGTCAAAACTTCACCTTATACAATTTTTTATTGGCTCTTTCGCAACTGATGTATTTATTTTAATAGACAATAGACTTGATATTCTAATTTGGCATATCTTTAAGTGAATAACTGCAATTAACAATTTTCAATATATCGCCCACCGTAATATTAACAGTGTGTTAAATGTGTACAGTGTAACTTTTTTGGTACACTACTTGTCTCCATGGAGATGTTGTTGCTTTGCCTGGAGTGTGCCACAACTAAGCTAAGTTACAGACCAGAACTATGGAGAGGTGACCCCACAGCAAGAATGTATATAAAGGTATTTTTGAGAAATAAAAACCACTGAATTGAATGCAAGATGGATACGTTTAATGGCGTATTGTGGAATATTCAAAGCAGGTGGTAGACCCTCCCCTCAGTGCACCTTCAAATAAGATTTTTGTGGTACATATGTTCATTTAATTTCATTTTTTTAAGCTCTTTGAGCTGCCAGTACACAGTGTACCAAGTGAACCCCCTGAACCTTGAACATGTGATCTACTATTCTATATGGGCAGTACAAGGCTTTGATCAAACTACTGATACTCATTTCTCCCACTAGAGGTCGCCCTTGTCTTGATCATAGTTCTGACTGGCCCACAGGTGCCCCCTCCCTGCTCCAGCCCCCCTCTCTGATCACTGGGTTTATTCTGGGCCAGCCTGAATGCTCAGTGCTATTTTTACGACTCTGCGAGGGCTCTCCAGTTTCCATGGAGCCCACAGAGACAGCTGGGCCTCTGCTCGCATGATTGGGCACATTTTAAGGTGATCTGCATAACCAGGAGAATACGATCCACTCTGTTAACTACTACAGGGTTGCCAGGCAATTAGTAATGTATACAGTGTACCATGGAAACGCAGTAATTATACACTTAAATGACCTTAAAGCGAACAATGAACAATTGCCCAAAAATAAAGTAGAAAATGTGATGTCTGGCTAATTCTACAAGATTTGCCATAGCAATTCAAATGAAATGGCCTGTGGTTACTTTAAATACGGGGTTGAGGCTTGATCATACTTTATAGGCATGTGTAACTTTTCTGGTGGAGGTTCCGCATTTGCCCAGAATGTTCCACAGTATGGTATTAATAAAGTAATCTAAAGTATCTCTTGCACAGACTCAATTACAGGTGTTTTTATTGCTGAGAAATACCTAGAAAAGAATTAATTTTTACTGTGAGTGGGCTTGCCTCTCCACAGATCTGATCTGTAATTTGGGCTGGTGGTATCACATATTTGTTTTTATGGAGATAGATAAGTTGCCATACTGTGGAACATCTTGATTAAGACAAGCAGATGGCGGATCCTCAAACACAAAACTTACATTGTGCACCTTTAAGCATCAGTTTGAGTACTTTTCACCACTGCAAACATATATTGGTTTGTTGTTAAATGTTATGGCTGATTTTTCATCACTCTAAAACCCATGGATACAAATGTTACAAACAAAGGAATAGTGTTTGCATTAAAGCAGCTATTCAACGTTAAATGTGCACTATGTAACTTTGTGGTTGGGGGTCCGTCACCTGCTTGTTTCTATGGATATCTATGCATGGACCTTCATTGCTCTGCCTGGAATGTTCCACAGTATGACATCAAACTGTTCTACCTTACATTTATTCAATTGCAGGTGTTTCAACTGCTCAAAAAATGTACAAAAACATGCATTCTGACTGTGAGCGGGGTCGCCTCTCCAGAGATCTAACCTGTAGCCTGATCTGGTTTGGTCTCCATGAAGATAGAAAGGTTTAATACCATACCATGTAACATTAAACAAAAGCAATAACATCTCCATAATAAAAAGCATTTGACGGACCTTCCACCAGAAAAGTTACACAATGCACCTTTAATAAACATTTACTGTATGGGTATATTGTGGTGCAAATTGTAAGAAATGTATACATAAAACGTATTTTTATGCTTTAAGTGCTTTGTTGAATAACTAAAGTAAAAAGTGTAGCTATACTTACATCGCTCAGTTGTTTGGCGTTGACTAGCGCTTGAACCATGACGGGATTATCTGTGACCTGTGTGAACTTCACTTTGTCCGGATGTTGTCGATAAACTTTCTGCAAAACACAAAAAAAAAAAAACACATTTTCAGCCATTCAAATCTACTTTACAAGGTAATAAAATTATATAAATTATGGTTCAAATGACTTACATCGCTACAGCTCTGAAGCTTCTTGGAGGCTTCATACTCGGGCGTGATGGTTTGAGGGAAGAAACATCTCGTCTTGATGTCTTCATACTCTGCTTTGTATACTTGCTGAAATGTTAATTATTCAAGTAATTAGTAATTATTAATTAGTAGAGTAAAATGCAGTATATTATAATATAATACATATATTTTACATAAAAAAGAAAGAAGTAATTTAACCCTTTAAATCCCAGCCAAACACACAAAGACCCCATAGTCCATTGGTCAAAATGAATTTAAGCATAGGGTCTTTTATTGTATTGCTTATTATTAGTTGTTATCTGAAGGACTAGAATAGAATTTATACCTTAAATACAATATTTAGAAATACAACATATTACTTTGATATTGTAAGAATCTGGAATTAAATTGGGTTGATAATACTACTACTGCTTTGACTAACAATACTAATGATATGAATAAAAATAATCAAATAGATAATAAATATTTAGTTACATCTTTCTTAAACTCCTCGACTTTCTGGCAGTGAAGCATGTACAGATCCTCATAGCTGCCGATGTAGTGTCCTTTCACCTCATCCTCATATTTGTCTTTGTAATGTGCCTATAAAAGAAACATACAGATGTTGAAATAGTAAATTCATTTTTTGTATTTCATTTATTTGTGTGTACACATTTATTTGTGTTAACATTCTTACGTCTGAGAATTTCTTAAGAACCGAGTCCATCTGGAATTTGGGCGTGTCACAGTAGTTGATGCTGAAACCTCTTGACTTTTCATAGCTGGCTTTATACACTTTCTGTAAAAAGAAGTAAGATAAGATAAGATAGATAAGATAGGACTTTATTGATCTCACAGTGGAGAAATTCAACAGTCACAGTAGCTCCAGGACAGTTTAGTGCAAAAAAGGGGGAAAAGTGTGATGTAATCAAGATAAACAATAATAAAAATAGAAATAATAATAAAAATAATAATATAAAGTGAATAAGTATATGTTCAAATTTTACAAAGAGAATTGAAATATACTATATAATACTATAATATATAAACTAATACTATATATATAAAATAGTCATGGAAAAAATAAATATGGGTGAGTATCCAACACCCATGGAGACAAGCAAAGGCCGAACCCTTAACAATTCATAACAATAGTGCAAATTGTTATGACAAATATTTAAGAAAGTCCATCAATCAATCAAACAATGTTATGTTATGTAACTGTAACCACAATGGCATTATATTGTATTAGCATATGTAGGCCTTGACTGGCTTATAACCTTTACACAGCTATGTTTCTATCATAGTATATACGTGTTTTTTTTCTTTTTTCGCACGTACATCACTGAGGATCGTGCCGGCGTAACGTAGCTGTCGTAGGAGCGGGTTTTCTGTGGCGGGGAGCGTGTTGTAGTCGCACTTCATTTTTGTCTTCTCGTAGTCCTTCTTATACTGGACCTGAGGGGAAAATAGAGAATATTGTAGGTTTGGTTCACGTAACATCAACACATGAACTGAGTAGTTTAAAGTAGTTTAAAATTCAGCTGTAGAACAGGTCAAAAACCTATGGTAGAATTTGTTATATGTCTGTAATTTCTGAGCCTGCCTATGAAACAAAACTGGTACAATGTTCAGTATCTTTTCTGCTCACTTTAACTTCAGAAACCTTCTCAATTCAAAACTTCAGAAATGTTAATTAATTTCTTTATCATGATGAAACTTGTCTAATGATTCTGGTATTGTTATTGCTTTGCCTGGAATTTTCAAACGTATGGCGAAAATCTTCTCCATGGAGACAATCAGGCGACAACGCAGGGTCTGACATTTCTATTTTTCAATTTAAAAGAACGTACAAGTTTAATGCTTTACTGTGCGACATCACCATGGAGACAAGCTGCTGGCAGATTCTCGACCAGAAAAGTTCCATAGGCATGATAGTCGTCAGTTGAAAGAACTTTAAACCACACAATAAATATGACACAATCTCTGACAGATATTGATATAGTTGAACATGTGTGGACTTGAGTATTTCTTTCAAAGCAGTGGATCTCCCATAGAGTCATTACATCACATCCTGAATGCACTGAATAGAGCCTGTTTGTAAATGACTCATGTGAGTGGAGAGGTTAGCCATGACCCAGGAGCTCATGTTCTCATTGTTGCATTGACTGAGTGACGTATGTTTATCATTGTGACTCATAGTACAGTGGGTGGGCTTAAAAGATCTGAACTGGTCACCTGAGATTGTAAGGTACTCAAGTGAGTCAAGCTTTTCAAGATTTTTACAGAAATATTTCATTCACTATCCCACTTCCATACCATATACTCAGTGTCCCTCCTCTGTGCCATGTATTCACTGAGCAAATGTATTTTAAATGGAAACACTGAAAGAATTGTTATACTATATGAATGAATGAGGTATTGTCTTAAAGTTAGGTCTGATTGTCTGCTATGAATGTAGTATTAGAAGAATTACAAACCCCAACTGCTTTTTAGACAGACACCTCTAAAATGTATGTTGTTATGACATTGCCCCTTCTCAAATCAATTAAAGATGCATATGTATATTTATATTTATATTTATATAACAAAATTCCAGTTATTGACAGGTCTATACCTTTATATAACTGAGAGGACAAAATTACATCAGGACAAAATTACATCAAAAGGACAAGGGCATTGACTCATTAGGTTTTCTCCGTATTAGATAGTGCTGATAAAAATACTACTCCGGTAATTAGTATATTTAAATACTTGTGTACTTAATACTGTGTACTTACCCCGCTGGCGGAAATGCGAGCCTTCTTGTGCGTGTCGTAAAGGGGCGTCTCTGTTTGCATGAAATATATTTGGTCTTTGATATTTTCAAATTCTTGCGTGTATTTTCTCTGTAAAAGACAATAGCACACCATGAAATTAAAACATGCACTGTTACTGTCTAAAGAATGCAGTACTGAAAAACTATGTGGTGGTGAATTGGACGTACATGGCTGAGGTTTTCCATAGCGACTCGGGCAGTGGCGACATCGAAGTATGGCGTCTCACACCACTGTCCCCTCACGTTTTTATTATAATCTTCCTTGTACTTCAGCTGTAGAGGATAAATACAGGTTTAGTCACATTATTTTGTGGTAGATACATAGTTTTAGTGTTTTACTAATAAAATACAAATAGTACAAAATAGTAGCATCACTAAACTGTGTTGTAGTAACCTAGTTTGTCACGAAGATCAAACTTAAGGATGCCTTGGTAGGTATTTTTTATCATGAATTTCAGTTGGAAATCACATAATAGCCTTACTTAATACTTTACATTTTAATTTACACTTTAATTAAAGTTATATTCATGGCAAGCAAATAGAACGAAGCATAAAACTAAAATGGACTACACGATACTGCCTATAGAGTTCAGAGAGGAATTTTATCCTGGCATGTAGCTGAACGAGAAGGAAACAACTGTTTGCAACAACAGTATCACACAGTTGTTTCACATGGTTCAACATCAGAGTAAGTAATAAAACACGAAGAAGGTTTAATTCATAATTTAGATTTTTTTCTTGCTATTTATTAAGAATGATTCAGGCTTATTAACTACTTAAATAAGAAGAGTATTAATTACCTATGTTATAATGGAGTTTTGTTTTGTTTTATTCACATTTTAAGCTTTGGAGATGTAGACGGATTTATAATAAAGGATTACTCATGGAACATGTGTGAATTAAACAAAACACAACTCCAGGTATGTTGTGCAGGTAACAACATTATAATATCGCTTAAAGCTCACAGGAGACAATTTTGCATAATATAGGACTTTTAAGTAGTTGCTAAACCTGAATAGTCACTGGGTCTGAAGTGTTCAAAATTGGATACAAGCCATTTAACTTTAGTTTGTAGAGGAAAAACAATGCTGAAATCACTGTTAATAAAATGAACAAAGTCATCTTTTTATATCTTCCCCACATGTACTGTATGTTGGTGTGTTACTGAGAATAGCTGGGGAATGCTATTGTTGCCTTCACATGCTCGGCTCATTGGGTTTAAAGAGGCAGTAATATAAAGGAGCAGGTGGAGGGTTAAAACAGCAGCGGGGCAGGAGGGCGTTTCAATAACAGTGACATTAAAGGGGCACTACGTAATTTTTCTGGTGAACAATCTGCTAATCCCAATGGAAATGTTGCTACATATCCTGGAATGTTCCACAGTATGGCATCAAACTTATTTACTTTGCAATGCTTGTAATTACAGCTGATTTACCACTAAAAAGACTAACTTGAATAACATTAATTCTTACTGTGAGCTGATTGTTTACACAGAGACAGGTACACATATGCCTCTATATCAAACACTCAAGGCTAAGTAGCATAATAACATTTCACTATTTAGCTACTCAAAAACAATGAGTATGTAAATATACTGTATCAAAACCCATTGATTAAATTACTTAATATAGCCTTTATATGTTTCTTTGTTAGGGGTATCTCTGTTCTTTATCAGATTGGTTTAATACACACCAGTTAAATGTGTCATAGTCTGTGAGGCTACTAAAATAATGCCATTATTTTGAATTTGAATATACTGCAGATACTCTGGTGCTTTCTTTTGGGTAAAATGTTTAAAACTTTTCCTCTGCTTTCTAAATCATGCTGAAAGGTGCATGTACTGTATTATATATTTGTATTTGTGTATCCTATTATATTATATGTTTACAAACCTTTTAAGAAGTGTAACTGGGTTAGGTTCATCTGGTCTTAGTTTCGTCCTGATCAATTTTCGGTTTAATGCAATTTTTTTATGTAGTGTAAACATAGCCATAGATCTAATACCAGCATAATTACAAAATGCTCAAAAACAAAATATTCATTCTTTTTTCCTTACATCACTGCGCTGAAGAGCCACTCTCTTGGCCAGTTCCACTTCAGGAGGATCAGCCAGGGAGGTGTACTTGGCTTTGCGTTCGTCATGGCCCTTCTTATATTGAACCTATGGACAAACACAGCAAGAATATGAAGACTTAAAAACATAGGGCTGTCTGATAGCTGCTTGTCATGGTTTAACAGTTACTGCTCCAGTCGCTCTCAGTCCGTGAGGGTAGAGGGTCTTCTGTCATCCCCTCTACCCCTTTTTAAAGGTGTAGCCTAAGGCTCTATATTGGGCCCAACATTGTTCAGCATTTATATTAACAATATTTCTCATGCTGCAGGAAGTGCGGGCATCCACTTGTACGTCGATGACACCATTCTGTCTAACCACTGCTGTGTCTTCACTCCAAATAAGCTTCAACAGTATGCAATATGCCTTCTCCAATCTTCATTTACAACTAAACACATCCATCCATCCATCTTCTCCCGCTTAATCCAGCTGGGTCGCGGGGGCAGCTTGCTGCCCAATACTCATAGCACCTGACCCCCCCTATGAACCCCTCTGCAGGTGGTGAGCCCACAGGAGGGACCTGCGCGGGGAAACAACAATGGATTTCCAACAACTAAACACAAAAAAGACTAAATGCATGCTCTTTAATAGATCTCTCCCACATAGTAACTGTCTGTTAACCATCACCGCTCTTGATGGCTCCGTTATTGACTTTGTCATTTCATACAAATACCTCGGCATCAGGTTAGACAACTCACTCTTATTTGACATCCATATCAACACTGTACTCACTAAAGTTAAATCTCGCATAGGTTTTCTGTATCGCAATAAATCCTCACTCACTCACTCTGCCAAACACCTCCTGGTCAAAATGACAGTATTTAGCATTTTAGATTATGATGACATTATTTACAGGTCCACCTCAAAATCCCTTCTTCACAAACTGTATGTCATCTACCACACCGCCATCCATTTTGTTACTGGAGCTCCCTTTCACACTCACCACTGTACACTATACGCACTGGTAAAACAGCCTTCCCTTCACTCCCGCAGAGACAGATCCATTGATATCTGTTCATTTACAAAACTCTCATTGGCAAAACTCCATAATATCTTCGCTCACTTCTCCAAATTCATAACTCAATCCGTACATTACGCTCCAGCAGTCTGATTAATCTGGTCCTCCCTAAAGCCCGCACTTCCTTTGGTCGCCTGTCATTCCAGTTTTCCGTTGCAAGCGACTGGAATAGTTTGAAGCGCTCTCTTAAACTCTCCTCGTTTATTCCAATCAGCACATTTAAGAATTCACTGCCTGCAACTGTCCATGATCATTGCACCTGTTTTTAGTTGTAGCCTTTTATTATTACTGTCGTTATTGTTCAAGTTGCACTGTCTGCTTTGTATGAATCTATTTAATGTGCTGCTTGTTAATGCTGCCTCTTGGCCAGGTCGCCATTGTAAATGAGAATTGGTTCTCAATTGGTTTGCTTGGTTAAATAAAGGTTAAATAAAAATAAAAAAGAATATACATTTACCATAGGAATGCAAGATTAATTGCAATCAAATCAAAATTGTAATTTGAATAGACACAATTAGCAAGTATCATCCTTTCCTCCACAAACAACAAAATATCCTGTTTAGATTTGTAAACACATGTACTGAAATGTGATTCTTGTATGTGTCAGTTCATATTTCAGTCTTTTTGTCAATTGCAATGTTAGAAAAAATAATACGCAATTTGATATTTTCCCAAATTGTCCAGCCCTTATTCACTATGGTCATTAATTCCTTAAAAGATGCCATTATTTGACCCTAATCCATTGTCCTATAATAGCTTTTATGTGTCCTCTATCACATCAGCAAAAATGTAAGGTCTTTAAGGAAAATTGGTTGGTTTAATTACTTCAAATGGCTACATATGACACATCTGAGTCAGCATGAACCAATGGACTGTGAAGACATAATAAGAGCCAGGCTGAAATGTGCTAGCTTAGTAATTTGGATTTTGCAAAGTTAAGAGCAACTAAAGCATTGCCTTAAGTGATAAATTGCATATGATCAATGAACTGGAAATTGCTGTTTGCTGCTACTTTCAGATTCAGCAGCGTTGTGTAGTCATTTTGGTACAAATGTTCCCTAGCATGATTTGCAGCTATCCATCGGAGACTGCTCCTATTGGGCACAATGGTTTTCTATCGCCATTTTTAAGTTGTTTTAGATAAACATTGCTATTTTAAATGTGCATAATATAACATAATGATCCATGGGTGTCCTAGATTAAAACTCTATAGCACACAAAAGCACAGTATGTCTTCTCTAACCGAACTACTCACATCACTGAGGACCTCCTGAGCCTTGGCCACTCTGCGCAGCTCGGGGCTGTCGCTGTACGGAAAGAACGTGGTCTTCTCCTCATTCCAGTCCTCAGTGTATGCTTTCTGAGAAAGAGAAAAAGAAATTTAGTTATTAACCAAACAAGACGGTTAAGATACAGTTTATTGTCCCCGTAGGGAAAGTTGACCAATAAGCAGAATATATACTTATGTTAAAACATTTTGACATAAATTGATAACAATTGTAATCATAATCATAATTTGAACAGAATTACAGACATGTCCTACATTAATTTCCTTAATTTCGTCATATCATATTTATTGCTTACTAACTGCCCGTTATGCCTATATTTCATAATACACTTACATGCATACACTTTTGCATGGAAAGTATATAATAGCTTATACAGATTATTTGCTTGAGCCAGTGAATTTTAATAAACATACCTAATACATGCAGTAAACACTATTATTATGTAATTTCCATCCATTCTCATCACGCAAATACATTCTCATTCATGCTATAGTGCACTTCAACACTGGAGGCAAAGCGGGTGAAGTGTCTCAGTCATAGCCACTTGCCGCATGGTGGTATGTGTGTCTGTTACTTACTTTGCTGAAGTTAGCAGCGTTCTTCACAGCCAGAACCAGCTCAGGAGCATCAGGAGGCAGCAGATAGCGGTCCTTGGTTTCATCCCACTTCTGCCTGTACAGGACCTACAAATGTTAAAACAATAAACATGTACACTATTAAAATCATTCATTGTTTATAAACTAGATTAGTATATTTAAAAAAACAACACAATTAGGCCAACTGGACTGTTTTTGAATTTCATTCTACAAGGAAAAGGGGAAATTATCTTACAGAATTTAATGAATTTATGTTCCAACAAGATTCATTTGATCTTCTTTAACTTTAAATACTTTGATTTGATTTAAAGCCAGGCATGAAAATGGGTCAGGGGTTGAAAAGGTGAGAAGGGGGGTCATTCGCGTCCCATTGAAATGACTAGGGTTCTGCGATGCGGACATCACGCTATGTCGCGCTGAAAAAAAAAATTGACGCCACTCTTGTCAATGGATGGAGCTAGAGCAGTAAACGCGAGACGCCCGCTTTCGCTATTTTACATGGCTCAAAACCATAACGTTTTAATGAATCAATAAATAACATCAGCGGCGAAAAGGAGTGTAAAAAGACCAGGGTTCACGTTTTTATTTTGTCACAAAAGGCTTCAAGCATGGGCCAAAGCATAGGATAACAAGTTCTAGAGTTTCACTTCACCTTCAGCCTTATGTCGCAGATTATATTGCAGCTGGCAAACGCAGATTGCCGCCAAGTGAAGTGTGTGCAGTTCGGCCTATGATTGGTTCTCGGCAGCAATTTGCTGACCATTCAAGTGTCATTTAAAGGGACGGTTTCTGAAGTGTTCAGTTTGCGCATTAAGTCAATCATATGATAATTAAAAAAACCATCTCCCAACCCTGATCCCCCCCCCCCAAAAAAAAACTCCTCTGATCTACACAATTCACGTAGGTCACCCTTTTTTGACTTCAAAGGTGAGAGATTTTCATGCCTGTAAAGCATTTGGGTTAGTTCATTCTATTTATAAAGTCACCATCATACTAAAATGGGGCTATTTTATTAAGAAATATTAATTAGCACCAAATTAACCAATGTATGCAAATCAGCAGCCAGTTTGATGATAAGTGGAACCTAAAATAAAGACATGTAACAATGGTTAGTTGTCTTTCCATTAAAAAAGAAAAAAATTCTCAAAACATATATATTTTAATAGTATATTAGTTAATAAACTGACATGGATTCAGTATTAATTTCTGTGTGTATATGTATCATGTGAAAGTAGGATTATTGCTTGTTAAGTAATCATCAGTCGTACCTTGCTGATAAGCTCAGAGACGCGCTTGACATGGGCGATCTCCATGGCCTCGCCGTCATACAAACTCGTTGTTCGAACCTTGTTACCCTCCATCCGGTATTTTACCTGACACAAAATTACACAATATTAGCTTTATTTTATAACTGAAGGTCCTATATTACGCTATATTAAGATCTATGCTATAATGTTGTTTCCTCATCCTGAGTTCATCTCTCAAAAACACTGTTCCATCTTGTGATGGCATGTTGGTAATATAGGAAGCACAACAAAACACAACCCCAGGTATGTTCTTGAGGAGGTAAGAACATTCTAACATGGCTATAAGCTCTCAAAAGTGCATTTTTCAGTCTATATAAAAATATATATTATGTATTATGGTGTATACTGTTTGTAAATCAATTGGACATCTGAACTTTATGAGGAGAATATAAAACATGTCCATCTATAGAGTGTTGTTTTCAGTGTGTTTTGTACCTCGCTGAGCTGCTCCTGGGCCTTCCTGATGCGGATCATCTCAGGGGTCTCCGTGGTGGGAGCAGGAGGAGTCCCTTTGGACAGCTCATAGGTCTGTCTGTACTTATTCTGTCACAGTCCACACAGCAAAAACAACATTCAGTATTCACAGTTTACAACAATATTCTCTGATTAATAATATAACAACAGTATAATAATAATAATAATAATAATAATAATAATAATAATAAAGACTTAATTATGGTAAATTACATGCACATAAATTAAATATATAATGTGCTGTCTATATATATACAATTTAATAAAATCATAATATTAACAGAAATTACTTAATATATGTATATGAGATAATTTTTGTTTTAAATGCATTTGTATATGTCAATTGTTCTAAACACATCTATGAATTGTGCTAAAACTTAATGATATGTGATGAAATTCTTCTGCACATGCATCTTTATATAAATGAGTAATGTAGAGAGTGGACATTTTAATACATTTCTTATAAAGAAGAGTATTATGTTGTGTTGTCTCTTACGTTGCTGAACTGCTCCAGCATCTTCTGGCTGTGGGCCAGGTATGGAGTCATGAACTTGGAAGTGTCCACCTTCACCTTGGGCCTCACAACCCTAGCGGGCGGCCCAGTCTAGGCCAAGAGATAAACAATTAACTTCTATAGATATTTTATGTTTTATTTTTATATATTTTATATGTGAAAGAGGTTGCTGTGGAGGTATGTGGTGCCCTATTAAAGCTACACAATATGAAAAACATAACACAAGGCAAAATTTGGGTTAAATTAATAAAACTATGAATCAAGCTTATCTTAAAGCTGGAATATGTAACTTTTCTGGTGGAGGGTAATTTGCCTGCTTTACCTAGAATATACCACAATATAGCGTTAAACTCATCGCTATACACGGATACAAAAAGGTGACACTATCAGACCAAATTGCAGGTCATATCTGTAAAGAAGTTACCCCACTCATGGTAAGAATGCACGTTTGTAAAGGTATTTCTATAAAAAATAACTGTAATTAAATAAAAGCAGGGTGAAAATTTATAGATTCAGGGCAAAGCAACAACATTTCCATGGAGACAAGCAGGTGGCAGAACCTCCACCGGTGAAGTTACATAGTGCACCTTTAATGAATGTCTTGCAAGTAATTCATTAAACATTTTCAATGTTTAATGAATTTCCAAAAAAAAAAACATTATACAGCCCTAATCACTATTACTACAAAGGCGGGTACTATTGCGTCTATTACTACAATAAGATAGACTAGTAGCCATGTAGCTCTTACAGCATCTTAGCACAACTTACCTGTCACCTGGGTCTACACTAGCTCACAGCAGCACATCTCTAAATTATAATGATTAAAATAGAAGCATTATGGTGATTATGGAAATGGTATGATGTGTAATAAGAAATAAAATGAAAAATGTGAGGAACGGTAGATTGAAATGCTGTGGCTTGATAATGTGTAAGAGTAGTGGTAACACATGATGAACAAATGGTTTATTAAGAATATGTTTCTGGCGTAGTAACTACTTAATTAAGGGGTTAATGTTGGTTAGGGTATTAATTAAGTAGTTACTAGGCCTGAACAATTCTCAATAAATTATTTTTTGATTATTATGCCTTTCTTCATGTTTTATTACCAAATAGTAAGTATTACCAAAGTTAGAGAGAGACCAAAATCAGCCTATATACTGGGACAATTTTTTGCACTTTGTCCAAGAATTGTCTTCAGCCTTAAATTTTCAGCACAAGCCGATATTTAGTTTTGGCTGATGGGCCAATGTGCCTTTGAACACTAATAGGTTTATGATTGAAACACAAGCTGTGAGTCTGTAGACTAATTTGACTGACTGTAGTAGTCAAATTAGATCATTTGAGCAATATAATCCAAATCGGCCCAAAAATATTAGTTTCACTGGAGTCTAAACAATCGGTATCAGCATCGGCCATATTGGTCCATCTCTAACCAAAGTGTTTGATTTAGCTGAAGTTTCCTGTTTCACGACTTACAATTTCCATATTTTGGGTTGAAAATGCACATACAAATCTACTAGCATGCGGACATGGAGGGCAATGCACCATTGCTAGCATAGCGGCTATCCTTGGCCCTCTGAAGGAGGTGCTTTACCTGCTGCATAGAGCCACCTGTAGTACTTGAAGTCACCGTGGTATACTCCTCATAAATATACTACAAATATAGGACACTATGTGGTTTCAAAGATTAAGGGAGAAGCAGCACAAGATTAACAAGGATTGAGGTTGAATTTTCTCCAGCTCTGCTACTACTATTACTGTTACTAGTACCCCTACTAACTGCTGCTACTACTACTACTACTACTACTACTACTACTACTACTACTACTACTACTACTACTACTACTACTCGACTATTAAGAGAAACAACGAAACGAGGGCAAATAAACTACAAAATCAACCAAAAGCATTTAAGAAATAAACCAGTCAATACAACAATTTAGGGCCTATCCAGTCTGTTGCTACTACTTTTGTTCTCACAACCACTAGTACTACTACTACTTTTTTTTTTTCAAATTGAACTATGCTATTGCTACCAGAAGTAAACCTACACAAGGGCATACCACTTTAATTAAAAAAATTAACTAACCAACATTCTAAATTATCCCATCCTATCCTATATGAACATTGAACTTTGAATCTTCTTTATAATTGAAATATTGATTAGATTTTCAATACATTAACAAAACATAAATAACATTACAACTTAGAATCTTGATTTAAGAGGACAAGGTTTTACTTCCACAACCTCTTGCTACTTGATTGCTCTATTTCAGGCTGCATGCTAAACACACCTATATTTCACTGTGATGACCACACGCCTTCTAAACCATGGTCTCATATGACAATTATTCATTTCTATTTATTCATTGTACTGGCTGTGCCTGTGATCAGTTGCTCCAGCACAGATTGTTTGCACAGCTTTCCAATCCCAGGGTCTGTTCACACAAAGTCCTATAGGATTACACTGACCCAAATAAAAGTCAAAGCAGTAGATTAGGTGCTGTTCATTAGCAAACAAATTTTCTATCATTTCAAACCCCATAGTTAAAGGAGGTGTGCTTTAAAGGGCCCATATTACATTATTTTCTGATCTATGTGTTTCCTCATCAAAAACATACCTGGAGTTGGGCTATGTTTCATTCACATGTTTATCACAGAGATTCTGCATATTTAGCCTTCTTCTCTCAAACAGAAAACAGTGTGTTCCACCTTGTGATGTCATGTTGCAATACATGAAGTGCTTCAATTCAATCACCTTCACTAGAATCATTTCGAGTAATTTCAGCCCTGTAATTACCACTGTCTACTGAACAAAAGGTAAAATGTAAAGGTTAACTTGAAAACTACAGCTTCATGACATCACAAGATGGAACAGAGAGGTTTTGAGCTTTGGAGATGTAAACAGATTTATAATGAAGCATTACTCTAACAACTCCAGGTATGTTTTTGAGAAGGTAACAGCAGAGTATTTTCTGGTGGTCACCTGTGTGTCTTCATGGAGATGTGCTTGCTTTGCCTGGAATGTTCCATAGACATGACATTAAACTTATCTAGATCCATGGAGAGATGACACTATCAGGCCAAGTTATGGCTCAGATCCATGGAAAATTCCAGGAAACATAAAAACATCTCCATGGAGGCAGAAAAGTCAATATAAAAGAAAGATGTTTGGGGAAAAAAATAAGTAGGCATCTTAAGAACAGATATACACTGGTATACTTGTAGTGAAAAAAATGTGAGAAGTTTGGAAGTTCATAAGGTTCATTTGGCATAATATGGCTCCTTTAAATGCATGCTGTAGCAAAATGTAGATCTAAAACCACTAGGAATGCACTTTGAGTCCAAGAGTATCTTCCTTTCCACACATAGCACACTTTAAATAGTATGTCTAACTTAAGGCTAAGTTCCACAGCCAAGAAGAAACTCTCACATTAACTCATGTAGCTTTTAACATTATGATGTTAAAGTGCAATTTGATCACCTACAAAATTTAGAAGGTCATTGGACAGTTCACTACAACAAATTGAACTAAACTAGGAATAGAACTGACCCAAACAAGTTTACAACAACGACTAAAACGGGATCAAACCAGGCACCAGTTTACAACAACGACTAAACCGGGATCAAACCAGGCACTAAAATACAATGCGAATGCATCCTTAGCAATACAACACAACATACAAAACATTACAAAATGTTCTGCACTGATTACTAGGGTCTTCATTGCCTTCCCTGTTTAATTGTAGCTATTCAAGTCTGTTAAATTCATTCAAAGCCTATAGTGGTAAATCTGCTTCTTGTATTGTTTAATTGAAACTGCTCTAACAAAACAAAAATATCCATCCTCTGATTTCATTGTGAAACCTTATAAATTGATCATTAATCTAAACTGAAAAATATACACATTCTTATACAAAACCTGGTTAATCTACCCCTTGATTTGAACCAGAGCTGAGAGAAAAAGCATCTCAAACCATTATCAACATTTGTAAGTGGCTTCATAATACAATCTATCAGACAGGAGAGAACCATAGGAGTACAATAAGGACTAGTACTATCAGTAATAGCAACTCTCCTATGCAATTACTATATATATATATATATATATATATATATATATATATATATATATATATATATATATATATATATATATATATATATATATATATATATATATATATATATATATATATATATATATATATGTATGTATGTATGTATATTTATTTATTTATTTATATATGTAAAATAGTGAATGAATAATACTATGACCTTCTATTTGAACTTCTAGAATATGCTACTAAGGTCATTTATAGCATCTAGGTTCCAGTCAGTGCTCAAAATGTTTACTTCTAAAATTGTCATATGGCTAGACTGAGAAATACATCTAAAAATTAATAGCAGCTCTAAAAGTTGTGAAAAGATCTTATAAACTCATTGTGGTAAATAATTATGACGCTCAGTAAGGTAGGTGAGGAATAACAGCCATTAGACCACTGCAGTTTATAAAGAAGCAGTTCTGTTTTTCACATTTTTGGGATAGTAAAAATCAGGTGCAGTGCATTTAACTATAGTGCAGCCAAAATGATACTATTACTTGAATTTAAGTACTGCATATTTGTAATAGAATAAATGCCAAATACTAATGAATTATAGGCCTAATTCAGACACATTATTAATATGTGTAGTCTAAAAAGCCTTGCTAGCACTATGTTTCTCCCCATTCTGTAGATACATATGTGGCCATCTTACTTTACTGGAAAATGCATAATTTCTCCACTGTCAGATGAAAGTCTAAGTGAAACCAGAGTGTATGTGATATAGATATAGCCTCCCTCCTATTTCGATTTACTATCTTTTAAATGATAGTAAATCACTGATGCTTTATATTGGAGTTTAATGATTACAGGATGTGATTTAAAAAAAATAAAATTAATATAAACTCCACTATAAGATATCAGTGTTAATTGACAAACAATACAAGGCTATTTTAATCCTATTTCACCAGGAAATTAGGATTAGAATAAAACCTTCTGCTTTCACTGGACACTGACATGGAGACTTTGAACAACATACATTATATACATACATGACATTGAGCAGTACATTGACCATATAAATAGAATAACAGTAGCAGCGGTACAAAACTACACAGTTGGTAATGACATAAAACAAATACGTCTGTACAATGAAACAATGGCAAAATTCATTGGTGACTACAACATCTAAAATGGTTGGCCCCTTGATTAGATGTCTTATGTGTAATCAACTATAACAAACCTATGTACTTTTTGACATCTTATTTTGTCTTATCTCCTATTAACTATAGTAGACTTTTGAAGTTAGACACCCCTAAATTGGTATTCAAGAGCCCATTCTGCTAAGATAATGTTGAGCTATGAGCTTTTTAGAATAACATACATTTTAGTAGCCCTCCTGTGGGCTCACCACCTGCAGAGGGGTTCATAGGGGCTCAGGTGCTATGAGGATTGGGCAGCAAGCTGCCCCTGCGACCCAGCCGGTTTAAGCGGAAGAAGATGGATGGATGGATGGATGGACATTTTAGTCATATAACTGGAAGTCAAAGTACTGTAAGTGGTTCACTAAATATTCATAATCACAAACACAATTTCATGGATACATTTTTCAATTATAAGTTTAATATCTTAAGTATAGTAGTTTAGTATTGCAGACATCTCCAAATGTTAGATTAATGTCATGATACAAAAAAGTTCAAACTCAATTTCGATACAAGGCCCAATATCCAATTTGTGTTTTTAAAATCACAACTTTTTATGCAATGTAATGTAATTTTCAACACAACATAATGGTAGTTTTCTTTTACCAAGGGTATTACACTAGTTGTGATATAAACCTTTTTTAAACTATTCAGAAAAGGTCATATTTGTCCGGTTTGTTTGTTTGTTTGATATGTTCAATATCTATACTTGTTCAAATGAGATTATAATTTATATTATAATCAATACTAGTTTTAGAATAGATTGGTGCATTGATTTTTGTGACAGCCCTACATTCGATCATTGACAGTATTACTTGTGTTACCAGTTAGGTGGAAAGCTTAAAGCTGGCGGGACATTGTAAATCCGAGCTAAAACAAGTGAGCAATTGTCTTGTGTATTCTGTGGGTGATGAGCAATGACAGCAGACTGGCTACAGGTATGTAACCATCTGCCAAAACAAGACTTTAGCTGTCTGTGCCTCCAAAACAACACAATATTGATGCTTGCTGATACTGTATATTTGTATATCAAAGTCTATTTTTATTGCCTGCCCTTAGTTTTGTTTTACCACAGTAGATATCATTATTCATTGTTTTATGTTACACCATAACACTGAAGCGATAGCAATAAGCCTATTCTGATTTGATATAGATGTTGCACTTTAAAGTTTAAATAATGTGTGCATTAAACTTAATGTATTTCCATTTGTTAAAGGTGCACTATGTCTTTTTTCCAGAGTAGGGTCTGTTGCCTGCTTGTCTGCATGGAAAAGTCAGCACTTTGCCTGGAATGTTCCACAGTATAGAATAAAACTCAAGAATGCAAATTAAAGCAAGCAGGAGGTACCACTTGGTCAAGTTACAAGTAAGATTTAAGCAGAGTGTTTTTTAGCAGCAGAAACATCTTGACTGAATAAATGCAAGGCTGACATGTTTATTACCATACTGTGGGACATTTTAGCCAAAGCAATTCCATTATTGTGGATAGAAGCAAAGAGGAAGCAAGTGGTGGATCTCCTACCAGAGAAGATACATAGCATATACCTTTAAATAGTGCAGATACTATATTGACTGTATACATAGTCCTATTGGTGTTTAAAAAAAAAATATATATATATATATATATATATATATATATAGTATATAGAAATAACTATTAGAAAAGGATAGATTATTATTAGATTACAAGTTTTTATGAAGAACATGTTTCGTGAATTGACTTTACGGCTTACAGCAATGTTAAAAATGTGCCAATAATATTTTACTTTTGCAAGATTGATGTTTTCACAAGATCACAGTGTGCCCATTTCACAGCCAGTTAACTTGCAAAGGACAGATTACTAATTGCTTACAAGAATAACAAGTTAATATACCTCAGTTCGTTTATATAGCCAACTTACTACTGAATATTTCATCAGTCTACATAATGACACATGGTTAGATATATTAGGTAAGAGATTAATTTAACCCCATTCATGATTTATAGCAGGTTGTTAAGGGCCACCCCAGACTTAAAACCAGCTAAAAACCTCTCTTGAAACAGTATCCAACATGGAGGGCAGGTTACATGAACTGCTGACTGTAAGGACAACTATTCAAGGGGCCAGCCACTATCTTATACACTGCAAATGTCAAATAACCACTTGAGTTTAAATGACTTGAATTCAGAATAAGAATTACTTTTTGTAGTTCTGACTTTAGTTATGTAGCACACAATCATTGTTTGACTATTTACTTTTTAATTGACCCCTTATGCAGCAGGGTCTGACAATGGGAAAAGGCTTGCAGCAAGACATATTGAAACCTTAAAATCTAGTAAATAAATCCCATAAACCTAAATGTAAAATTGTAAATATGTCTCTGAGTATGTTTCTCATAGTTTAAAAAATGTGCATCATTGACAAAATATTGATTGCATAAAAAGTCCTGTTTAGTGAAACCAGATTAAATGGAATTCTTGTCATTTAAAGATTACATATAACAAATAAATCCAAAAAGCAGTAAACTAGTCCAACCTATATTATTTTCTGTATTCAAGCCTATTAAACAAAAGCAGGTATTTATGTTTTTGCCAGTGTAGTCAGTCCAAGATAAGCTCAAATTGCATGTGTCAAAACAATGAATGAAACGTTTAATGCAAGTTTACATACCTCCTCTCCCTCTTCGAGTTCCTCAAATTCGTCGGTGTCCGCCATTTTGAGACGAGTTAGGGCTCTATTGAAAAGACAGATTCAATGTAAGTAGTGAGGAATTGTCAGTCCTGCTTCACACACTATCTTTCAGTTAAAGGAGAGTTTTAACCATTGTAAAATAGGAAGTATCTAGGTTAAGCTGATGGACAAATGGGCAACTGCTAGAGGGGTATTTTAAGAGACTGCCTGCCTGTGTCACCTCCCAATTTAAAAATTAATTAAAAGCATAAAAATAGCAAACAAAATTTACATAAAACTCAAAATTCTTCAACCAAAACACATGCCATACCAGTAAAAGATTCCCGCGATATATCCAGGTAGCAATGAAGCTTGAATCTTCCAATATCTAGTCCCAACTTTGTGAATTGCCCTAAACAGAATGGTAAGAAAATGGAAAATATACCTAAAAATTCAAGATAAAAATGATGGAAAATTAGGAATTAACAAAGCCAGGGTTAGGAAGAAGTAAACTAGACTGAATTAACCCAGGTTTTGAATGTGTGACAGTGGCCCCTCCCCCTTAATGGGCCATAACAGACAGGACACTGCAGGCCTTTTGGTTGAAGATCGGAGACAGCTGAACCAGTGCTACAGTGCTATTTGACATGTAAGCTAATGCCACAAGCTGATTGGTGGACTGCGTTTAGCTAAGAGAGATGCAATGCCTTCTGAGGCTGCAGGTTAAATATAGGCTAGCATACTAACTAGCTTTTTTTAGCGCTAAGCAGAAAATTCTATAAGTTAAAAAAGATTATTTCAGAGTAAAAAAGAGATAGGAAAGATGTTGGAGGAGGTTAGAAGAAGTTGCAAGTTGGAGTTGGGGTTCGGTGAGTTGGCAAAGCGGAGGTGAAAAGGTCATAGCATCCAAATGGAAAAAGTTGGTGTATCTTGCTTGTTTCGTAGTACTTTGTTTTGATTTGTTACTCCATAAAAACAATGCAGGCTTCTTAATCCTCATTGAGATCCTTCAAATAAACTGGCATCAATTTGGCAGAAAAAGACATCTCCAAGACTGAAAGCAATGCCGTAGATTCAATATTAGCCAATGCATGTCACCCTCTTATATGCTTACCCGTTGAATTAGAAATAAATGGTCTCCCAAGTCGCCAAAGCCTCCCCAGCTTCCCTCCAGAGAAACGCTGGGCGACAGCACACAGCTGAGGGTCCTGCACAGGATCTCATGTGCTCAAACGGGCCAATGGCAAACCACCAATCTCAGGTTTCAAAATCTAAATATACCAAAGTGAGGTTTTCGGATAGGAGCACCTGTCGGACATCAGAGGGGCAGCGATGAGGAAGACGGGGGAAATACAGGATCAGATCCATAGGCTACATTGTCAATGTTTGTTGACAAAATAAGGAAAGATTAGCGGTTAGTATTAGTGTACGTGTATGTTGGTATCCATGAGTTTCAGAATGATGAATGAAACCCATGAATAGGAGAGTAAGGTAAAGACAGTAGGTTACTTCAGAGAGTCAGTTTGGAATGACCTAAGGAATTGGGTCACAATTTAGTGGAGAAGAACAGAGAAAGCCAGTCTAGTTAAATTTGAATTGTTCTGATGGACTAAAAATAAAAACAGAAAATCATGTTGTAATTAAAGTTGCACTATGGAACTTTTGTGATAGAGGCACTTATTGGACAGAGGAACAGGGATGAGGAAAACAAGAGGAAAAGCAGGAGTATTGAGGTGATGTTGGCCAAAGCTAAGGAAAGGTTAATATTTGCGGTTAACCTTTAGCGATGTGTAAAGATGTCTAATATAGGATAGTGACTACATTAAAAGACAATCTCGTTTAGGCTATTTCAGAGGGTCAGTGTGGGCCTCAGCCTGTGAAGTAACTGGGTCAGAGGAGCAGAGGTCTATTATTTAGAATTGTTTTTGTGTTGTTCCTTCTTTTTTTCCCATTTGTTGATTTATTTTTGGGTTTTTTTTACTGCTAAGCAGAATTTGTATAAGTAAAAAAAATGTTTAGGGGCATATTCAAATTTAAACTTGATTGATCCTGGTTTGCACTTAGTTTAATATTAATGAAGACTTGCTTTTAGTCCCGTTTTAGTCCTGGTTTTTAGTTCTGGTTTTAGTCACAGTTTAGTGACAATTCTAATATGTTCTAATATGGAGTGTCAATCCACCGTAAGAGTGAAAAATATCCGCAGAGAAGTAGGTAGTATAAGTCTATTAACACTATTTTCATTTTTAATGTTTTATTTAGAATGTATTGTTTATAAGTGTTTAATGTTTGTTTTGTTTCTTCTGTTTCTATTAGTTGATCTATTTGTTTTTTGTTCATGTTGTTCATGTGTATTGTATGTATTTACATTTATATGTCTGTATTTTTATTGAACTATTTATTCTTTCTATTTTTATTTATGTCAGACTGATCACTGATCAAGTATCACTAAGTAACTTTGACTAGAATTTTTCACCGTATGGCATTAAATATAGTAGGTGACACCAGTTTAAGTTATAGGTCAGATCTATGGAGAGGCAAAACCACTCACAGTTTGAGGACATGTTTTCCAAGGCGATAAAACACTCATATAATTGAATAAAAAGAAAGATCAGTAAATTTAATGTTATCCTGTAGGGACATTTCAGGCAAAGTGGAGACAAACAGCTGGTGGACCCCACCAAAAAGTTACATTTACTTTAGTTTATTTGATGATAAATAATTTGGTTCAAAATAAAATACAGTATTTGTGAATTTAATGGGAATAAATGGAAGTAGTCCATCATTAATCAGCCACCACGTATAGTAAACACTCCTAAAAGGTGTATGCTAGGGTTGTATGTTGAAACTGTATTCTGATCAGTATTAATATAAAATACATGTGTTAATGTTTGGGTATTTGACGTAAGTCTGTGTCGGTGGTATGCGATGCATTCTCACTGCTGCAGGAGCTCCACAGGTCAATGATGGACAGGAGCAGCTGACTTTCTCTCTCCCTCCCTCTCT
This sequence comes from Odontamblyopus lacepedii, assembly GCA_034769755.1. Lineage (NCBI taxonomy): Eukaryota > Metazoa > Chordata > Actinopteri > Gobiiformes > Gobiidae > Odontamblyopus > Odontamblyopus lacepedii. The sequence continues at coordinate 28,966,567 of CM068356.1, read as the reverse complement.
CCCTCTCTCTTTTTCACTCTCTCTTCCACTCCTCCCTTTCTCTCCTTCTATCTCTCATAGCACCTCATTCCCTGAAGCCTGCTTAGTCTTATTAGCATCTCTGCAGACTTTACTTAACCCCACAGAATAGTTAGAATAACATTACTACATTTTCACTTTTCTACTTTCTATTGTAATCTTATTATTAGAACATTTTAAAACATTTTAAATACTTAAAATGTAAGGCTTGTTTAAGTTTTTTCATCTGCTTGAATTATAGGACAATATTTTATAGTTAGGTATTAATTAAGATACAAATATGTTTGTTTGTTTGTTTTTGTTTTTTTCATCTGGTGGTGGGTGTGCCACAGGGTCTCCCTGGAGATGTGATTAGTTTGCCTGGAATTTTCCACTTAATTATAAACTTATCTAAAGTGAATTCATGGCCAAGCACCAAGGTACATCTTTGACGTATTAGTGCCATTTGAACCATCTCGTATTCTGAGGACCTCAGGGACCAGCCTCCTCCTGGTGCCCAGAGTCAGAACTAAACACAAGGAACCAGCATTTCAGTTTTATGCACCTAAAACCTGGAAGTCTTCATAAAGATGTAAGACAGCCTCTACTTTGACTATATTTAAATTCAAGCTCGCTGAAAAGTTTTCATTCTGCACTCTTCTCTCTCATTTAATGTCTCTCTCTTTTTCTTTTTAAATTTTATGATCATTAATGTTTTGATTTGTTTGTATTGTAATTTTAATGTATTTCTTATTCTGTAAAGCACTTTAAATTACTTTGTGTACAAATTGTGCTATACAAATAAACTTGCCTTGCCTTGCCTTTATTTAAAAGGTATTTTCATTGCAAAACATATATAGCTTGAAAAACATACAGTCATACCATGAGCAGTCACCGCTCCACAAATCTGACCTATAATTTAGATTGGTGGTGTCATAGCCACCCTGTTTTATGAAAAGTCGTTCATTTCCCAAAGACCTATATCCATGTTGCATAAAAACACACAGAAGTCCAGTGAAGCCCCCCATTTAAAAGAATGACATGTCAAAAATGTGTTTCCATCAGCTCCACGGGGAAACCAGGGAGACACAGACAGATCATTGGAAATAATATGAGAAGGTGAAGGTTAGAGCAGCTGCAAGAAAGACAACCACAACATCAACACAACCCATAGTTAAACATAGGGCCAAGCTACATTCAAAAACTATGAAATCCATTGAGGTAAGCACTCTAATCAAGGGTCTGTGAAGTTTGGAAGGAATTATAACTATGGGACAAACACATGTGTCAGCTCCTCTATTAGAAATGACCGCTTGGTTTCCTCAGTGGGGGATGGTGGTGATGGGAGAGAGTTTGGTGGTTTTACAACTTCAAGGTTGGGAGAAATTTCACACGTTTTGAGTGTTAAGGAAGTAATATAAAGCTTTGGGTAAGTTTGAAAAGAAACAGGACTGAAAATTGAGTGAGCAGTTAGAGGCCGCTTCTGTCTGTATTAAAATAATAAATAATGTGTTAGGAATAATGTTGTATGTTTATGTTGTGATTTTATCGGTTTAACAGACTAATATAAAGCCAAAAATGAATTTAATACCGTGTTTCCCAACTGATTATTTGGAGTTCAGAGCGTTCCAACTAAATTAACTCATATGACACATTAACAATAGTACTACATATTATACTTTTATTTTTTGGATGAGTTCTTGAGCTGACCCCTCCATATCCCTCCAAAAAGTCTGGATCTCTTCCTGCTGGATTTCTATTCCTCAACCTGTCTCTCTAGTGGTTCAATTTTTATATCTTTCTAACAAACAACGTCCCCTGACTCTTTGGACTCTGTCTGGACTTTTTGCTGCTGTTAGCTCAGATTTTTGACAGCCGTATCTGCAGACATCTCCATAGCTGCAACTGTATTGTCAAGCTCTTCCTGGTGCCTCTGTTGTTGCACCTATAGAGCTTTCTTCAACATTGCCTTTTCATGCTGCATTCTAGCTATCTCCTTATCCAGGTTGGCAATAGGTAAATCCTGCTCTGCCACGGTCACTTGTAACACCTTGGTCTTGTTTCTTCTGCAACTTTATTATCTAAACTTTGTATCAGATTTTTGTATCTGAATCGCCTGGTTTTTCTGTCTCTCCTCAAACAGCATTTGAGAAAGACAAACTTCTCCTGCCTTAAACTCATTCAGTTCCCTATGTCGCTTAAGGACAAATTTAAGATCAAATTTTTATTAACTACCAAGTTGGTAGTTGACAGTAATAATAGCACCAAAAGCGTCTAAAGACATTTCAAAAAGGAAAACTAGCATATCTACAATTCGGTTAGCCTCTCCAAATTATTGCAATCATGCAGTTTCATCAGATGTATATCATATTCTTATCGTACTATACGATAGGTCACAGTTTAACCCCTATGTGAAAAAGGGACTGTTGAGGGTTTCCTTTAGGAATTGTAAGATTGCGTGCATGCTGTTCAAGGGCAATCTTCTCAAAAAGAGATGGGAAAAGTCCTACTTCCCTGTTGATTTCATTTTACCATTGGCTTGAACTACATATCAGGAAGTACTCTAAAAACAGATTCTAGCCACTAATGTTAAATGAATCTGAGGGTAATTTGAGGATTAACATTTGCCTGAGTCACCTACAGTATGTCCCTGGACTAATCTCATCATTTACCTGGTATGTGGCCCTAAAAGCTTCTGTTCCTTTCCTCTTTGCTGCTGTGGACCATCTAAAGACCTGGAACGCAGTGGATTCAGTGAGTTTACAATTTACCTGTAGGTCATTTCACAATAACAACACAGTTCCATGTTTGTTCACAAGCATGTTGATACATGGTTAAACATTTTCATATACTCTGTTTTACTTCGATGGCTCAAACAGACGGGATGTTTAATCAGATTCTGGGGTTTATGTGTGTAGAAAAGGGAATATTTACAACAGGTGAAAATATACAGGATATACTTATACTGTAGATACCCTCATTTACCTTACCAGCCAGTCAAAACCACTTTGACACAGTTTGACAAATCTTTACAAGTGGATTAGCCAATCAGAGAGGCACATGCTCCATCCATGACAAAACAAACATGGAGGCTTACGAATAAAAAAGGAATACAACATGGAGGACTGAGAAACAGCGCTGATTTCTTCAACAAGTTAAGCACAAAACTCTTATTTGTCTCAGATAAAAAAGTAACATATTTTGTTCTGAATGATACAAAATTTTCTAGAGCAGATGTCTTCTGCATTTGAGACACACATGCTACAAATCAGCAGCTGTGATTGGACCATTTCACATTTGGATGGAGGTTTGTCACAATCTGACTGGTCAGGCAATCATTTACCTGGTCTGATGGGTTTTTTGTTGCCCTAATATCTTCTCTCTGTCCCTTTCAACTTTACTGCCGTAGACCATCACATGCCCTGAAAAGCATTTTGCACAAGATTACACATTTCTGTTCATGTTTCTAACCAATGCTTAAAAGGAACTGCATGTAAAATTTTGATTTAAAATAAATTTGTGTACCCAGATATGAGGTTATCATGTTCAAATCAAATGAAGTTCTTACTGGTAACAATTGTTATGCTCATTTAGTCATCACACACACACTGGAATTGATGTCCACATTGTTTTTGTTATAACTTGGTGTTTTGTTTCTCAAGATGAATATCTATCAGAAAGCGGAATGAGCCTCGCATGAGTCTCTCATTTGGGTTGCCAGTTTCAATGATGAAATCCTTTGGTTTAAATCTAAACAGACTCTCTGATCTGAATCATCACTACCTAAACCTCAGCAACTGCATCCGCTCTTTAATCAGCGTCCTGTTCTCTATATATATAAGTTAAGGCACTGGCAACCCAGGTTCAGTTGTGAATATAATATTTTGCTACTATGAGAGCGCAGGCTATTGACCAGTTCCTTTAAAGGTTATTCCAAAACCGAAAGCAATGCAAACTCTAAGCAAAACTGTGGTCTCAGTTATTGAAAATCCCGAGGAGAAGTGTTGCCAAGTTTTATAACTCACAATCCCGCTTTATGTTACAGTTTACCTGGTCTGAGGACTTTTCTATAGCACTATAATCTTCTCTCTGTCCCTTCCCTGTCCCTGTTCCCTGTTAACTGTTGTTGACCCTCACAGGACCTGAAAAGCACCAAATACAATTAAGAAGACACATTTTCATTTATTTTCTTAAAACAATGTTAAGTTACTTCCTTGTTTGCTTAATAAATAGTTCAAGGAGTACACAGAAGGCTCATCTTGACTGTAGATGCCACAGCCCAATGTTAGTAATTCCTTGCTGCTAACATGAAGGGGAAAAAATGCAAAATTAGTTAAGATAATTGAAAATAAATTATGACTGACATTAGCACACAGATAAAAACACTTTATTCACTGATTATTGGTACGGATTGAAAGACAAAAATGTATGTTATATTTCAAGTTTTGCATTTCAATCCCCCTCTGACCATTTTTTTTTTTTTGCAGGCACCGTGTTAAAATAAAATACTGGACTGTACATATAAGGAATGGAGCGATAAAAACCACACCAAAAAGTCCGGTACAATACTGACTGCAAGGCCACCAAAATGGGCTAGACTCACTCTCATCTTAGGAACGTCCGTTAATATAGTCCCAAGCCATCATATTGATCTGAAAACCGTACTTAAATTTAAATAATTCAAGTCTTATTTCGAAGGTCCTCTTCCGTATAAGGTCATTTGTTCAGTTCGGACCCTCTTATAGCGCAAAATAAATTAGCTTAGGCCCATCTCAGATTCACAGGTAAAGAGGAGAGAGGAGGGTGTCATGGCTGCCACCACTGCGTTCGTCTTCGTCCTCGATTCCAAGCTCAGTTCTGGGGTAAAACCAGCAGAGGGCACACTCCCGAAAGGGCAAAGGTGAGAGGTGAAAGTTCATCATCTCACACGAAGTCGGGACATCATCCACTCGAGACCCTGGCACAACCTGGCAAAAAAGTCAACAAAACATTTCTAAATGTCTTTGTGATGCATCATTTTTAAATGATTTTAAAATATTTTGTGATCATTTTGAAGGTAACATTGTCTGTATTTGTTTAAACCACTGGTATCTGCTAAATAGATACAAAGCATTAATAAAACACAAAACTTGTTAAAATCAGTCAAGTGTCAGTTTGTGAATAAAGGTTTTAAAAAGAATCCCTCCATAATCTATCTACGATGTACACAAAATTCTGTCAAAAATGCAAGAACAATTTACACACAAGGAACACAATTTTCTGACCGCTTAGACATTATGGTTGCTAGGTAACAGTGGAAATTATTTCTACATAGGTTACATCTGCTGCCCATGTCCAACCAGTAAAAATGATCAATTCACCAAAATTGCCACACTAGCAGAAAATATGCTTTTTTTCCCCAAAAAAATCTACAGTTACACTAACCACATTTAAGTTAAATGAGTAATCAAACTCTAATCTGTCTCTAAGACTTTAAATAATAGCTGTAGAGCTGTTATTTAAATAACAGCTGAATGATTGATTGATTGATTGACTGATGATTGATTGTTTAAAGAAAGTTTTATAAAATTGGTGATTATTTTTCTAGTACATGTGAACAGCAGCAGTACTACAGTAAGTATTGTTAGTAGAATTAGTATTAGTAGTAGTATTAGTAGTATTAACATTAGTCTTAGTAATAGTAGTAGGAGTAGTAGTGACAACTGTAAAAAGCCTGTAGAATTACACAAACTACAATACAGCCTCTTTTCACCAAGTTTGTTTTGCACAGTCCATGTTTCCATAAGTAATTTTCTCCACCACGTTACCATCTGTGCAAAAGTATGACTCTTCACTTACTGATAACTATGACCCAATAACAACAAATTTCTCTAAAAAAAACTATACACCTTAGTGATATTTCCTCTGTGGTAACTGGCAACATGAACCAACATTTTATGTGCACATAATTTGTTTTGAATTGTATGTAGTGTCCCAACCAAATGTCAGTTTATCAAATGTTCAAGAGTGGAGGATACATTTACTTTACTACTATTTTACTACTGTACTATATGAGAATAATAAAATGATCATAGATGTATCTAACCAGCAGAAATGTTCAATAAGAAAAATATTAACTCAAGACCATAAAACAATTACAGTTAGAATTAAAGAAATAATATTATTGATTAAATACAATTTGAAACCATAGAAATAGTGGAAGAAGCAGTAGGAGAAGCAGTATAGTTTGTAGTAGTAAAAATAGTACTAGAATTAGCAGTTTGTGAAATATACAAAGTAGTCATTAAAGGGAGAAACAGTAGGAGTATAGTAGCAGAAGTAGTATAAAAGCAGCAGCGTAAGAAGTAGCAGTAGTGGCAGTAGCAATAGTAGAAGTAGCAGTAGTAGTAGTTATAAAAGCAGTAGTAGAAGTAGTAGTAGAAGTATTAGTCTTAGTAGCCAGTGTTGAAGCAGTACTGACCCCTCCCCGGTGAGGGCGCAGCAGGCCTGGATGTGCCACTGATGGTCTTTGACAGAGGTGAGCTGGAGACTCTGAGAGATCTCTGCCACAGACATACAGCCTTTAACGTCCTGCTTGTTTGCAAAGATCAGCAGACCCGCCTTCCTCAGGTCCTGCAAGAGAAACACGAGAATTATGACGAGAGAATAGTGCTTGAAACAACATATAACACTGGCATAACATTGGCAATGACAAATTCTGTAAAAAAGATGTTAAGTTGTAAATATGTGTTCACCTTTAAAGCTGTTGGTTTAAAAAAAAATCACTTAAAATCAATTTGGATTTCTCTAAATAAAGAAAGACATTGAAGTTTCCATTATACTCACTTCATGTGCAAGCATTCTGTAGAGCTCCTCTTTGGTTACTGAGATGCGTTCTCTATCTGTGCTGTCCACCACCACTATTACAAACTGCAAAAGACAAACACAAATAAAATAATTCTCTATTCACACTAAGATGTAGTGTACCACTCTACAACTCTATTTTCTTCATAAAGAGTGGGAGTGAAATGATTATTCAATATCGGACTAGTCGGCTACTAAAATAATTGTTAGTTGCAGCTCTAATAATGAGTTCACATTGTGTCTTTTGTCTTTTTTGATCGCTACATGATCCTGGTGTTTTTACTTTGCTATTAAATCAATTCCTATAAATCAATTCCTATTTTTAATATGAAATTGGCTTCAAATAACTACTAGCCTCGGTGAACTTCATTTCACTGAACACTATGGGCGATGTCACACTCACTTAGTCCACTTCTTTATACAGTCTATGACACAGTCTGAAGGTGCAGTGTTTTTATTTTGTCTAGTTCATTTTGAAACATCACTAGCGGTGTGTTGCCGGTGTGTATCAGCTATAAAGCACTGGAATAGACTCTGATAATGCACGGGGCATCATTTCTAAATGCCTCTTACCTCTGTGTTAGTGTAGTAGGTGTTCCAGGACGACCGGAGCGACTCCTGCCCCCCGATGTCCCACATGAGGAAGTGCGTGTTGTTCACCACGATCTCCTCCACGTTACTGCCGATGGTTGGGGACGTGTGCACCACCTCATTCATAGAACTGATGGAGGAAATACAAATACATCAAATACATTCAGATTCTTACTCTGGATTTTAAAAGGCATTTTGATGACTAAACTTAGTTTAGTTTAGTATTTATTTGAAGGACAAAATACATTGACAATGAGCTCACAAAAACAGATGTTCTACACCAGGGCATAGCTAAATAGCTTGTTGTTTCCTCCTGCAGTCTCTGATTTGCAGGAATAGTTTGGATAATTCCTGTAGTATAACTTGCATAAATACAAAATACATTTAATATTAGATGTCCTATGTATGATGGTTCACTGAAACATGTGCAAATGAAATGTGAGAGAAGACCTAAAAACAATACAAGAATTTTTCTCCGTCGCTGACAAAGTAAAATTACACAGTTTGTATACTGTTAACTAAATACTGTCCAAAATCGTACCATAACTTACAAATTCCTTCCTTGTTCCCTATTCATATTAGTAGAGATGCATCGATACTGGTATTGAATATCTAAAAATGAGCTGGATCGAGTATAGAGCCGATATCCCGATTTGACCTTAATTGGATGTAATAAGACTACAGTCTGATTTTGTACTACACCATCTCATAATGTTGGAACTTTTATTCATACAAAGCTGTTCTGTAGTGTAGTGAACAATAAACAACACAATTGGATCTCTTGTGTAATAAGGAAATAAGTCTCATTTTCCAACCCTACACTGGTATAGCTTACACTGTGTAACTTTTCTGGTAGAGAGTCCGTCAAACGCTTTTCAGATCAGTTCTGTGGAGAGGCGACCCCGCTCACAGTCAGAATGTCTGTTTTTCTAGGTATTTTTGAGCTATAAAACCACCTGTCATTGACTAAATGTTAAGGCTGAGCTGTTTAATGTCATACCGTGGAACATTCCAGGCAGAGCAATCACATATCCATAGAAACAAGCAGATGACGGACCCTCAACCAAAAAAAGACATAGTACATAGAGCTGGGCGGTATGACCAAAAATTGTTATCACGGTATTTTTTTAAATTATCACGGTATCACGGTATTTAACGGTATTTTTGTCTTTGGCTAAGTGGAGTGTGATAGAGTTGGTAATATCATTCCAACGTTTGCTTTTCTTGTCATAGACGGTCCCTTTAGACGGAGTGCGCGGCTCCGCGCACCCGCGCTCTCGCCCGTGTCACAAAACACTACACAGACGGTCCCTTTAGCGAACGCGCCTAACACGACACAGACGGTCCCTTTAGCGAACGCGCCTAACACTACACAGACGGTCCCTTGAGCAAACGCGCCTACCAGGGACGTCTGTGTAGTGTTTTGTGCTGCAGTGCCAACGTTACGCAGAGATTGGGGAGAAGATGCAGATTTTACTTTCTACTCAACTCGCTATCCTTACCTGGCTTGTTGGCTTGTTTGGTGTAACACTGAAAAACAGCCCCCGCTCAATCTACCGCTGTGCGACGTTCCGCCGCTCTGTGTTGCCGACATATGCGCGCACACACGGTATGGCGGTAAATAAAAAATTCATATCATAAAAATAAAAATTACCGGTATACCGGTTCAAACGGTATACCGCCCAGCCCTAATAGTACACCTTTAATATTAGGTATCAGCAGGTACTGGTTGACATAATAATCAACATCACAAGAAAATAAATATATTGTAATCACACAAGGTTCTACATTTTACAGAAAAGTACTGTATGTGAAAAGTGAAACGGACAAAAAGGCAGATTTTCCTTAATACGTCCTACATTTAACTGAACTTAATGTGCCAAAAAGTAACTTTAAATATTCCAGTAGTATCATTACGATGATACAAAACATAGTTATTGAATATCACATCTTTTTCCTGTGTTTCTAGTCCATATACTTACAACTGATAGAGGATAGTGGTCTTGCCAGCATTGTCCAGCCCCACAATAATGACTTTGTGCTCTGTAAGACAATAGAGAAACAAAGAGAATGCAGAATTAGCACAACCATCCATCAATTAAACTGCAGTAAGAGACAGGGAGCCAATGATTGATGACTTGAGTTCAAAGACAGGAACAGAAGTGGGATTTTATAACACTGTTCACTATTGTACTGGAAAGGCCCATTCTTTAGCTCCTGACTATAGCAGGCTTTAACCAGGAATAGAGAGAACAGTTTGGTTGTTACCATGGTTTCACCATAGTAAAACTTCAAACTCAATGTCAATACTAAAGAATACTCATTATCCCATATTGATTTTTATACTCAAATGATCATTTAATAAGACAATTTTGTAATTTTCAACACAAAATAATAGTATCTGTTTCCTACCATGTGGTCTTACACTAGTTCTGATAAAACTCAAGATGAAACTGTTGAGGAAAGATCAAATTTTATTATTTTTTTTAGTAATGATACCTATAGAAAATTCAATTTCATACCAAATGATTTAGTTAGTTGCATTATATTTGTAAGGCAAAACTGAAATATCACAAAAACACTGACTTTGATGAAACCAAATACAATACAAAGAAAACAAGCATGTGCTAATAAGAAATTTTATGTTAAATTTGAAGTGCATGGTTACTAAATGATGTGTTGTTATCCAATGTTTCTCTCCAAAAGAAAATTCATTAACAAGGACCACAAACCAATAATGGAATACAAAATACCCCTTTGTATATGATGTGCTCAGGCTGAAGGATGAACGAGAGACGCAAGGTAGGAGGAAGGGGGTTTAGACAGACGATGTTGTCAGGATAGGCTTATATAAATAAGGTTTCTGAGTAATTGAAGGTGTGGCTGAGCTGAGCTGTGGTCCGCTCGGGAGGAGCGGGGAGAGGCTGAGGTGTGGTCTTGCTCCTAAATCTCAGTCAATAATATTAACTCCACTTATTGTTAATCAGTCTCTTTTATAATGTTGGAGTAGTGGTTTGTTTCATTTACACACGTTCAACACACAAACCCTGGCTGAGTTCTCTCAAACTGAAAACACTGGAACTGCCCATCTCTAATGCACTAAAGGTAAAACTATCACTTCATGACATCACAAGGTGGACCAGAGCATTTTGAGCTTTGGAGAGATGTAGACAGACTAATAATAAAGGATTACTCAAACATGTGAATGAAGCAAAACACAACTTCGTTTTTGAGGAGATAACAATATTATAACATGGCTTTAAGGTCCATTTTGTGTAATATTGGAAACAAAAACAAAACTTCCCAACCCTGTATTCATTTGACCTTATTCAGAGTCATGCTTTGTCTGTAACTTAAATGACTCAAGGCGTGCCACCACCACAAGATCATGACTAAATCACATGACTAAGTCTAAGTGAATGACAGGAATCTGTACACAAGTTGTAAGATTTGAATGGGAGAAAATTCAACATGGCAAATTAAACTGTGTTAACAAAATTTCAACTAAAAACAAAATTATACTGTATTTTGATTGTGAAATTATAGTATGTGGCAAAGTGAAAGTAAAGTGGTTTAACTGTAATATTTAACGTTGTTTTAGTAATATCAGTTAACATCTGAAACCATATCATGATTGTAATTTAAAATGTAAATATTTGTCTAAATGTTCGTCAATACGCACTGTTCCCCCCTTTTCCTAATTAATTAAATAAATAAATATATAAATAGTATCCCATTTCAATACTAGTTTTATTATTGATTAGTATCTGACTTTCAACTTTTTGACAACTCCATTATGAACTGAAAAAGAACCAACACAAGTAAAGCGTGTCAGTGCTGCAAACTGTGTAGGGTTTTTTAATGAGAAATCTTGATAATATTCCTCAAACTAACAAGCCTCCATGCATTTGTTTACTAAATATCTGTAAAGCCTAACTAAGAGTGTACGAGTGCAGAGAATAGGAGTTTTGAGCAGAAACTCCAAAGAAGGTTACAGCTGTGTGACCCCAAATACAACGAAAAGGTTTTGGTTAAGCTTATGCAGGTGCGTGGGTGATAATAACAACAATGAATATCGCCATTTCCTTTAATTCATTTGATGTATTTTTTTTTTAATGAATACATGATTTAAATAAATAAATAATCTATGTATTTATCCTGATTATGATATTTACACAGAAATATGCTAAACATAGTTCCAACTTGAGGTTTAAGTATCAGACAAATGTGAAATTACCACATCACTTTGAACCCTCATTCAGAACCTTTTTTTTGTTTCTCTAATTTTTAAGTGAGGCTATTTTTACATTTCTTTTTATAATCTACTTGATTTTTTTGCAAATCTTCAAAACAACATTCAGAATATTATCGATATTTTAATAATACGTCTTTATATTGCTCATATCATTTAGCCTTTTGATAGTTTGCCAAGAAATATGTATATCTTTAATGTAATCAAATTTAAAGCACAGATATAGACCATGGCATGTATCAATGGACACTACAGGTTTATTTTAGATGCTTATACTGGCAGGAAACTATTGACACAATAGATTATACAGACCGACAGACACATTACCAAGAAGCAAGGAGGAACTGAAAGTACAGCAAAAATACACCAAAAAATGTGCCAGTGCCAACTACTGTAAAGCACTCCCTTTCATTTTACCGCATAAGCTTATTTAGTTACTGTGGTTATAAAATTAGCTTAATTCAAGACAACATCGACATCAGGATTTCAAATGATTTTAAACACCACTAATAATCACCTGTCATGATAATCACTATATAGAGCTGGACTAGGGTTGGGCGGTATCCAAATTTTGATACCTTCTCAGCATTATACCGGGGTATACAGTATTACCGTGACTAATTAAGAATTATTCTGTAGCTTGCAGGTATACAATTTAAACACAGAATAGCAAGAATTATATTTGAAGATGAGGCACAAGTTCTGAAGTGTATCTCCCTCCATTTAATGATCTGGGACACGCCTAGACAAGTAGTAGTAGTAGCCTTTATTTGTCAATTCCTTCACATGTACAAGACATACAAAGCAATCGAAATTGGACCTGTCACCCTGTCCATACATTACAACATACAAAGAGAACAATATTACATGGGGAAGACAACACGGACCGGACAGGAAGGCAGGTAGCAGATAAAAATAAACAAAAAAACAGGATCACATGAGGAGAGGGGGAGGAAAAAAAAGAGGACCGTCCCAGACCATGCCCCAGAACGGGATATCGTTTGGAGTGAGTACACAAAATAAAAAATCCTCCGAGCATCAGCAACATAGTCAAAACACAGTACAGACATTCCACAGGACGAGCAACAGGGTAGGGGAGGGGTAAGAAAAGCTCAGAAGAGGCAGATTCCAGAATAAAATGTAAAAGGCGACAGTCCACGGCGTGTGATATTTCCCACTGCAGCATGTTGTATCTGACAGACCCCACGCTCTCGGCACTCGGAGAAGTTAAAGTCTCCTCCCTGAAAGTCTGACTTCGCCCTCAAGCGGGAACTTTCTCCTCTTCAGCGCCGGGTGTCCGCTCTTGACTCTGCGTTCAATAAAACATCTCCATCGCAAACTTTTGAGCTCAACATCACACACGAAGCATCAGTCACATGTTTTTTCTTCTTTCTTCTTGCATGTGGATCGATATCTCTGTGCATAACGTCGTTTGAAGAGGAGAGAGAGCGGAGGGGAGAAAGTCCCTGGCCTGACGCAGGGTCATAGCTCCATCAGCATTTGCTGTCTCTCCCCTGTCATTGGGCCTGAAGCCAAAACGCTCTCTAATAGGGCTGGGCGGTATACCGTTTGAACCGGTATACCGGTCATTTTTATTTTTATGATATGAATTTTTTATTTACCGCCATACCGTGTGTGCGCGCATATGTCGGCAACACAGAGCGGCGGAACGTCGCACAGCGGTAGATTGAGCGGGGGCTGTTTTTCAGTGTTACACCAAACAAGCCAACAAGCCAGGTAAGGATAGCGAGTTGAGTAGAAAGTAAAATCTGCATCTTCTCCCCAATCTCTGCGTAACGTTGGCACTGCAGCACAAAACACTACACAGACGTCCCTGGTAGGCGCGTTTGCTAAAAGGGACCGTCTGTGTAGTGTTAGGCGCGTTTGCTAAAAGGGACCGTCTGTGTAGTGTTAGGCGCGTTTGCTAAAAGGGACCGTCTGTGTAGTGTTAGGCGCGTTTGCTAAAAGGGACCGTCTGTGTAGTGTTAGGCGCGTTTGCTAAAAGGGACCGTCTGTGTAGTGTTAGGCGCGTTTGCTAAAAGGGACCGTCTGTGTAGTGTTAGGCGCGTTTGCTAAAAGGGACAGTCTGTGTAGTGTTAGGCGCGTTTGCTAAAGGGACCGTCTGTGTAGTGTTTTGTGACACGGGCGAGAGCGCTGGAGCGTGAGCCGCGCACTCCGTCTAAAGGGACCGTCTATGACAAGAAAAGCAAACGTTGGAATGATATTACCAACTCTATCACACTCCACTTAGCCAAAGACAAAAATACCGTTAAATACCGTGATACCGTGATAATTTAAAAAAATACCGTGATAACAATTTTTGGTCATACCGCCCAGCTCTACTCTCTAATATTATATTAGATCCTTATGCGCTGCAGATTTTTTTAATGAAGGTAATGAAACTGATACCGCTGCTACTTTTTGATACCTCGGTGTACCGTATTACTGTATTACCGCCCAACCCTAAGATGGAACAATATATTCTGGGGCTCAGTATTTATTTCTCTGCAAAAATGGGGAGATTTGGGGTATTTTTGTAATACAATAAGATTTTAGATGTAGAGGGTTGAAGTAACTTCTATGGTTAAATATTGCTTCAGCTTGTTTTTTATTTGTTGCAGTGCATGATTTTAAATGAAACTGTCCATTTAAAATGGTTTACTCTGGGATTATCTTTCTTTTTTTATGTGTGTCAGTGGCATAAAGTAGTTACTGTTTATCGCAATGTCTCTCAGAGTATATCAAGCTTTAAAATTTGTCATTGTGACAGGCCTAATAAACACCAAACGTTGCTAAATTAAAATATAATAATAATTAAAGCTGCCCACAGAGATGATGGCCCTTGCTTTGGTGCACAGCCCCTCCCACGCAACTGCCCGGCATGCTATTGTCTCTTCCCAACTGCTGCCCAGGCGCACAGATCCTCCATCAGAAAAATTACACAGTGCTCCAAATCGTTCTGCCATATGTAAAGCTATTCAAGTTGCCATGTCTGATTGTAGTGCTGTAGTCACATAGACATTGAATTGTTAACGTCTCATTATTGGATTAGATTAATGTGTCTAGGCTCCTGTCTCAAATCCTTTTTTTTCCATCTGAAAGCCAATAATCATGTTCCCTGTGTGAATGATTGACAATAGAAGTGAGCAATGGTTAAATCATTATACACTTGTTGGCTACTGTAATAAGGACATTTTACCCTTTTGACTGCTATGTCCTTATAATTAATGTATGACACTTGTGCAGCTCATTGTTATATTTTGCAGATTAAAAAAAAATTGCAATATTGACCTAAACTGACTTAAAAAAAAAAGAAAAAAGTCCATTGATTTCTGCGTTGGAAAATTGTGGAAATAATTCCTGCCTACCCTTTTATGAAGGATAAGTTATGTAAGAGCAGTGGCCATGTACCAGTGGCAATAAAAAACACACGTAGATCTGAGCTATAAAGATGACTCAAACTTGCATGAATCATTCTACTGCATTCAACATTCTACTGGTGGGTACAGGTGAAGGGAAAACATCTAAAATATGGTTAAAAACTCTAAAAAGTTAAATTTGCACAATAAATCTGCTTTAAGCCTTAAGTTACTGAAGTGAAAAAGTAACAGGCCCTATTCACAAATGTATTGTGTTCAGAATAGTAGCATCATTAGCAATAGTACCAGTAGTATTAGGATTAGTAGTAGTAGTAGTAGTAGCAAAAGCAGCAGTAGTAGTATAGGCTCGACAGGTTAAAAGGATTGATATCTCATGTGAAATGGATGGGTTGGTGGGTCATGTGTAAGTGCTCAAATAAACAGGTCAAAATGGCAGACTGACATCTTCTGAACACCCAATCCACAGCACAACAATGCACCAATATATTCAATTCACTGTAAATGAACAATAGAAAATTGTATAATGTTTTTGATTAAGAAATAGACTTGATACTCAGTACTGATTCTGATACCGTGATGATAACAAAAAACACTCTTTCTTTAGACAATATGTGATTTTCAGCAGTACATCAAAGTACTTTCTTTTATATTACGATATCGGTTCCATAGTTGTCAATGGGTGTACACCATAGACTGTAAATATAAATGGACATAGCTAACACACTAGCCACCGCATTCCAAATGGGAAGTTTACATACAGGCACTTCTGGATCCTAATGACCCCCATGGAGTTACATTAGAATATTGTGGCCCCTCTCTCTGTAACTGCTGCTGTGAGTCATTTTGGTCTTAAAATGTTCATATTAATCCGCTCCACATGATGATACTGGTGTTTTTTTGTTTTTTTCCACTATTTTGTCCTTGGCCTGGCTCCAAATTCATCCCTATAGCTGCTAGCATCGCAAGCTTTATTTGAGTGGAGCTGAACACTGTGGGTGACGTCACACTCGCTTAGTCCACTTCTTTATAGTCTATGGCAGGGGTCCCCAACTAAATTGGCAAGAGGTCCAGTAACTCCATCAGCCTGGTAGACCAGGGTCCAAACATGCAAAAACAGTCAAATGAGAATTTACTTTTCTGACTTTTTATTAAATTGCGTAGTATGTGTAGTTAAATTGGCACTAAAACATTTTTAGCTTATTCTTCCAACAAGTATTTCTTTCATTCATTTTAGTGCAAATATATTTAAATGTACAACACTGCATTGAAGTATAAAAAAAAATATTGCACATAAATTTGCTTGAAATGCAATATGTGTGATCCTTCACAAACTTTAACACTGAGCTGTATTTCACTTAAAGTATAAGTGCTGCTGTCCCTCTTTTCCCTCCAAAATCATTTCTGCCATTGCCTCCATACACTCTTTGACCATTGAGGAGTCACTGAAAGGCTTTTTGTGCTTGCCCAAAATCCACTGCACTCGTAGTGAGCACTCGTATACCGGTTGTTGTGCTGATAGTCTGTGTAATTACACGTGTTGCACGCTCGTACTGTTGTTTCAGTTCATGTATTTCCGTGCCCTCATCACTGATCCTGGTGGGTAATTTGCATCAAAAGTTTTATGTTTTGTCTCGTAGTGCCGCTTGATATTGGCGTTTTTAACAAGAGCAACAGACTCCGTACATATAAGACACACTGTCTTTGTAGAATTCGCTGCTGGCAAAATGAACACGTAAGCTTCAGTCCACTCATCTTGAAAGACATGATTTTCAGAGTCCACTTTTCGAATTTTAGACAGTGCCATCGTTCACCCAATGTCTCATGGTAAAACATGTAACGTTATGTCCCACGTAAATAACAGCACACTGTTGTGACCACTGAGTGCTGACAGTAAGGACCCCGGTTCAAACATAGCTGTCCTTGCGCGCTCCCATTCAAAAATTGCTGTTGGTAAAAAAAAATGAATGTAATATCATACTTTTAATTAAAAATGCTTGGAGGTCTGGATAAAAGGGTCCGCCAGTTGGGGACCCCTGGTCTATGAGGTATACTAGTGTATGTGCTCTTATACTTGGTCTGATACAGGTCAAGATCATTCTAAAGCTATTCAGGAAATGTTAATTTCTATGCTGTGAATGTAACTTTTTGTATTTTTTACTTGTTCAAATGAGTATCTAGATAGAGAAATTGAGATTAGATAGTTGGATAGATGGATAGATAGATAGATGGACGGACGGACAGACGGACAGACAGATAGACAGACAGATCAAATGGTAGAAATACTTAATAACTGTTATCATCTCCTCATTAAAGGTCCTATCTTATGTAAAATGGACTCGGTGCTTTTAGCCATGTTATGATGCTGTCAACTTTTTTGTGAAAGAGAAGGCAACTATAA
Source organism: Odontamblyopus lacepedii (assembly GCA_034769755.1). Classification (NCBI taxonomy): domain Eukaryota; kingdom Metazoa; phylum Chordata; class Actinopteri; order Gobiiformes; family Gobiidae; genus Odontamblyopus; species Odontamblyopus lacepedii. Next base: position 28,949,106 of record CM068356.1, on the reverse strand, counting down.
TTTAAGAGGCTTTATGAACTTTAAAGTCCCAAGTGCTCGAACAACAAGGAAGAGTTTTTGTATCTCTGTTTGTGGCGTCAAATTATGGAACATGAAAATAAAAATAAAACTTTGTCCAAATATACATCTATTCAAAAGTGCAGTTAAAAAAGTGATTATTTCAAAATACTGTACTGAAGAGATTAATGCTTAGTATATATGGGTATGTATTAGGGATGGGCATTCGATAAATTTTTCTTAATCGATCGTCGGGAAAATTAACAACTGATTTTCGTTTAATCATTAACATTTTATATTGAGATGATCATCGCAATTATTACTATTACTAATCTGCATAAATAAACTCAACTTTACAACATATAAACCATAACCACTATAGAGCCACATCAGCCCGTGTGAGATTAGAATGTGTTTAATGCAGCTTTGGCACATTTGTTTATATTTTACAGAAACAAAACTTAAAACCACATGGCTCATTTGCATAAACAGTAAGCAAAAAAAGCAGTTATTTCCTTGTGCTGATGTGGTCAGCTTCTGTGGACTAAAGAACACGACTCAGAGGAATATGAGTGTTCTTTCTGTGACAGAGGGATGTGATGAGGCTAGTGAGTGCATATGTCGCGTATACATGTGAAACCGGGATACTCAAAAAAAAAAAAATAAAATAGATCATTACCGGGATACTGATGAGTGCAGGTAAACGCACTCATTGGGGGATATAGTGATCTCCAGGAAGCCAGACCCAAGATGTGGGACCGCAACTCCATTGTTTCTGCTTAGTGTTTTGCAATGAAATGCATGTACTGTGCAATTATAGCTTATAATGTACAGGCAATGAGAAGTCTATATGCTCTTTGTTCATTTGGGACAGTGGAAAAAAGGGGTGGGGTTAAAAATAAATATTTACTTCCTCCCACTCCTTTTCAGACATTAGTAAAATCTACGTGACATTTATTTTGTTTATTCTTATAGAAAAGAAGCAATTGATTTTTGTATTGTATCTATGTATATACATTATAATTATGCAAGTTCTATGCATTGCTGTCCGAATAATTCATTCATTCATTCAATCACAGCAAGTTGCCCAGGTCCTGTAGCAAAGCAGCTACAAACCATGACACTACCACCATGTTTCACTTTTGGCAGGATGTCCTTTTTATCAAATGCTCTGCTCATTTTATACCACTCCTTCCAAAAAGTTCAACTTTTGTTTCATCGGCCGACAGAATATTTTCCCAAAAGATGTTTTGGCAAAAGTGAGACAAGCTTTTATGATCGTTTTCGTTAGTAGTGGCTTTCACTTTGGAACTCTGCTATGCATGCCATTTTTGCCTAGTCTCTTTCTTATGGTTGAGACATGAACACTGACCTTTACTGAGGCAAGTGAGGCCTGCAATTGTTTAGATGTTGTTCTGGGTTCCTTTGTGACCTCTTGGATCAGTCATCGCTCTGTTCTTAGGGTCATTTTTGTAGGTCGGCCACTCCTGGGAAGGTTCACCACTGTTCCATGCCTTCTCCATTTGTAGATAATGGCTCTCACCGTGGTTCGCTGGAGTCCCAAATATTTAGAAATGGCTTTGTAGCCTTTTCCAGACTGAGACATGTCAATTACTTTTCCTCTTATCTGCTCCTGAATTTCTTTAGATCGTGGCATAATGTCTTGGGTTCAATATGGTCTACTTCACCTTGTCAGACAGGTTCTATTTAAGTGACCTCTTGATTTGAAAGGTCTGGCAGCAATCATGCCTGGGTGCGACTATGAAATTGAACTCAGCTTTCCACAATAATATGATTAATCACAGTTACCTCATCATTTAAAAAGGCAATAGTATTTTTCTCTTAACAAATAAAATCATCACAGAAAAACTGCATTTTATGTTTACTTGGGTTATCTTTGTTTAATGCTTAAATTTGTTTGATGATCTGAAACAGTTAAGTGAGACACACATGCAAAAAAGTAAGAAATCAGGAAGGGGGCAAATTCTTTTTCACAGCACTGTAAGGCAGTGTCTACCAGCAACCTGTCTAGAACTGTATTTGATTAAAAAAAACCTTTGTCCAGTTGACAGAATTGAATTTCTCCTTTGCTATGGTATAGTATTCCTTTCCCTTGTGCATTCAGCCATGGAAGTGTGGTTAGCCTGTATTACCTTAACCGCATTCTACTAGAAAGCATTCTGTCTGACTCATCATTGACCTGTTTAATGTACTTTGAAACTTACCATCAGTTTGGTGACAAGCCTTCACAAGGAGCTGTACTGATTACTGTACTGTAGTGATTTGAGTTGTCTTGTAAAAATTGTGCACATTGTTAGCAACTCCAGAAGCATTAACAATGGAGAGAAGGCTAACATGAATGCTAATAAAAGAATAACAAACATTTATAAAACATGTTTTTACAGGTCTAAACAATAGGTACAATAAGATTTTTCTATATAAAGACAGAGGTTTTTCTATAAATACATGCAACCTTTGTGGTTTGAGAATGGTGCCAACTCAAATTGTAATTTCGATCCAATCCAATCGAATGATGTATTGTGCAGCTCTAGTACAGTAGTAATAGCAGTAGTGTCTTCACATGTCTGTTCACATTGATGATAAAGGCATTACTCAGAGGCTGGGGACTGACTCATTGTGTACTACCTCAGATACTTTGCTTTCTGCAGATGTGGCTTCATCTTATTACAAAAACTACTGCACTCTACACTACTACTATGACTACTGCTAAATACTACTGATATTATACTACAACTACTACTACTACTGCATATACCGCAACTGCTACTTCTTGGCTTCACCTTATTACACAAACAACTGCACTATGTTCTACTACTATTACTACTACTATAAAGTACTGCTAATATAACTGCTATTAATAATATAACTACTAATACTATTAGAACTGCTACTACTAGTGATACTATTACTTGTACAAATACTACTACTACAATAGGGTTCAGCAACGACAAAAAATGAATCGCTATATATGTATTTTTCACTGCATATTGATATATACAATTAAAGTAAAAGTCTAAACTCCAAATCACATGCTTTTACTGAGAGAGGATTGGTTGTAGGCATCTTGATTGAGAAGACCAAACCATTCAATCATTGAATCAATGAGAAATTACTCTCTTACTACTGCTACTCTATTATTGATTAAAATTCTATACTATAGGATTAACTGTCATTTATTACAAAAGAGCTGTTTAAATGAGAGCTCTTATTTAGGTAATAGAGTATATTGCTCAACAAAGGCAAAAAAACATACCCAGTCTCCAATCAAACCTGTTAACCCTGTAAATTAGACCTCTACAAACACGCTGTAACATGCACGTGACATCTGTATTAGGTTAGCAGTTCATACAAGAGTTTTCTCTTCAATGCTCCTGGATTAAAATGTGAACTGTAAACTGAATCTTGTTATTAAAAATTGTCAAATTTATATTACAATATTTATCATGAAGCTTGTACATATTGTCCAGTATCACCTTATTAGGGCTGCAGGCAACTAAAGAAATTCTCAGTCACCTACAGACATGTCCTGCCGATGGATTAGTCGACTAAAAAGGGGGCATGGCAAAAGCTCTCAGAACTATTGTTTTCTCTTTCTATCTGACGCACACTGCACTCACAAGACGGGACTGGACTTCATGAAAAAACAACTATTTATTTTATAGGAAAAAGTATTAGGAAACAATGTAAAAAGACAGATTAAACTTGTGAATTTGCCTTTTTACATACAAATATCAAATCTTCAGCAAACTCACTCTCTTCTTTTTTCTGTTGTTGTCCATACAAATCCTTTTAATGTAAACAAAATTATTAGTCAGCAGTAGAAATGTTGATCAACTAAAACACCATTAACCGATTATTCGACTAATCGATTACAGGCATACAATCCTTCACCTTACTACAGAGTTCAGGGCATAGAAAGCAGAGAAAGAGGAACAGCGTCTCCAGTTACCAAAAGGTTTTTCTTTTCACAAGACCAGTATCAGCTGAAGCCTTGGAGCATAAATAATACAAAAGGGAACAGTATTCTTACATAATGGCTGTAAATCTGTTAGCAATAACCAATGTCATGCTCACCATACAACATACTAGGGGTGGGCGATATCTCGATATTTTAAATATATCGAGATATTTTTGAAAGTCGATATGAATTATGGCATATCGATATATCGCTATAATGCTTACGTTTACTTCTGGTTTCACCGCTTCGCTTGTTTTTGCCTTCTCTGTGCCGCGCTCGCCTCCGTCTCCTGCTTTTGTCCCCCGAGCTCCTCCGCAGAGCCCGGAGCTGGCCGCAGACTAAACCAGGACTAGGACTCAACCAGGACTAAACGCGGCCGCAGAGCCCGGGGCTCGGTCGCGGACTAAACCAAGACTAGGACCAGGGCTCTACAGTGCGCCCATTTCACTCACATTTGCGAGCAAATATTTCGTTGTGCGAACGGGGAAAACAAACAGGCGCATCTGTGCGAGTGCTTCTGCAGCCACAATAAGGAGAGCTGCGCACAGACGTAACATGATGAGTTAAATTTTCTAAATGCACCTGCCCAGCGCGAGCGCAACCGAACTGTGCCCAGGCATGACACCTCCGACCGCGCACAACTCCAGCATACGAGCTCCGCGTGCTCATACGAACAAACTCCGCTTCAAAACACACCCACGCCCCCTTAAACGAGGAGCGCCCCGCAGCAGTACCCACACCTGTCCCACCACTCAGTAGACACCCCCACACCGCTGGACTTCCCTCTCCAAAGCGAGAGCTTTGTCTTGGTCTTGTCTCGGACTCGAGTGCATTTGGACTCGGTCTTGTCACGGACTCAAGGTCTGAATACTGAGTGCGGTCATATTTGTCACAATGTGTGACAATGTCAAAATACAGGTTTAAAAATCCTAGCCACTTTTTACCAGTGGTAGTTCTCTTAAAGAAGAGGTTTTTAAACTGTGGGTGAGGGTCCAAAAAGGGGTGCAGAGTGTTTAAGTGCAGTACTAAATGAATATTAGTCAGATAAAATTTGTTTGTTGTTTTTGCAGTAGTGTGGGAGGGGGTTATTTTTCCTGTAAAGATATCGAGATATATATCGTATATCGAGATATAGCAAAATATATCGAGATATATTTTTTCGTCCATATCGCCCAGCCCTACAACATACCATTATAGCACATCTATTTTGGTCAAAGAGAACAAGTAAACTTGTTGTTAGGCCTTTTAGGACAAATTTTGAAGCATGATATAGAGCTGAAGAAAATACAGATGATAACTGATAATACCGAAACTAAAGTAGAATTATCCCCTATTCTAAATGTACAATATTGTAAAAAAAAAAAAAAAAAAAAAAGAAACAAAACATAAGGAATAGCTAAATAATAGTCAGTCAGTTCAAGAGCTCAAATCTCATTTTAGAACAGAAAATAACTAACCTAGTACCATATTTATACAGTCTATGCCTAGTACAAACAAAAAGTACACGTGGTAAATATTGACTCCCAAAAATAATTGTTCCATCTGTCATGTTTTGACAATAAGTCAATATAGTAATTATCATGACAGGCTGTTGTGTTGGCTATCATAATAATTTAACAGCAGAGTATCACATTACTGTTGTCAGGTAAAAATTGGTCCTTTATATTCAATACTAAGCTAATACACAGTAATGAAAATAAGTGAGGAAAGAAATATTGTGTAATAACAACTACCCTCTATTATATAATGTGTTATAAATTGAATTGTTAGGAATTGCAGCAAGATATTTACCCAAAATGAGACAGGTCTTGATTTGAAACTGTTAAACATACCATTAACAGGCTATTTTATTATTTTAGATATTGTTGCTGCATCGTGTATCAATGTCGCAACCTAACGCATGTAAGATTATAATTATACAACTCTCTTAATGTTTTCCCCTAGGGATTTCGGTTAAATATTATTAAAAAGCACAAAAATACGAGTAATATTTATTCTAAATTAAAAGTACTTATCTTGTTTAGTAACTTGTTGCACGTACGTTTAACATTAGATCCTATTCTAACTATTCAACATAAGATGCGGCTTATAACACAAATGGTCTCGTAAATTAATCATATTAGAAATTCAAGCTAGTAAAATAACGAAAGCAAGACGTAAGATACTGTAAATTGTAGTTTAAGGGGAAGAGAGGATATATTGGCATTATAAAGTCAGTAATTATCCAAAAGAGCTGTATTTTACATGGGGCCTTACGAACGAACCATCGTGCGCATTGACACCCCTATTTTCAAGAATTTTATGAACAAAATCTTTCCAATTGTTCTTACCTTGATGATTAAAAAGCCTCCATAGCTTCGTAAACAGTATCCCCATGGTTGACGGTGTCCAAATGCCGATGCCAGTTTGAGAAATTTGATTTCAACTATACAATGCTATCAACTTTAGCTAGCATCCAAGCTAACTATCACAAATATAGCTAGTTTTACCTACAAAGGACATATTCGCTGGTCTGAAACGCAATCTAGGTATAAAGTACAAAGGCTAGATTAAAAGGCTAAAGCATCGATGCTGTTACGGTGATTAAAAAGGAAAACCTAAGTAGAAAATGGTAGGTAGGTGCAGGCTGGAGTGAAGTCATGAAGGCAGCTTCGCTAGTTAGCTGTCAAATTCGCGCATGCGCAAAGTGGAATTGTCATTAAATTGATGGTTCAGTGTCCAAAGAGGTGAGGGTTCAACATTATTATGACCTGACCCTGAGAAAAAGTCTAAATAAGGAAATAAAACGTATATTTAGGGCCGGTTTGGGAAATGTAAGCCTATATTTTGTAAAAACAAAAAAAAAACAAAGGTAAAATATGTTATAATCATATTGTGAAACTGTAATAGTTGCAAAAGTGGGGGTCACAAATCAAGATTCAATCAAATCTGAAAAGTTATAACATCATGTAATTAAATGTTTTTTGTAGTTTTAGTAGTGGTAATAGTAGCAGTAGTAGTAGTAGTAATAGTAGTAGGCTAGCAATGGTCAGACCCCTACCCTTAGATCACTACTTCAAAATGGTTGTGGAGTTTATATGGCCCACAGTGAGGGCAAAATTGACATACCATGAATTTATTAATAATTCTATAATAATAATCTTTCACCATTCAAAACATATGGTATTGTACATTGTTTTAGATAATTATGAAAGTGGTATAGTTGAATTATGCGTCTTTTCAGCGTACCCACACCATAAGTAAGCTCTAAGGCAGGGGTGTCAAACTCATTTTGGTCCGGGGGCCGTATGCAACCTACTTTGATCCCAAAAGGGCCGGATCAGAAAACTCAGTTCTCTCTTCAAGTTATTGTATTTTTCTCCGTGTCTCGTAGTGGTGTTTAAGATTATATTCCTCGAGCAACGCCACTTGTTCCAAACACACTGAGCACAGATTTCCCATTCACCTCTGTCAACAAATAAGAATTAGACTATTTTTCTTGGGAAATCCTGAACTCAGCATCTGCTTTTCTCATTTTTTGACATTTTGCTGATGAGGGTCACGGTCGACAGTCAAAACGATCGTCCTTTAGGAGTTTGGAAAGAGGAAAGTCTTCATTTGTGCTGCTCTGGAGAGTCGCATAGCGTAGAAACGCCGGAGACGCTGCTATGCTAAACGGTGCAGAAAATTAACAGAAAAATCTGAAAATTTTAAGTATTTTAATAGAAAAATCAGCCGAGGGCCAGATTAAAGGTCTTGGAGGGCCGGATCTGGCCCCCGGGCCGCATGTTTGACACATGTGCTCTAAGGGCTACACAATTTAACAAATACTGGGCTTTGTAGTTCTGTCAAGTATTGAAAATAGCCTATTTGGCTTTCTGTGTGAATACAACTGTCTGTGGTTATATATTGATACTTTGCAGCTGATGTCATCAACATTCCTTGGGGTGTGATGATAACTGTAAGCACTGCTCTATCTGAGGCTTGTTGGACTTTCATCTGAGGTATCTTAAAACTTTTTGACAGTATATGCCAATGTGTACATATGGAACACCCCCAGCGTGATGTCACTGCAAGGTATCAAATGAACCCACCTCCAAAAATTGCATATACCTGTCATTGTGTCCTTGGGCAAGACACATCACCCTCTTTGGCTAAGAATGAATGTGGTGTGGGTAAATCCTTGCTCCCATCCCACAAGCTTGTGCTAAACCAAATAAAGCAGGTGTTTTGTTAGTGGTTGGAGAGGGGTTTTGCAGATTGGCAGTGGCTTAACATGTAAAAATATGCGGAGTGAATGATGCAGTGGAGAACGCCTTTGCATGTAAAAAGGGCTATAGAAATCAAATTACAGTATTCATATTTATAAATGAATAATTATATGCTTTAGGTACACCACAAGGAATGCTATGTTCATGTATTGGAAGTAAAGTGGGGGATACTGTATATTAAAAAAAATATTTAAAACAAATGCCTGTCATGATAATTCAACTACTATATCGACAAATAGTCCAATATATTTTAGATGGAACAACAGCTTTTGGTTTCAGTATTTATTGTGGGTACTTTTTCTTTGTATGGGTTAGATACAAACTAATTACTTAAAGGGCACATATTACACTTTTTCTCTGTTATAATGTTGTTTCCTCATCACAAACATACCTGGAGTTGTTGTTTGTGAGCAATACAGGAAGTGCTCCATTGTGTTTTTAAACCATATAAACCTTCACTAGAATCATTTGGATAATTTCAACCCTGGAATTGTCCATCTCTCTACTGAACAAAATGTAAAAGGTAACTGTTAATTTCAAAACTACAGCTTCATGACATCACAAGATAAAATAGGGGATTTTGAGCTTTGGAGACGCAGACAGCCTAATAATGCAGGATTACTCAAATTCCTCTTATCTTTTTGAGGAAGTAACAATATTATAATATGACTCACAAGAGGCAATGTTGTGTAATATAGGATCTGGCATTCTGCTTTTTATGTATTGCAGCTCATGATTTTCAAATAATGGTTGATATTTCTGTTCTTTTTTCAGTTCATTCACATTTGTACAATACGTGAATGTTAGTTAGTTAGTTAACGTGAAAGTTAGTTAAAATTTATGACACATTTTCCCTTATAATTTCTGATGGATTACTGTAATATTGAAGTTAGGATAATAAACAATATGCATTTTTGTCAGTTTTCCCAACCAGTAGGCCCATTTGAAAAAAATAGCAGCTCTATTGTAGCATAAGGGCAGTTTATTTAATTGTTTTTGTAAAAGGCATGGCACACAAACCAATAATCAGTGCATCATTCTCTCACAGGCAGTTTTCAGATCCAGTGGTTTCTTCTTATGCTCCAGAGTTCAAAACATCAACAAGAAAAGCTACTGTTTAAAATGCCGGATAATGTAACAGAAGTCTATTGTCCATTTGTAAAGAGTCTGTGGCATTTGAAATCACAAGTTATATGGATATGGCAGTAAAACATAATGGTATATTTATATTTCTGCATACAAGTAAATTCATATATTAAAAATGAAAACTGGTCATTTTTTTCCAGTGACATAAAGATTCAGCATATCCCTGGCCATTTCACTTTTGCAGATAACAATAAAATCAATATAGGATATGGTTTAAGCTTCACTATGTAACTTTTCTAGTGGAGGGTCTGTCACCTGCTTGTCTGTATTCAGATTGGATTGGTTTGCCTGGAATGTTCTACGGTATGGCATTTAAAGTTTCTATCTCTATGGAGACAAGTAGTGGCACTAACAGGCCAAGTTACAGGTCAGGTCTGTGGAGAGGCCCGCTCACTGCCGGAGAACATGTTTTTCAAGGTATTTTTGAGCAACAAAATAATTGAATAAATGCAAGATGGATACGTTTAATGCCATATAGTGGACAATTTCAGGCAAAGATTAACATCACCATGGAGACAAGCAAGTAGTGAGAAAAGTTACATACAGCAAGAAAAAAGGTTGTGTGTTTGTATAATTGAAGATAGAAATGACTAGACACCAGTTTTAGCCTAAAATCTCTTTGCAAGGTTTAAACCAATTTAGCAGTAGTAGTATACTCTACAATATACTATACAAACTAAAACAAAACTTGAGAGATATGGACATTTAATTAATTTCCATCTGTTCATTTGTCTGTTCAAAGTAGTAACAGAAGTAGTAGTAGCAGCATAGTAGTAGTAGTAGTCATAGCAGTAGTTGCAATGTACTGTAAAACTGGTATTTAGACAGTTTACATGACCCATATTACAGCAGTATTTATGAAAAGAGAAAAATGAAGGACAACTATTTATAATTTAACTCGAAAATAAATCCATCTTAATATTAAGTGCATCGATGCTACATCTCCATGAGCGCCCTTTCCTGAGGAGTACAGCTTTAGAATTCGTTTCGGTGTCAGTTTGCATTCTGAAATATTGATTTACTGTGAGCCTAGCCAGCCACACCAACTGTTCTTCTAATGAATATAATGAATTTGTTTTCAATGTTTGAAGATTAAATTGTTAAAGGTGCACTGTGTAACTTTTCTTCTAAAGGGTCTGCCACAGGTGTCCATAGACAAGTTATTTCTTTGCCTTTAATGTTCCACAGTAATACATTAACTTAGCAGCAAGCAGGTGATGCCCCCAGGCCAAGTACAGATGCAGATGTATGAATAAATGTAAGATATACAAGTTAAATGCCGTGCTGCAGAACATTCCAGGCAAAGCAAATACATCTCCTCGGAGACAAGCAAATGGCAGACCCTCCACCTGAAAAGTTACATAGTGTACCTTTATATAGAGGTCAGAACTGGGTAAAAACATAGGATACTAGACATATTAGAGAAATACATTAAGTACACCCCATTTTAGACTGTAAGAAAAGGCCTATGCAATATATGCACATGTAATAAAATGTTTTGTATTCTTATAATTCATTTAAATTTATTTTAAAATATTGCCTATATTATCCAAAATAATTAGGTGCAATTTTCTTACCCAACTGACAGATAATAGCTAAATAAGAAGTTAGCCAAATAAAAAGAAAATAACGATAACGCATTCAATTTACACTCGTAGATAACGCTTTATAATGCATAATTCATTCACCCCATACAAACGATCTAAGGAATGAATAAAAATGAGTCTAAAAAACTTAAAATATGAGTTTAACATAGAATCTAAATCATTTTAATTGCATCACATTTTTGTAGTGAAGAAGTGGCTCGAGAAAATTGTTACGGTTGGGTATTGTTTTTATAATCTAAAATAAAGCACAATTTTAAATACATAAGCTAAACAAAGTTGTAATAAAATAATTTTGAATATGTGTATGGCTGGCAAGACCGGACTATCAAAATAGCATCATGATTGGGGCAGTAATACACCATTCAAAACCAATGCAATTTTTCAGCGCAGGCATCGAGTGGATATTTTCACTCACATCGAAGACAAACAAACTTGCAGAGCCTCTAAACTTTTTCCACAAGCTCCTGGTGCGTGCAAACTGGTTCTGAGTTGGTCTTTTTCATTGTTGCTGAGTACTTTGGCCATGGGCTTGCCAGTTCACCTGTTCATAGCCTTCCCTGCATGCTACAGTAACATCACACATGAATTTCGGCCTCAAAAAGCCTGTTTAAATCCCTTAGTGTACGCTCTTGTGCTACTCCTTCCATCAACATTGGTCATATACAACAAGAGCTATACATTTTGCAGGGAATGTGAAATCCTACACATGTTATATTGGTCCGGATAGGCGTAGAAACTTCACTATATTGTGGTCCTTAGCTTTCGATTTGAGAAGACTTGTCTAGATTGAAGTGGGGCTAAGTTTAAACGCGGTGTCTTGCTTCTTGGCTGTACCCGCCCGGAGACTCCCTGTTACGATGGGGTTTATAGGAGTCCTGGTAGGGGTCTTGGAAGTCCTCCTCAACCAAAGGGGAGTGGTCCCGGCTGTGTTGGGAGCCAGAGGAGAGGCGATTGCGGTTCTTGCGAGCTCGTTCGTTGTGGTAGTTTTCGTCTGCAGGCATTAGACTACGACGCTCGACTGGGGAGTGGTCCGACGTTGTGTGGTTACTGTTGCGGTTTCTTTGGGCCTGGAGGAAAAAGACAACAAACTTTGAAATAGGAAATTAACTGAAATGGATTTACGCAGCACTTTTCCAGGAGCCTGTGATCAATATGAGTGTTCAAGGACATGTTTTCATCTTTTCAAAAAGGTGAGAGTGACTAACTGAAAAACTGGTGGCTAAAGTTAGGTGTCAGACTGCTTTAAAATAAAACTCAGATTAAAGTTTATCAAAGCCCCAAAGCATTACACCTCCACAGAATGTTGATAACATCAGCAGCAAAGTATCAATTTATGTGTTCTTTCTGATTAGCAATATTTATACATTGTCTTTTTAGAGGATAAGACAAAGCCTGAATTTTTTTATGAGTTTTTACCATTAAACTGTATATGTTTCAGAGCAATATGTTAACTCAATACCATTGCAATGGCAACAGTGAAATATTGCTGCAACAAGAAGTACTGGTAGAGAATGCATATCCGATAAAAGTTGAGCCTTCCAATTTATTTAATAGCACAATTTGATGTTCTGGGGTCAGAAGATCTTTTTTTTTTTCTTTTTTGTATTAAAAGAAGTCTCGCTACATTTTATCCGAAAAGCCCTTTGGATACAAACTCTGATTTAAAATTTTTATTTTATATCAGTGAAAAAAGTATAAGCAATAAAATAATTATGTTTTTTACCCTGGCAGTTTTGTAAAGGTTCTCAAAAAGGGAACAATTTTAACAGTACAGCCAAAAGTGCTTCATAAAAAGTGCTTAAAAATGTGTAGCATGTAAACAAGAGTCTATTTTGGTGTCGGTAGTTCATTCCCTCGTCTCTCCTCTATTTAACAGGTCTATAGCTCCCCTGATCCTCGCATACTCACCTGGTTGGCAGCGGGGTAGGGGGCGAGTGCGGTGGAGCCCAGGTTTCGTCCCAGCAGAGGGTTGAGGGGAGTGCTCAGAGACGTGTGTGTGGCTCTCCAATACGCCTCCAGGTACTCCGCCAGGTGTTCACACGCATCCTCCAACTGGTTCTCATCCAGGATTATATCGAACATCTCCTGAAAGCAGACAGGAAGGGAGGGAGGAAAGGGGAAACAATTGAGCCATTTGAATCCAAAATGCTGTTTTTTACAAAAAAGTAAAAAAAAAAAAAAAGATACTAAAATCAGTGCTAAAGGTCCTATATTAAAAATGTATATGGAATTATCTTAAACTCACATTTGTAATGTTGTTAACTGCACTCCCTGAATTATCACACAAAATCACAAGGTTTTTTGTTTGAGAGAAGAGCTCAGCCTAAATATGTTGGTTTTGTGTGTTAAGCATGTGTGAATGAAACAAAACACAATTACAGGAATGTGTTTGATTAGAAAACACCATTATAAGGTACAAAACGGCGAAATATGGGCCCTTTAACTGCTTAGAATTAAAAGTAAACAATTTTGAACCATGAGTGATGAACATGTTTCAGAATAAACTTAGCTTTGTCCACTTAGTCATCTCTACCTGATCTTGAACCATGACAGCGATACAGAGTTATGGTGATAGTCATAAGAAGTTTCCACATGGTTCTTATCTAACAATGTCTATGTTTTGATCTTACTATAGATTTTACAACCTTAATATTGATACCTGCACATATTTATTATCAGCCACAACTATAGAAGAAATCTTGGCTATTAGTATTGGCTGAAGAGATCCACATGAGACCATCTCTAAGCAGTGATATTCACATAATCACATTCACTCACAGAGGGACATTGTGAGAGTTTTTCAGCTGCAACAAGCTGCACATTCAGGTGTTTGCTCTGAGACTTTCCTCTGGATTTGATCAGACGTTGGAGCACCTGCAAGTGAACACAAAGGAGAGTTACAACTATAGACTGTATATAGAAATAGACATAGCTAACCCACTAGCCTAAGCTTTTCAAATACGAAGCGAGCATTGGGAGCTTCCAGTTCTGACGACTCTGGCTCCAAATCATTTTACATTAAAAAAAATGTCACTGCCCCCTTGTAAATACTGTAGTGAGCCTTGTCATTTTGGTGTTAAAATGTATGTAGATAAGTTTAATATATCATACTGTGGTTGTATTAACCCGCTCTACATGATCCTGGTGTTTTTATTTTGCCCGTAAATAAAATCTATTCCTAATATGGAACTCGGCACCAAATTTGGCTCTGTAACTGCATGGCTTCAAGAGCTTCATTTGGCTGGAAACAATGCTATGCTATGTGACGTCACACTCCCTTAGTCCACTTCTTTATACAGCCTATGGTTACAGCAAGTATCGTGTAAAATGGTATAAGACATTATAACATGTAAAATAAATGTTACCTATACTGATATCAGGTATCCTATGGAACAAGTATCTGATTGAGCCAGCTTCATGATTAGGAGTACCCAGCCAGAGGATAAGCCTACTGTACATGTATCAACATGTTTAAAAGCTCTTAAAAGTCGTACAGAATATGTCTGCTTTAATCCACAAAACAGCAGGATAAAGACTGGTACAAAATATATAGATATATATATATTTTTTTTAATTAAAATTAAAATATAAAAGGAAGGAATGAAAAATTGAAAAAGTCTTGATCCTGATTATGTAGGACACAAGTTGAGTTTGGGTTTGTACCTTGGGTGAGGAGACTTTGACGTGGACGATGATGGGAGCTAAAGAGGTCTTAATGAGCTGAGCCGGGTGGTTTATGGTATCCGCGTCCAGAACAACGAGCTGCAGAGAGCGGGCCAACTCAAAAATACGCTCTATCTCACTCTGCACCTCCGCTGGGAATTCACATGAAAGATTAAACAGGGAATAAAGTTAGTGTTTGTGGAAAAGACAAGAGCTGACAGTCAATAGATTTACATGCAAGAGTTTATTGCAAAAAGGGAGACAATACTTTTTGTGGTTCAATTTGTGTAATTGTACTTCCTTTAAAGCTTTGTCTTCCCTGACAAGAGTTTATTTATACCTCCTGTTTTTATGGATAAGAAGTACCACAAATGTACAAGTTTGTCTCTCTCCGTCCTTTCCTCTGACAGTCTGCTGACTCCGCCTTGAGCGCAGGTTCACTTCAGGACCAAGCAAATCATTGAAACATAGGGGTATTGATACTTTGCAGTGACATGACGCTGGGGGTGTTGTACATGTATCTCTATTTTATGATGATTATTTATGTTTTGATTTGTTTGTATTGTGATTTTAATGTATTTCTTATTCTATAAAGCACTTTGAATTACTTTGTGTACGAATTGTGCTATACAAATAAACTTGCCTTGCCTCTATTGGCAGAATGTTACACAGTTACTATAGTTAGCAATTAACAATAACTTTCAATGTTTTAATAACTCAAGAAAAAATACAAAATGGGTGTAAACAGCACATTTCCAAAAGCCTGTGATCACTACAAGTATTCATGGTCCTTTTTAGGTGTTTGATTTTCAACAAAAAAGGTGAGAATGACTAACTGAAAAACTGTTACTGTTAATGCTAGCTATCTTGTGACTGTAATTTTATGTGTGAGAGATTTGTTTTTTTGTTATTGTTTTGTGTTGAAATAAAACTTAGATTAAAGTCTACATTGAGCAACAAGCAGAGCAGTGCTTTCAGTTAGCATTACACCCCCAGGGAATGTTGATTACATCAGCAGCAAAGTGTCAAAAATTATGTCCTCATCAACTGTGATTCATACTCTAAAACTAAAGCATCTTAATAATGAGTCTATCAAATCTCTCTTGCATGTAAACATAGTGACCGTACACTGAAGTTTGAAGTCCATGCACATCATTGAGTGAGCAGTGGTTTTACCCAGACTGGAGCGCGTGTTGGACCTCTCAATGATGGCTCTCTTACTGGGGTTGTTCAGTACTGACCTCTTGGCCAAAGAAATGTCAGCCGTTACCCTGGTGATGGATATCCTGAAAAAATACAAGAAACAATTGGTATTATGCCAAAGTATAAAGATATATCATGATCCGATATTCCGTGGTGTTCAATGAGAGGTGGTTTAGACCTGGGTTAGTCTTTATTTAGTCCTGGTTTAGTCCTGTTTAGTCCTGTCCTATTTGAGACCTGCTTTAGTTGTTATTGAGTCCTAGTTGAGACCTGGGTTAGTTCTGAGTGAGATCTGGATTCATAGCTTACCTTCCATCGAACCTGTGCTTAAGGAAGTCAAAGAGTGCTTTCTGCATCATGTCTGTCACCTGCAAAACGGAGGAAAGATAAATGACAATTATCTGTCTGTCAGCTAAACCAAGTAAAAATCTACAGTATATGCTAGTATATAGATGAAATTAAATGTGAGCTATGCAGTTTTTCTGGTGGTGGATCAGCCGCTCGTTGTGTCCAAGGAGATGTTACAGCTTGTAAAGTTATTCAGTATGGCATTAAATGTATCCATCCATGGAGACAAGCCTTTACTAGAAAAGTTACAGACTGCTGCCTTACTGTGGAACATTTCAGACAAAACTATAACATCAACCATGCGTCAGAAAAGTTACATCTACTAGTGTGTACAATGTCCTCCAGTCCTTTAAAATCATTTAACTAAAACTACTGCAGTCCCTCCACTTATCACTAGTGTTGTCTATAACCCGGCTTTTCTATAGTCTTTTCTCATGGACTGAAAATAAAGTGATCAATGGTCGCCCACAATGAAAGAGCTGCACCAATGACCATGTGATTAATTGGACAAATGAAAAAAGTTGACTGCAGATCAGTTAAAGAAATGAATATGGATGGACCCCAGTCAAGCAGAAGTATAAAGATCTATGGGAAAAACCTGCACTATAACGTCATTTAGAAGTGACATTTTAAAATAAAAATTATTAAGTGATCAAATGTGAAGTGCTACTACAGTGTTAAAGTTTGTCTGTTGGGTTGGGTATTGTTTACAGTATAGAGATTAGCAGTTAGCAGTTTGATTAAACCAAGGTGAGTACAATGAAAGCAGCTTACTGTGACCGAGTATGGGAACAGGATGTATAAAGCAGTGCTTTAAAAAATGCAACATGAATTCAAGCCATTGTTATTGCAGTTACTAAAATTATTAAAACTTTTTGCCTTGTATATTTTTTTTTATTAATTGCTGACACTTGTCAAACTTGTACAAGGTATTGGAGCAAGTATTCCTATGCGAGGCTATATCAGTGAGAAAATATAAGGGTAACTTAAATACTGATAGCCCTAGTTTAATTTTGGGTTACTCCTGGTTTAGATCTTAGTATTTGTTCTAGTCCTGGTTTAGTGTGACAATATTACATCAGTCAAATAAATATTTGATATGAACCTTTATCTGAGGACATGTTCATGAAATATTTAAAGCCATAGTATGTAACATTTTAGCTTGTTTTTTAGCCAAAAAATAAAATGTTTTGGCCTGAAAAACAAGCATCCTTACTGTAGGCTGGCTTGCATCTCCACAAACTTGCCTCTTATTTGGCCTAGAGGAGGGCCTTTTCCTGCTTGGTTATAATATTCCGCAGTATGACATAAAACTTAACTATCTCCATGGAGAATGTTCATAAATATGCTTTCTATTTCCATTGAATCATGCATTGAATCATGCAGGTGACATCCCACCACCAAAAGGTTACATATTGTACCTTTAAGATAAATCCTATATTTACTGAACTGTCTTTTAATATAAAATAGGTGAAGTAACCTGCTGAATATGTGCAATCACAATAACGTGTGTTGAATCTATTTATTACTGACTGTAATTTTATATTAATGTTCCGTATGTAAAATGACAAATAAACCCCTGAAATGTGAAGTGACGGTAGGCAGATCAGAGCCCTTTCCCCTACAGTCATATGTACTAACATTGATGGTGTTGACAGAGGCCTTGTGTCTCATGAGTAAAAACATGCTTCGCCTGTCACGTTAAAAAATCGTCCTATTTAAAACTGCTATTCCACCTGCTCCCAGCTCTGCACAAACCAATGTCATCACTTCTCCTCCTCACTCGGATACAGTGGATACAAAGGAAATGAGATCACTAATAGAAAATCTGCCGTTTCTGCACTTTTTCCATTGCTGTGTGGAATTATACAGCCCTCTCATATTGATTCAGCGGTGAGGGAATCAATAAACAGGAGCGAATGTAACCAACGCCAGCTACAATAGGTCTACCTTTTCAATTTATCAACATAGAAAGTAATTTTTGTCTTGAAAAAAAAAAAAACACCATCCTCCTGTTTCTAATTTAGAAACCTTGGTCTACTTTCTCTCTCTTTCTATTTCTTTTTACAAGGATGCAGTTTACCCACAAGGCAGTTACCATAGCAACGCCGTGATCGGGAGGCAATGTTTCCATAGCGACGGACCACATCCCCCGCCTCACTCCCTCCTCCCGTTCCTGTTCCATCCTCTAATATTGGGTCTGTCCCTGAGTGTGTTTAAATGTAATTGAGTATCCCAGATATTTTAATGGTCCATTATGTAATTTTTCTCGTGGAGGGTCTGACACCTTCTTGTTTCCATGGAGAGTTCACTGCTATGTCATAAATGTTCCACAGTATGCTATTAAACTCCATGAAGTTTAATTACTGATACATCAGACCTGGAGTGGTGACCCCTCTCACAGGAGGAGTGCATGTTTTAAAGCAATGAAAATATCTGTAATTGAGTAAACAGAAGATAGATATGTTCAATGCCATTCTGTGGAACATTTCAGGCAAAGCAATAACATCTCTATGGAGACACAAAGTTTTGATATTCCCAGCCGTGTGCCTTAATCTGCCATGCCTCCTGCTGGTTCAATCCCTGTTTTGATTATTGCATATAAAATAAACTAAATGTAAAACTTCAACCATCTATATCCTGTGTATGGGTGCGCTCACACTTACACAAGCAAACATAAAAATTGGAGCTAAACTGGGACTAAAGCTAGAACAAGTCTAAATCAGGACTAAACTGATCTCAAACTAACTAGGACCAAACCAGGACAAGTGTCAAAGTTAGAGACCTTTGTACTATAACTAATGAAAACAAGACCTGCAGACATTATTGACTTGATTTCTAACTACTGCTACATTTACTGGGAGATCAATACAAATCTATCAATCTGTAGAAGTATTGATTGTGTATTGCATTAAAATAAATCTGAACTACAGAGGGTTAAACAGGAAACGTTATTAAATATCAGTCATATATTCACTCAGAGATAGCAGAAGTCAGCAGTACAGTAACAGTATGAGTCAGAGGATGCTTTAGTTTAAAATACCAGAATAGAATTGTACTATGAATTGAATGTGCTTTGTCAATCTAATTATAGCTTCAATTGATAACAAAATACAGTGATTTGTTCGTCACCTCCCTGTCTGCATGGAGACAGTATAACATTAATCTTATCTATCTTCCTCGGGACAAGTAGGTGATACATTAGGCCAAGTTAGAGGTCAGATCTGTGGAGCGGCGATTCTGCCCCTGGTAAGATTGCATGTTTATCAAGGTAAGTTCTAGCAATAATAACAGCTGTACAATAATAAAAGCCAGACAGATAATTTGGCAAAACTTAAAATACTTAAAATAAAAGTGCCTTTTTTAGATAGATGCTTGTTTGCATATAACTGTGTCCAGCTCACAAATCTGCACACATGCTTAATTGGGTTCCATCCATAGACCATATAAATGAGTGGACCCACAGTTACAGGAGCGAATCTGGAGCCAGGCACTATGTTATGAATAGCATTTTTTGACGGACAAAATAGCGAGAAAAAAAAATCAGGATAATGTAGAGTGGGTTCATACGAACGTTTTAAGACCAAAATGACGAGGCTCACTGCAGCAGTTACAGAGAGAGGGGCAATAAGATCCCAATGTAAGTCAATGTGGAAAAGGAAGAGAAGGAGCCAGAAGAGCCTCCTGGAGCACTTCCTATTTGGCACGCGGCGGCTAATGGGTTAGCTTAGTCCACTTATATATACAGTCTATGGTTTCATCCAATCAAAAGTTTATACACGCTTAAAAATTACTAGTGATTATTAATGCTTTTACTAAGGACTCTTAATTTAAAGCATTACCAATTACTTTAATAACATTGTGCAATATTTTAGGCAAAGTAATTGAATATCCATGGAGACAACCGACAGCAGACCCAGCACCAGGAAAGTTACATATTACACCTTTAAAGTAAACCCATCCAAATACACAAGACTGAACCAGTGTCAAAAACAGCTGTAGTTTTTTTAAACAAATGAAATATAGTCCTAATTAATAATAAATATACCTTTACTCTACTGGTTGACTGGTTTTGACAATACATTAAAACATACTTCAGAAAATCCAAATTTCAATTTTTAGCTAAATTCTAATGACAGTTTAAAGTTTTTTCCCCAAATCAAGCAGACTTACCTCATAACCTTTGAGGGAGGGTCCCACCAACACCACTGGTCTCATGGAAGGAACCACATCGTATGGAGGAATGTGCTCTGCCTGTAGGGTGCATACAACACATAAATAACTATGTCAATCAATTAACCTTACCAATACCAACTAGAATCAGAGGTACAGTAAATAAGCCTAAAACTAAATTAGTTTCCCAACTATTATTATTCAAGTAAACAGTGTTTGGGCAAATTGAATTAATCAATAACTGAATGAATTATCTTTTTTAATGTTATTATAGTAAAGCAGATCTAAAATAAAACAATACTAAAAGTGAAAATTTGTGCAATCCCAAAGAATAGGTCTTACAAAAGAAGAATCATGTTACACAAAAGACTGTTACTGTTCAATTCAGATTAAAATGTCATTTCTTTTAATTGATCAAAAGTACAATGAAATCTATTATAATTCACAAGACAACACTTTTAACCTATACAAAATTACTTACCACTTTCTGTTTTTGTTTACCTACAAAAGAGATGCAATAATTAGTCAAGCATCCCAATTACTAACAAATGTTCTATTGAAATGTAGCTGTTAACAGTATGCACAAATGTATGGCAGCTCATGTAAAGGAGGATATAAAGAATGAAAGGCGCAATAAGTAGCTTTTCTGAATGCGTGTTTTTCAAAGATGGTTCTGGTTGTTTGTCAACCAGAAAAGTTACCCAGTAAACCTTTAAATATGTTAATTAAATGCAGAATTTGGATATGGTTTAAACATACCCGACACCATCTCTCCCAGACTGGAGGACGAGTTTCCACTGGATTTACTCCTATGAAAAGAAATGTGGTTTAGGACATAGTATAGTTCATTCAGTTCAAGGTTAATACATTATGCTGTTAATCTACTGGGATATTTTCTTTACCCTCCTGTGGGCTCACCACCTGCAGAGGGGTTCATAGGGGGGGTCAGGTGCTATGAGTATTGGGCAGCAAGCTGCCCCGCGACCCAGCCGGATTAAGCGGGAGAAGATGGATGGATGGATGGATATTTTCTTTAAGACATTGTCCTCTTCATATCCAAATCTGTATGCTTAACTATTATTTATATAGCACATTTTACAAACAAAAATGGAAAAAAAGGAAAACGAATGTTACACGTATCACCAATGGAGTTCAGAAGTGACCACCCACCCCCCGGAAGTAAATTTCCCATACATTTTTCCCATCAATGTTTAGAAAAAATAATGTTAAAAGTTTAAAAGTTTGGTCAGAGCTAATCAGCTTTGTGGTAAGTAATAACCATAAGACCTACAATTTTATTTAAAATCTGAAATGTTATGAACTGCTAAGTTATTAAAACATTTCACTGAATCTTGTGTTTTAAATGTACTTTTTGGACTTAAAACAACCTTAAACAACAGTTCAATGGTTCAAATTTTGAATATTTCCAAACTTGATGAATTATTCTGGAAGATAATTAGGGCTATGCTCTAATAATATCATCTGGAAGAAAATATTTTCATTTTATCTTGTTTTTGCTTATTGGCACCACAGTCCTTAAATTTTGATTAAAACATCTACAAATATTTAACAACAAAAATAAGACAGACATCTGCTGTGAAGCAGTGCCCAGTGGTTTTGGCTATTTGCTTGTGCTGTCAATATAAACTCTGCCAAGTAACATCACAATACTGAGACCACGCTGGGTGCAGAATATTCAGAACAAACATGCAAGACAAAAATAACTGTTTAATCACCTTATGGCCATCTCAACAGGGCTGGCCCCTGTCCACACACACCTTGAGTCTCTTGGACAACAAAATGTTTTCTGGCATTTTTACACTCAGGCTTTCATTAAAGAGGGGGTATCATGCAATATCGGCTTTTTGAAGTTTTATATCATTATAACGTTTCCTCATCCATGGCCACAGGCTTGCAACACAGAAAGCTAAATTAGTTAAGTAAGAGCTTTATTTTATATTTCTACTGGATATGTTTCATTTGTATTGTGCAGCACTTTGGAAACTGTTTTGTTTATGAAATGTGCTATAGAAATAAAGAGGATTGGATAAATAACTTTACAAAACAGTTTAAGAAAATACACTCCTATTTGGGGACAGTAAGACCACAGCCATACTGTTACTAAATCCTGCACTATACCAGAACTAAACCAGGATTAGACCAGAACTAAACCATGACTAAACCAGGATTGGGACCACACTAGGACAACTGTGAACACTCTGTCTAGCTCTGTTACTGGTGTAAGAATATTATCATAAAACATCTCCTGTATTTTATTAAACTGTCCAAAAAGTCTATTCAAAATTCCATCCAAAATGCAGGGACACATTAATTGCATTTTGGATGGAATTTTGTGTATTGATGGCATAGATAATAGAGGGATTCTTTTTGTTACTGTTATTTCATGTACTTTTCATCTCACCTTATCTCAACAAACTACCACTTAGCTGATATTAAACTATGATAAATATTTACCACTAATACTAACCCACCAAACAAAGTAATAATTAGAAAAACTATGTCAAATAAATTTCTCACCCATGAAATCGACCCCTTTTCTGCTCCTGCTGCAGTCGGATGTTTTCCAGTTTTAAAGGACTTGGGATGAAGCCGATCTCACAGCCCTCCTTCACCAAGCGCCCAATCCACCAGTCATTATTGTACTTCTGCAAATCACAAGTTGCACAAGTAATAGTTTAAAATCAAGTTCAATATCCAAGCTCGATCGTATCAGCTGTTTCCTGTCTACAGCAAAACCACCTGCTTTGAGACTCTTAAGTGTTCAAAAGATCAGAGCTCTGCACTTCTAGTTTAGATACATGTCAAAACTGTGTTATTATTATTTGTGATACGTGGTGCAATACTTCAGACACATGATTTTTAAAGCATAAAAGATTGGTGATGAAGTACACAGGAAGTAGAGTCACTATGGCTAATCTGCAGTTTCACCTCAATCTGTGCGCTGTGAGGATGTAAACAGCCGTATGTGGGGGACTACTTTTGCCTTTTTACTTTTAAAAAACACCTCAAACTGGATTAATAGTATGGTTTTGTGAAGTGGATGTGATTATTTGCGAAAGACAATTTCTATGGATAATGTGGTTTAGATGCTGTACTTTAAATTTACCACTTTACAGGAGGTGAGTAATAAAGTTTATATTAATATTTTCGCTATATAGTGACACCACACACAAGGAGACAAAGACAAAAAGGCAGGTCACGCCTCCCCGAACTAGGAAATCGCAGCCAAAATCTGGCAAATTCTCCTGTAGTGTGTGGCGGTCTTTAGTCAGTTCTTTATGATCAGATTAAAATAAAGTCTAACAAAGCCTCAGACAGAGCAGTGCCTACAGATAGCTTCACAGCCCCAGGGAATGTTTATGACATCAGCTGCAAAGTACCAATGAATGGAAAATTGAATCCAAAGACCCTCTAAGAAATTGCATACAAAAACATTTGAAATTCTGGAATGGAGGCAACTGGAGACAAAGTGACATTGAACATAATGTGATTTCAATGGGAAAACTGGGATTAACCTCAGACTATCACAAAAAATATTCAAGGAAACTGGATACATGTGAGTGATATCAGAGCCCTGTTTAAACACATTTATAATTATGGTAACTCCGATGTGTACCTTGGAAATTCAAAATTGGGTTTTGTGTTAAGCATGTGCCCCTGTCACAAGACAAATTTCTCCCATGGGAGACGGTAAAGGATTATTTTATCTTAAAATACTTGTTTATAAGCCATTAAGATTTAGATCCATTACTCTCTGAAAATATATTATGTGTGCTTCACTTTGCCTCCAGTTGCCTTCATTCCACAATTTTGAACATTCTGAAAATTTTATGGTCTATATACTAGCAAGGGTGAAAAATCTGCAACTCAAACCAAATCGACCAAATAGTAACACTGCGCATTCTTTCTTTCACTTTGATTAAAACGTTCGCCTTGTTTCTGCTTCTTCTCCTTCTGCTGTATACTTATAAATGATTCGTATCCGTGAAGAGCACCTCTTTGATGTGCAGGAAGTCCTTGGCATCAAACGAGACCCCAGTCCCAGCTACGGGGACATCCTCATCCAGAGCTCCACAATAACTCACATTTGTGCGGACCGCAAACGCCACGCCCTTCGCCTGCAAGCAGAAAGGCCAGTGCTGAATAAAACAGGGCAATTAAAGCATGCTTTATTTACAACAGAGAGATAGATGAGTTAATCAGGATCCAGTGGTGCAGAGACGAGAGGAAGAGAGGGAAAGAGGGTAATATAACATGGCTGTAATGAGGAGTAGCCAGGCCTGTAGCTTAATGCAAGAAGTTAAATTAATTAAATGGAAGTTGGGGGAGCTGGTGTATTAAATTGGAGTATTTTTATTGTGAATAACAAAGTAATTATAGGAAAATTATAATGACCTAAAAGTAGTAACGAAAGAGAAGAGCTAACTTAATATATATTCCAAAATGAAGACTAAAATAAAAGTTTAAAAAGTATCCAATGTAAAAATGTATTGGTGTGACCATGTATATGGTTGGTGGTTTGCAGTCACAACGGTTTGTCAAAGCCTGATCCCATCTGATCTTAGAAGCTCAGCAAGGCTGGGCCTGGGTAGTACTTGGATAGGGGGCCGCTAGAATTACCAGGTGCCACAGTGGGGTGGCAAAAACAGTTGTGTCCTTAAGCAACACACATTACCTAGCATGAATGTGATGTGTGCATGTTGGTGATGGTTGAAGGGGCCGATGGTGCAGAATGGCAGCCTCACTTCTGTCAGTCTGCTGCAGTGCAGCTGTGGCTAAAACAGCAGTTTACCACCACCAAGAGTGGAGTGAATGAAGAATACACTGTAAAGCACTTTTGGTATCTTCAAAGAGGTTATATAAATTCAATGGTTAGTTAGTAATCTCTCAGTTGTCCAGGAAGTATCCATTGCAAAACTGTAGATTTTGTGACTATGCTTCCCCCTTCATCTAAGTTGCTTGTTGAGTTGTGTCAGGGTTCGGTTCTCATGAGTGTAGTTAGCTCTTCCCAATAGACAGATATTTAAGGTTGTCACTTATCAGGATCCGTCAGAATTGTCCATGCTTGCATTCAATACCCTGTCTCATCAGATTTTGGAAACTAAGCAGGAATTCCAAGTGCCACAGTGGGGTATCATTGGCAAAACTGTTAATGTCTTTAGGCAAGACATTTCACCAACACCTACCTATTATAAATGTGCTGTGTGTATGTGTGTGCATGTGCGTGTGTGTGTACATGCGTGTGTGTCTGTTGGAGGTTGGAAGGGTCAATGGTGCAGAATGGCAGCCACACTTCCTTCAGTATGCTCCAGTGAATGAATGATGCATTGTAAAGGGTCATTGAGTGTCCAAAAAAGTACTATATAAATCCAATGAGATTTTTTTTTTCGCTAAGTATATAATTACTTTTACTGTGTTAATTTCCACCACTGCTAAAAACAGAAAAGCCCCTCCTGACCTTTGCCCTCTCGAGCTGGACGGTGGCCTGCTGCTCTCGCTCCTGTCGGCCCCCCTCCTTCTCCTCCTCCAGAGACACATCCGAGTCTGAGGGTCGGCTGGTGTACGAATCCGCTGAGCCCTGAAGTAAAACAAAACATACAAGTTTAGAGCTATAGATGCTAACAGATAATGTACAAACAGCTATGGGAAAGCACCAGGTCTAGCTCCTCCGATGATTAGTACAAAAGACAGGCTAGCCCTGTGAGGCAAATTCACACATTCTTCACACCAAACATAATGGCATAAAAGCTTTAGGCTAAACCAGAGGCCAGTCTTTAGGGGAATTCTTGCTGTCTTTCAAGGTGCACAACAATAACTATAGTATTTTGTAACACTTAATAATTAAATACACCACATTTAGCATTAATAAAGCACAAACACTTAATTCATAATACACAAATACATTATTAAGGATGATTCAGGCATAGTAACTCCTAAATGAATACCCTAGCCCCTTAATTAAAGCCACAGTATGTAACTTTTTAGACACCAGATCCACAATATTCAGAACAAAAATGAGTGTTCAATCACCTTATGGTCATCTCACCGGGGCTGACTACTATCCACACACACCTTGACACTCAAAACAATATCTGTTATTTGTATACTTTCACTTTCAGGGGAGGTACTACACAACTATGGAGTATTCATTGCTAACAGAAAACATATTTAGATCACATCTTACTTTTAATTGTTGTGAAAACGCTATTAGCCAAAAACAACGTATTAGCGTATTAGTTTTGTAAGCTTAAGTTTTGTTTTTGCCACTCTGAGTCTCCCCTCCCTTTGCTCCCCCGTGCAAAGGCACTCTCCCTTCAGAACGAGACATTTATCATTAATAAAGCACGGACACGCAGTTCATAATAAACACATAAAAATGCATGTTTTTATGAGCATTTCTGAGTAATAAAACCACTTATTATTGGTTAATTGCAAGATAGGCATTTAATGCCATACTGTGGGACATTCATGCAAAGCAAACTTTAAGGACACAAGCAAGCCAGACCTAAACCAATTTACATATAGGACCTCTAAGGATTATTTAGTTGTTTGTGAGATGAACAACATTTTGGATAGAGTACCGTTACCAGCCTTATGAAGCGAGGTAATCCCTCTCACTGTGATCAAAGCGGGTAGATTAAAGATGTCTCAAAATAAGCTTCACAGGGGTAGAGCTTTTGGTGTTAAAATTAGTCTGAATCAAACTCAGTCATGAGGCTCAGATGTAACACAGCTCTTTGTTTTAGCAGCTTTTGAATTTAGAGGTAAAAATAGACACATCTTTCAGCGACTGCAATGACCAGTCAAGTTGTCTCTCATGTCTGCCGCTAAAATCCATTCAACTAAATAAATGAGTATGATGACAGCAAGATACATGGACATGCAAAGTATCAGATATTGTAACATATCTATATATTTTGCATTATCCCAATGAGGATTTTCAGATAATATTATGGCAGTTGCTCAGAAATCTGTTAAAACATGTCTGTAAATGTATAGGAGTGAATGGAGTGTAAAATCAATATCACCCCATACCCTAGTTTGAAATATTACTGCAGGCTTAAAGCATGAACTGGTCTTCAATGCAATTTTACAGACTGTACTCAGACATACAGGTGATTTTAAAGAAGACATATTGTGCCATGTGCAGTGACTGGAATAACAGCGTTAAAAGAAAAGCTGCTGCTAGCGACATTACTTTTTCAGTAATGAATAATCTACCTACTGTAATTATTTTTTCCATTGTTACAACACCATTACTGTTACCAACACGCCGTTACTGCGCGTTGCTGAAGCTACTCATTGAAGCTGTCATCCAACTTGGCTCACACCATGGTTCACACAGACACAGCACAGCATGGTTGCTCATGTACACGCACACACACAACTTCACTATACAAGCCCTGTGTGTGCGCTAATGTCACTCATACAAGGAACACAGTGAATAAACTCCGCTCAAAAACATACGGCGAATCCACGCATACCTTCAGTAAGGACTGTGACAGAGACAGAAGTTTTGCAGCCTCCCGTCTCCGGCTGTTCTCACTCCCCCGTGCTGTTTTTATATCCATAAACTCATGGAGAATATCGCAACAGGACTCATATCTGTCTCACTATTTAATAGATATTTTATGCTGCTGGACTTCTTTCTCCGCTAAAAGCAATAGCTCTGCTGTGCAACATGTAAACAAACAGTGCTGTGTGATGACTGGTTGTGTAGGTGTGACTGCAGGCCACAGAACACTAGGCAATCATGAGCAAAAGTCCTTGTGTGAGTGCACCCTAAAAAAAATGTAATAGTCACTTTCCCTAGTAACTAGTTACTTTTACAGTGGAGTAAGTCAATTACTAACTCAGTTACTTTTTGGGAGAAGTCACGAGTAACTATAACTAATCAGTTTTTCAAAGTAATGTGCCCAACACTGCCTATGTGCTCTGTTATATATTTACAATCTATGACACCTGAAGATCATTATATTATACTTTGCACATTTTAAACCGCAGTATTCACCTAAAACCACTCAATAAAACAAGTCTGCTGACCTGCACGCTAGAAAAATACAGTGCACATTGTTCGGGCATAATTAACTTGTAAAATGTAAACAAGTTGACTAATACTAAACCATAAACCATACAGGAAATATCCCAGTTACCAGTTGCCTGGAACACACCAAAATGTTACATTTTAACAGACGTAGGCTGATAATTATATAAAGGGATATATAGCAAAATGTAATATAAGAAAATAAAGCAGGTAGGACTGAATCAAGGCTAAAAATAGAACTAAACCAGGACTAGACCAGGATTAAACCAGGTCTAAATCAGGTCTGCTCCAGAACTATAAATATACAAGAGATTAAAACAGTACTAAATCAGGATTAAACCAGGACTACATCAGTGTTAAAATGGGATTAAAACAGGATTAAACCAGGACTAAACATGGACAAAATCCGGCCTCCTTGGAACTCCACCAGAATTGATCCATAAAAGAAAGCTAGAATTAAACAAGGATTAAACCGGAATTAAACCAAGACTAAACAAGGACTAAACCAATAAAAAAAAAATCTGAAATAAAACCAGTGATATATAAGGGCTATATCAGGTTTACTTGGAACCATCAGGGTCGATATTGGTGTTCCAAGATTAATTGTGATTAAATCGAAACCACAACAGAATCTTAAACTAAATCATGATATACACAAAGTAAGGATTAAACGGGGACAATAAAACAACATAAAAGCAGGTCAAGCAAGGTCTACCCCAGGTTCAAACACTGAAAATACCCTTTACCCTTTAATTTATGTGTGTGTTTTTCAGGTACCACATGTTTTCACACACGTTACATTTGCACAATAGTGTTTCTATGAACACATTTACAGTATACAGTAGGTTATGTTTATTCCTTTGGCATGACTTAACCTCATGTCCTTCGGGCCCAGAATTACACACAATTCAGTGCTTCAAGAGTCACTGTTTTGTGTTCCTCGGGTCAGTGACACATCATGAGCTGTAGATGATCGTGGAATGAAAAATAAAGCTACAACTGTACAACTGTGGTCTATAGTTATATAAGCGGCTGAGCAGAGTGTAACTGAGGCTGCTTGTCTCCATGGATATGTTATTGCTTTGACAAGAATGTTCCATATTGTGACATTAAACATCTATCATGGATGTATTCAATTACTGGTGTTTTTATTGTTAGAAAAAATAGCTTGAAAAACATGCCTCTTCACAGATCTGATCAGCTTTTTGGCCTAATGGCATCACTTCCTAGTCTCCATGGAGCTTAAAGCCATACTTATTTACTTCTCTATGGTGATGTGTGAGCTACTCTGTCCAAATAATTTCCCTTGTGGATCAATAAAGTGGTGACACGGTGGCTAAGTGGCAACACTCAGGCCTCACAGCAAGAAGGTTGCGGGTTTGATCCCCGGGTCGCCCGGGCCTTTCTGTGTGGAGTTTGCATGTTCTCCCCGTGTCTGGATGGGTTTCCTCCGGGTACTCCGGTTTCCCCCATCAACCCAAAACATGCAGCACCCCTATGAACTAACATCAAGGACCATAATGTCCACCCTCCTGTGGGCTCACCACCCGTAGAGGGGTTCATAGGGGGGGTCAGGTGCTATGAGTATTGGGCAGTAAGCTGCCCCCGCGACCCAGCTGGATTAAGCGGGAGAAGATGGATGGATCAATAAAGTTTGTCTATGTCTACGTAGCATTACCTGTGTAGCACTGAGTCTGATATTGCACTCAATGTTATAATACAGAGCGTCACTAAATGTCTTCACAGCCCTATTACAATGCATGACTCATATCGGAATCTGAAGCACATTTGTCCCATATTCTTGGCACCACATTTGAGTGAAGCATGGATTATACACAGTCCCTGCTCAGACTGTAGCCCACAGCAGCAGCACACTCTGGGGTCCCACTGATAATTACTGCTCTTCGCTGATGAGTTGAACAGGTTAATCAAGTGCAGTGGAAATATACTCTAAGTACTATGTCACATTTTCAAGGAACAATTTTACACTATTTTCTGATCCATGTTATAATGTTTCCTTGTCTAATGTTTCCTTGTCAAAAACACGCCAGGAGTTGTTCTTTCATTCACACGTTTAACACACAAATTCTGCATATTTAGGCTGAGTTCTTCTCTCAAACTGACAATACACTCTTCCACCTTGTGTCATGTGGTAATACAGTAGGTGCCCTCTGTGTTTTTAACTCCATACAACTTCACTAGAATCATTTGGATGATTTCAGATCTGGAACTGACAACCTCTACTGAACAAAAGATAAAATGTAGCTGTTAACTTGAACACTATTGCTTCATGGCATCACATTGGGGAACAGAGCATTTTGAGTTTGGAGATGGAGACAGACTAAATAAAGGGTTACTCAATCATGAATGAACCAAAATGCCGTTCTGTGTGTTTTGAGGAGGTAACAACATTATAAATTTAAAGGTTAGCTTCAGTAAGAATATTTTAAAATATGTGTTCATGACAAGCTTACGTTCTCCCTGTGTCTGGCTGGATTTCCTCTGATTTTCCCCATCAACCTAAAACCTGCAAAATAGCCAAAATGCTTCAATTTAAGTCCTGACAGATTAACACAGCAGCATTAAAGGAGGACACATTTTACAAGCACAACAGACAGCCTTAATAATAGTTGAATAGAGAGGATCCTATTGTTATTTGAGCAGAATAATAGAAAACAAACATAAGGCAGTTTTACAAAGTGTAATCCTACACTCAGCTAAACCATGTCACCTGCAGCAGAGGGCCTCATTCGAGATGTGGCTTAACAGACACTAGAATCAGAACAGTATAGGAAAAAATATGCTATATACTATATATCCTATACTATACTATATCTTAAGTATAAAGCTCATCAACTCAAAAGCATATCTGAATGTTTGAGTCATCGTTCTGTTTACATCTCCAAAGCTCAAAATGCTCTGTTCCACTTTGTAATGAAGTGGCATTTTTCAAGTTAACAGCTACCTTTTACCCTTTATTCAGTAGAGATTGATAATTCCAGGGCTGAAGGTGTATGTTAAAAACACAGTGGAGGACTTCCTGTGTTACCACATGACATCAAAAGGTGGAAAGGTGGAGTGTTTTCAGTTTGAGAGAACTCAAATGAAACAAAACAAAGCTAAAGGTATGTTTTGATGCAGAAACAACATTATTACATAAATCAGAAAATAGTACAATATACAATATGGGCTCTTTAATTATAGCCTCCTCATAGGTTATACTTTGACATCTTGGTTGGGGGAGGGGGGGGGGGGGGGGGGTCTCTCATGTGCTGGCAGAACATGTGCACGTACACGGTAACA
Organism: Odontamblyopus lacepedii; assembly: GCA_034769755.1. Classification (NCBI taxonomy): domain Eukaryota; kingdom Metazoa; phylum Chordata; class Actinopteri; order Gobiiformes; family Gobiidae; genus Odontamblyopus; species Odontamblyopus lacepedii. The sequence goes on along the minus strand of CM068356.1, from coordinate 28,917,372 downwards.
GAAAGCTCACGGGACAGAAACATGCTTACAAAGGCCCGGCTCTGACAACTCCACTAAAGTCTGATGGATTGGCTGAATTTTTGCTTTGTTCATCAGATTTTCCTGCTACCTCTGAACCAATTACAATCTATTTCTACTCTTCTCTTCTCCCTCCTCTTCTATCTCTCCTCTTTCTCTCTCTCTAGCTCCTTCCCAACTATCTTTCCCCTCCCTCTTTCTTCTCTCTGTGTTCCTATCTCCTCCTCCCTCCCTCCCTCCCTCTCTCTCCCACCAACTCTTCTCTCCCTCTCTCTACCCCCATTTCCCTCCCCTTAATCTCCCTCCCAGTCTCCTCTGTACTCACCTTGTTCTCTCCATTTCTCTCTCTCTCTTTCCACCTCCTCCCTCTCTCTCTGCATCCCCCGACCTTTCTCTCCCCTCCCTCTCCTCCTTCTCTCTCTCTTCCCACCAGTCCCCCCTCTCTACCCTCTCTCCATCTCCTCCCTCCCTCTCCCACCCCTCTCTTTCTCTTAATATCTCCTTCCTTCCTCTCTCACTCCTCTCTATCTCTTGATATCTCCTCGCTCCCTTTCTCTCTCTCTTACCATCTCCTCCCTGTCTTTCTCTCGATACCTCCTCTTCCTCCCTCACTCCTCTCTCTCTGTCTCTCCATCTCCTCCCTCCCTCTCTCTATCTTCAACTCCTCCCTCTCTCAACCCTTTCTGTCTCTTGATATTTCCTTGCTCCCTCTCTCTCCCTCTCTCTCTCTCTCTCTCTCTCTCTCACCATCTCCTCCCTCTCTTGTCTTCCTCTCTTCCTCCTGTCTCCTCCCTCTCTTTTCTCATCTCCACATGTTTTGCTTGCGGGCACTTCATGAATATAGTGATGGAGACAGTATGTTCCTGATACTCACTGGCATCACAAGAGTTGTAGCAAAATATCATGCTTCAAAACTTGCTACTGTGACAGGCCCATAGGTTTAACATGGGCAGCTGATGTACGGTATGTAGAAATAATTCCACAGCTGTTACCTTTACATATTCTCCACAGTAAATGTTGTCTAATTTACACAACAGGTATTAATTGACTTATTTGTAGAATCCAAAATTATAAAAAGAACAAATGCTTTTATTGTACTGCCACTGCAAGATGGTTATAGGTTCAATTCCCATACCACATGGCTTCTTTGAGTTTGCATGTTCTCCCTCGGTCTCTGTCAACAACAAAATGTCTTATCAGTAGTTTGGAATGATTACTATAAGGACACGCACACTCTCACTTCAAATGCACACACAAACACACACAATGACAATAGCTGATTATCTTTGAGGGCATTATCTCTAGAGTCAGAGGAGTCTTCCTTCAGTCAGGTCACACTCTGTCTTCTCTGGGCGCTCACTATCCAGTTAGACCTATATTTAGACGAAAGCAGGCATTCTTGAGGAAGTCATACTATGTAAAAAAGTGCATGAATATAATATGGCAAAATAATGTATATGATTTTTTTCTTATTTATTTATTTATATATATATATATAGAGAGAGAGAGAGAGAGAGAGAGAGAGAGAGAGAGAGAGAGAGAGAGAGAGAGAGAGAGACAGAGAGAGAGACAGAGAGAGAGAGAGAGAATGTCTCAGACAGTGGGGCGCAGAGGAAGAGGTGCTGGAGGGACCATCATGGCAGGACAAGCCCCTACATGGGGTGTACCACCGAAACATAACTGAAATGGCTGATATCAAGAAAGCCTACCAATGGCTGGAGAGGGCTGGTCTGAAGGACACACAGAGGCACTCATTCTGGCTGCACAGGAGCAGGCCTTGAGCACCCGAGCAATAGAGGCCCAGATCTACCACACCAGACAAGACCCAAGGTGTAGGCTGTGCAAAGAGGCGCCTGAGACAGTCCAGCACATAACTGCAGGGTGTAAGATGCTGGCAGGGAAAGCGTACATGGAGCGACATAACCAAGTAGTGGGCATAGTGTACAGAAACATCTGTGCAGAGTACGGGCTGGAAACCCCAGGATCAAGGTGGGCAACGCCTCCAAAGGTTGTGGAGAATGAGCGGGCCAAGATCCTCTGGGACTTCCAAATACAGACTGACAGAATGGTGATGGCGAACCAACCAGGCATCGTGGTTCTGGATAAGCGAGAGAACAAAGCCGTGGTGGTGGACATTGCAATACCGAGCGATGGCAATGTCAGGAAAAAGGAACATGAGAAACTAGAGAAATACCAGGGGCTCAAAGAAGAGCTGGAGAGGGCCTGGAAGGTGAAAGCATCAGTGGTGCCTGTGGTGATTGGAGCACTCGGGGCTGTGACCCCCAAACTGGATGAGTGGTTGCAGCAGATCCCAGGAAGGACAACAGACATCTCAGTCCAGAAAAGTGCAGTACTGGGAACAGCAAAGATACTGCGCAGAACTCTCAAGCTCCCAGGCCTCTGGTAGAGGACCCAAGCTGATGAGGGTGAGAGACCAACCACCGTGGAAGGTGAGAATGCGTTTTGTTTTTTTATAAAACGTATAAGTATTGTATTGTTTTTATAAACAAGACAGACTTTTTCAATCACTAACTATCATTAACAATCATTAACTATCTCTCCTTTGTACCATATTGACAGGCCCTATTCCATATCATATATTCTTATATACTCTTCCTCCTCTGTACCATATATTCACTGTACCTCCTCTGTACCTTATGTTCACTCTCCCTCTTCTGCACCATAGTCACTGTCCCTCCTCTGTGCCATATTCACTGTCCCTTCTCTGTACCATATTCACTGTCCCTCCTCTGTATCATATGTTCACTCTCCCAGTGCGAAGTAACTGAATACATGTACTGAGAATACGTATCTAGAATACTAATTTTGAGTAAGTGTATTCCGGTATAGTTACTTTTTTATTTGATGATATTCAGAATACAATTACTTTTCTAAAAATCAAAGGAATACATTGTAATACTTAATCACACATTTCAGGCTTCAAAGTGCACATAATCAGTGAGAAAATATAGAAAAAATTGCTCTCACAGCGTGAGCATATGTAGAGTTTCCTTCTCCAGTTAGTGACAGAAAATGCATAACAAATGGCAAAATAAATATAAAGCTAACTAAAGTAACTCTGAGTTCTAAGTATTCAGAATACATTGCAAAACATATTAACAATATATTAATTCAGGTATTCGGTATTCTGTAACTAAAGACATTTTCAAAGTATTACTCTCAATACTGCACTCTCCCTCCTCTGTACCATATATTCCATATTCCAAAGTACCATTTCAGTCTGGAGCTGTTCAAATGACTCATTCCGAATCCAAAGATATAATTTTCCTCTTTGAAATAAAAACGTCAGACATATTAAGGTGGAGAACCAATCAAAGATATTAAATAAATTCCTGTGTGCATTTCCGGTGTCCCTGAGCGGTTTCTAGGCACCGGCTGCAGCTGTGGGTCTTTTATGTAAGATGCTTTGAAAAGGTGAGTCACAAATGAGAGGAGACAGAGTAGTAAGAGGCCACTGGCTCCGACGCAAAATCTGTTTAGACTGATTAATCTAAATTTACAAGTATTTTTTGACTGATGAAATATGTCCTCTATATGGGTTTAATGCCATCACAATACTATTCTTTCTCAATCAAAACTCAATTTCAATACAAGAAAAAAGCTCAATACTGATTTTGATACCATAATGAAAAAGTAAGGTCACGGGGGAAACCTTTCAGGAGCAGTGGCACCCATTTCTAGAGCTAGTCTTAGTCAGGACTACCTTGGCTGGAGGATTTGATCTATTGTGCATATTTTGGGTTTCACAGAAAAGCCCAGATGACACAGGAATCTGAACCCAGAACCTCCTTGCTGTGAGGCAGCCACCAATGTTAATAACAACACCCTTATTTCCACAGTAGTTTAATATGTAACACAGAATTATACTTTCTTTAATATTACCTAGAATATTACCAAGTTCTTACCAATTCTAATGCTTCAGAGCAGCATTTCCATAGAAAATAATATTGTCAATAGCGAAAAGTTTTCCAAAATTTTGCCTATAACAGGTTGAAACCCATGAAATATTGAATTTTTATTCTATTTATGTTTTTTTTTTTTTCACTTCAAATGGTAGGGACCTTACTGAAAAATCCAGCAATATTGTCAAAAGTAAAAGGAAATTCATTTCATAAAACTTTAGTCCACTTAATACAATTTAATTTTCTTTTGCTATGAAGCCTACCTGGATGACTGTGGGGTAATAATGCACATATCTGTATTTCTACGTTACTAACAACTCAGTGAAGTAAGGAGGACTGAAATATAGCAAAATACCTGTCACAATAACTAACTTTGAAGTGCGATAAATTATAATATTGACACCAAACCGTAAAGCAGAATTGTCCCAAAAAAACAATTCTAAATCTACAATATGGTTAAAAAACATGAGTTAACATGAATAAATAACAGATTGCAACACTTACAGTATGTAGTTAGTTTGTATCTATAATGCGTCATAAAAGTTCATAATTCAACCTGAAAAATAACCAAACTTGCACCCCCCCCCCCAAGAATCAATTTCTGATCTAGCTTGTATTGAACAACTAAAAATACCAAAAATATGCGTAAAGACGTGGGTCTAAAATACCCCTGCTCTATTAAAGTGTTCCGGTCCAGGTGTGAGCTGGACTAAAAGTGGATTTGACAGACTCTGGCTCAGCGGGACCCAGTGCACCTCCTGTCTCCTCTCCACAGTCCAGACCACAGCTTTCACTTTGTAAGCATTTCTCCAACACATTTTATGCCAACAATACAAGCTCTTCTGACTCCACCGATTAAGTCTTCAATGCATCAGTGACAGAGCGCTAAAGAGGGAGCTCTGGTCTCCTATATTCAGGCTATAGAGTGATTGAATGGACCATGACTAATACAGACATATGCCACTGTTAGTTTCCACAGGTGATGCTATGTGTTAGAATGGGAAATACATAGTGTGTTATGTAAGGAGTGCAGTAAAGGATAGTTGAATTTAGGGCTAACAAAAGGTAATTGATTAATCGCAAATAGTTGATTACTGAAATAGCTGTCAAGTAATTTAGGAACTGACTCATTGCATTCTGGACTATACAGATTCCAAAGTATGCCATGTGCTTAGAGAAGAGGTTTCAGGGCTAGATACAGTGGCGGCTGATGGTATAATTTTTTTGGGGGGGGGCGCATAGACATAAATATATATTATAATTATAATTATATCTATTATATATAGGCTATATAGTATTATGAAGTATAATGAATGCCAGAAACATTTTGGTCACTATTGGCTGAACTTGAGTCACACACATTAGCCAGTGTGTGACTCAAGAGCCGGTAGGATATCACCGCAGCCAGATGCACTCATTTCAGCTACATGCTTCTTTTCTTGCTTGGCAGAAGGGTCCCACTATCACACACAGCCAAGCGCAACTTTTACACAGCAGCACAACCTGACACACCGCTCACACCCAGCCCTGACAACACAATGTAACACAACACCCACAACCATCCCCAACAACACAACCTGACAGACCGCTCAACACAACAACACAACGTAACACAACTCTCATAACCAGCCCCAACAATGTCCGCAAACTAACTTACAGTATGAGGCTACACTGACAACACAAACATATGGCATCAGTTCTGCTCCTACAGCACATGGCAGAACACAGGAGTGGCTTTGTCGCACCCACAAGTTAATTTACTCACTATTTAACTATTAACTATTACCTGTAAGGTTCCATCCTCAGATTTGTCCAAACCTAACAAAAACATCATCTTAGCATCTCCAAGGGAACAGAGTGTGTCCTCTATCCACTGTCCTGTTGGTTCTGTCACCAGTATGAAGAGATCAGACCAGGATACCGGTCCTGTCAGGTCCGCAACACAAGGTCCCGGAGCCGAGTGCACGAGCTGGTGGTAAAACTACAGTCCACATTAGCACTTGGGCACCAGGTGGACTTACGGCCTCTGCACTATGCCCAGGTGTAACTTTTCCGCCCAGAAATAAACTTCGAGTGGCTGATAGAGCAACAAGCGAGTGCCCCGGGTCCCGGCAGAAGTGTCCCGGCCCCAGGGGTGGCAGCAAGTGCCCAGTGCTGTGGATCCCGGCAGCAAGTCCCCTGGGTCCCACTGGTGCTCTGGGTCTCTCCTCCCACTCTTCGGTGTGGAGGTTTAGGCAAAAGTAGCTAGCGGCCATTAGCCAGTGCATGAATCAAGAGCCGGTAGGATATCACTGCAGCCAGATGCCATAATGTCAGCTTAATGCTTCTTTTCTTGCGTGGCAGAAGGGTCCTGCTGAAGAGAGGACATATTAACTAAAAACTGTTCCTCAGGCGTACTTTGACTGAAGTTGAACTTGCCATTACTGTATATCACAAAGCTCTGTAGTATCCATTCATTAGCTTATAGCAGTAACATGCTGCCAGTGGAGAGTTGGGGTGAGGCAGGACAGAGAGAGCACGCTGAAGCACATTGGTCAGATGTGTGATAATGTTTATGAAAACCAATCACTTAATTTCAGGACGTATTTCAGGGTTGTAAAGTATGGGGCAAAAGCAACGTAATGACGTCAAATTTTCTGAAAAGTTCAGGCTCTCCCATAGAGTGCTCCGACTTACTTCACATTCAGTTCCAAACACATGACTCAAATACAGTGATATGAGCACATTTAACATGATAAAAATATGTCTATGCAGAACCATGTTAAACTAAAATAACAAAATATTAAACATATAGACTAATACAAAATAACAACTTTATCATTTTTTTCAGGTCAAGTTAGAGAGTGCAGCCAGCTAGATATAGATCCATATATTTTTAGTATATCAGCTATTGGCTTTACATCTCCAGCAGAAGTCAATATTTTGTTTTGGACTATTTGCTGCCTAAAAATACACCAAAAGCTTCATCTGAACACATTAATATGAACTGCACTGAGTTAACTGCATGAAATGTGATACACAGCTCTCTAAAAGGTCTTAAATTATGCAATTTAAATTGCATAATTTGAGGAAAATAATCAAAATTGGTCCTACTTATCAACCCAAAAATATCAGCAGATCTTATTGGCCATAGGTTTCTCGGGATTTTTAACCATCAGTGTCTACATCAGCCATGAAAAGAACAATGCTTTGAGCTTTAAGCCATGTTATCATGCTGTTACCTCCTCACAAACATACCCGCCTCACATACCTCCTCACAAACATACAGTTTTGTTTCATTCACACGTTTGACTAATCTTTTCTTATTACAGTATTAGTCTGTCTACATCTCCAAAGCTCAGCATGCTCTGTTCCACCTTGTCATGTCATGTAGTGGTAGTTTATACGTTAGCAGGTACCTTTAACCATTTATTCAGTGGAAATTGGCAATTCCAGTGCTGCAAATGATCCAAATGTTTCTAGTGAAGGCGTATGGAGTTAAAAAAAAAAAAAAACACACAAAGGAGCACTTCCTGTACCTCACTGTTGTTTTGATCATTGTCAAATGAACAAACATAAATAATTGTTAAATCGTGTCACAATAATTATAACATTAATGGCCTTTCATATTGCTGTGTAGTTTACATTACTTAACACTAGCAATGTAAACAAATCACAAACATTATCATGATGCAGGTGACTTGAGCAGTACTGACAGTTATCCAAAGCCGCTACTAACCATTATTTCAGTAGTGGACTAGTCAGCCATTCATTTTTTTTATTAATCGGCTAGTTTTTGATTTATGATATTGATACCAAAACTATGTCTTATGTCTACCTGCCAATATTAAACGATACCGGTGTAGGGATTGAAAATGGCATTTAATTATCTGAAAATTCAGTTAACTTTTTACAAAATTGATCTGATTATATTATTTAACTGTTATTTAAATCCAGCAAGTAACTAATGAACAGCTTTGAAAGAATTAAAAGTCAAACATCATGACATCATCCAACCAGGACATCAGCTGAACCAATATCATAGAATCGATACCCCATACTGCAAATTTTCCTGGACCAGCACAATATTCGATCAATATCAGTGCATCCCTAACTATGAACCAAATAAAGGTTGAAATATGGCAACTGAAGCATTCTAGATAGAGAATATTAAGAACAAGTTGTGTTCTTGGATGGGACGAAGGGAAATGGTTTGATATTTTTAGACATTTTGATTTGATAATGCCTGTCTGCTGTCTTTGTTATAAAGGGGCTTTTCGTATGTGTTTTAGAGACTGTAAAGTCCAGATGAGTTTGTAGCACCAGGAGCCTACGGTGAACAACAATGAAAAGGTTTAAATCTCGCTCTCCATCTTAAAAGCCTCCATAGTAAAGTAATGAGATAAGATAGGAGCTAAATGAGGACTAAAAGGCAAGTGCAAAAGTGTGAGATGAAGCAGACAGGAGGAGTGGAGGGGCGGGGGGGCAAGCGAGAGGGAGAGAGAGAGGGAAAGGAAGAGAGAAAGAGAGAGAGGGATGGGGAAAGCCTCTGATAAGTGCAGCGACTCTTGCCATACTAACAAGGCAGTACAGCTTGGGTAGTAGATCGGGGGATACAACATATGGTTTTCAAGGTTGCAAATAATGACTGATTTATATATTTATTTTATTTAGAATATAGGAAACATTAAGTAAGTGATAAACAATACACATGCAACAATAAAAATGCAAAATGTAAAAGAAAAATAGTTAGGTAGGACATGTTCGAAAAGGACAATATCCAACCTAAAATGTATGGTATGGTAATTTGTTGGGGTATCTTTGTTCTATAGTTTTGCTCTATTTACTATCTGTAATAAGTATATTAAAATGATAGGGGTATTTGCCAAAATAATTCATGATACAGTATGTCCAGTTTGGTAGTAGGGCATTTTTCAATTTTGACAAAAAAAGGTGCATTTATTTAATTTCACACATGGGAGACGCTGAGGGTGTACTATAGGTAACTTTTCAGGTGACTGATAAGCCACCATGTTTTTTGCTTTTTGTTAAGTTATTGATTTGCCTGTCATATTATGCAGTACGGTATTAACAGGTCAGATCTGTGTAGGAGCAACCTTGCTCACCAGAACCAGTGTGTTTAATGCCACGCTGTGGAACATTGCGGGCAAAGCAGTAACATGTAGAAAAGTAAGTGGTGTGCCTTCTACTTGAAAGGTAACATAGAACCTCTAAATGTAATGCAAGAGAAGCAGTAGGAAGAAGTGGTATGGTTATGTGTTGGGTATTTGTACTTTAAAATCCCTGTGTATACATATAGTACCATTAAATATATACAGAAAAATATATATTTTTAGCCCTATTGATGAACTATAATATGGTTAATTTGCTTAAACATAGACACATGGGTATTTTACACTTCGGCCAAAATAACTGACCAATATGGAGTATAAAAAAATTGAATTGTGGAATGGATAATTGTTTGAAATGATTGAGAGTGCAGTACTCAAACTTGTACTTGTACAGGATTAAACTAGGACTAAACCAGGTCTTAACCAGGACTAAACCAGCACTTTAGCAGGATTTAACCAGGTCTAAAACAATTCTTAACCAGGGCTATCCCCTAACAATGCAGTATAAAACCTAATCCGGCTCTATCTAGTTATATAGTATCAATATAGAAACCAATGTACTTTTAACAATACCTTAATTGACATAAACCATTACCTGTCACACTGTGTTATCAATATAGTTACACAGATTCAAATGTCAAAATTTCTTATTACGAAAAATTGTTATTGCATATATAGGTCTATTTTCAAGATAAAAGTGAATCATTAGGGCTACACAAGCAAAGCATTCAGTCAGTGTACAAGTGGGCACGACACACTATTACAATGGTTTATAGTGATGTATTTTCCCCATTCAAAATCAATTACTACTCACCGCCTCCGAATCTTCAAATCCATGTATGTATGAATTATCGTACATGGATGATTTGTAGATTAATCCACGATTCAAGATCTCAAATCAGATTCAGAATCAAATTTGGTAGATGGTTAGGCAGCTCCGGTAAGAATGGATAACATGAAGACACCAATGCAAAAAAATGGCATCAAAATTGGTTCAGAAAAAGGCGTGGTGATGCTATAAGCGAAATATTATAAACCACGAATACAGAATATGTTGGTTTCCATGGTAATAAAGCAAATTTGTTCCCATAGGAAGTATAAAGATGGTATTTTCATCGGTAGAAGATGAGACACATAAGGCTAGCCATTCCCTTTCTCTCTCTATCCACCACTGGTCTGATGACAGCGGAGGGGAGCTGCCATCTGATTGGACGAGAGGTGCTACAGAAGGGAGCGAATCAGGAAGCAGAGAGGAGAGAAAGGGGGAGGGAGAGAGAGAAGGAGGGATAGAAGAGAGAGGAGAGAGGGAAGGAGAGGAGAGAGAAGAGGAGAGGAGGAGGAAGAGAAGAATGGAGGGGAGAAAAGGGAAGGAGAGGAAAAATATACAAGGAGGAGGAGAGAGAGAGAGAGGTTGAGGGAAAGGAGAGTGAGAGGAAAGGAGAGAGATAGAGGAGAGAAAGGAGGGGATAGAAAGCGAGAGAGAATAAAAGAAGAAGGAGGAAGAGATGGGATGAAGGAGAGAGCGGGGGTTGAGGGAGATAGAGGAGAGAATGGGAGAGGAAAAAGAGTGAGAGGGAATGAAGGATAGGAGATATAGAGAGATGGGGGAGAGGGTTTAAATAGGAGATAAGGGGAAGGGGAGAGGAGAGACAGAAGAGAAAAGAGGGAGAGAGAGGGGAGGAAAAAAGATACAGATAGAAGAGAGAAGAGGGGGCAGGGGAGAGAGGAGACCGTGAGAAGGGAGTAGAGTGAGGGAAGGAGGGAGAGAGAGGAGCGAAAGGCAAGGAGGAAGAAGAGGGGAGAGACTAGAAAGAGGGAGAAGGAGAAGAGATGAAGGAGAGGGAAGAGGGAAAAAAGAAAGGAGGGAGAGAGAGAGGAGAATGAAGCAAAGGGAGTGAAGGAAAGAAAGTGAGTGTAAGAGATAAGGGGGAGAAAAGGGAAAAGAGAAAGAGAGAGGGGGAGAGGGAGGTAAGGATGGGAGAGGGGGAATCAGGAGATGGATGGAAGAAGGAGAGATGGAGTGAAGAAGAGGAGAAAGAGGGGGAGAGCAAGAGAGGGAATGCAAAAGAGAGAGGTGAAAGAAGAGGAGAGAAAGGGGAAGGAGGAGAGAGGGGTGTGAGAAATAGAGGGAAAGGAGAGAGGATGAGAGAGGATGAGAATGAGCAAGCAGAGAAAGATGAGAAAGAGAGAAAGGGGGAGACAGTGGGAGGAAGGAGAGGGGAAGAAGAGAAGGGATGAGACAGAGAAGAGAGGGGAGGGAGGAGAGAGGGAGGAGAGAGAGAGGGATGAAAATGGAGAGGTGATGTGTAAATGAACTTATTACATCACATAGAGACACATAAGGGACAGCAGAGGGCAGAGAAACAGACACAGACTGCTTAAGTGTTCACAGAAAACAGTGTATGGACGTCAGTGGACAATTAGCCATAAGAATTATACTACTGATTGCATTGGATAAGAATATGCTATTTATTTGTTACCGGTGGCGTTTCTGTCAAGATGTTAAAAATGCTATAGACTCACATTATGGTCATACACGCCACTATCCAACCATTAGAAGAATATTGAGACTCTGCAGTGACATCACGCAGGGGTATCTACATCTGTCTCTATGGGTCGTGACACAATGCACACATTAGCAAACACTATCAAAACTGAAAAACTGTCTGAAAAACTCAACAACAAATACAAAACAGATTTAAACCAGACATTTAGACAGTCAGATTGTGGTAATAGAGCTAAATAGAGGTAAATAGAGCAGTCGTTCTTCCTTTTACTGAAGTAATCAAAGTACAGGGCAGGTCTTCAGTTGGCCAAGAATTTCTTTAGGCGACTGCAGCCTTAATTCCAAGTTAAATGCAGTGTATCCCCCTGTGGCCTAAATAATAGAAACAATGTAATGCATTTGAATTACTTATTCAAACACGACTCATTTTAGAATTGCATTCATATAATAATTAAATTAATAGACTCATGGGTAACAACCTGTCTGCTTTATGCCATTTTCCTTGTTGCTATATAAGAACCAAACTTTTAATAGAGAAGCAGCCCCCTCTGCTGGCCATAAAACAGTACCACACTCTCCATACTCCCCACACTTGCATTAGGCAGAAAACCCCTTGAGTGTTTTGGCCCTGGTCTTGGCCTGATTTTCCGTGTCTTTAAAACAGAAAGGAGCTCAGCTGATAGAGTCCTAATGATCAGTGGATATTCAAACGGAGGAAGTAGAGAGACATCAAAGTGCCCAGAGCTCATTATAAAACATGAGCAGGTCAGCGGCTTTGAGAGCACTGTCCACAGACCGTTAACTAACTGTGCGAAGAACAAATGAAGACAAGAAGGTAAAGGAGGGTTATAGTGCTGCGTGATTGAAATGTAAACATGCAAATAAATACTGTAATTACAATTCTGTTATATATGCATTTTGTTCATAATTAATAGTTAATTTCCTAAAAAAATTAAACAATTTTTTTCATAAAATCATATCTATCATAACAATAAACAAACAATATTTTCCCATTTCCCAGATTCTGAGCTTTAAAATGAGAAATTGAGATCTGGAATCAATGCCCGATCCAGTATATTTTCCAGTATCGGCACTGACATCAACACTGGTATCGGTATCAGCGCATTCCAACTATTTTCTAGTCTAGTTAATATATCATTTCAGTTCAGTTTATTTATTTGAGCATCCTGCAAGATTCTGATGGCAGTCCTACAACGATGCTCAAAAAGGAGTAGTAAAAAGTGTAAACCTATGATTGGGTTGTTAGGTTATAATATTTAAAGTGCACACTGAAAATATTTCACAGTATGGCTTCTTAAGGAGGCAACTGTCACCTCTCCACAGATCTGACTTATATCTTGGCCTATAGAGGCATCACTGCTTGTCTTCATTAAAGGTACATAGTAAGTTTAAAGGGCCTATATTGCACTATTTTCTGATCTATGTTATAATGTTGTTCCATCATCACAAACAGTGGTGAAATTGTGTTTCGTTTCATGTTTAACGCACAAACCCTGCATATTTAGGCTGTTTTCTTCTCTCAGACTGAAAACACAGGAAGTTCTCCACTGTGCTTTTAACCTACGTACAACTTTACTAGAATCATTCCAAGGATTGCCAATCTCTACTGAACTAAAGGTAAAAGGCAGCTATTAACTACTGCTGGATGACATCATAAGGTGGAACAGAGCATTTTGAGCTTTGGAGATGTAGACAGACTAATAATAAAGGATTACTCAACTCAAACAAGTGTGAATGAAACAAAACACAACTCCAGGTATGTTTTTGAGAGCGTAACAGCATTATAGCATTGCTTAAAGCTCACAGGAGTCAATTTTGTGTAATGTAAGACCTTTAATAATGCATGCAGGTCTAACTAAACTCCACCAGAAAAAGTGACACAGAGCACCTTTAATTAACATAATATGAGATTAAACAAAACCTGAGTAATTAAAAAAAGGCCATACCTCATCAAATTAGTTACTGCAAAGAGCTCGACCCAAAGAGACCATCAAGTGTTTCCTGAGCAGCTGCAGCGACTGACCGACATTTAAGGATTAGGCTTTTCCTTATCACTATGAGACTGCAGCTGAGCAAAACTATTATTATAAATCTGCTTCAATTTAATTTCCAGGAACAAACTTGTGGCTTTGTGAGATTTGCCTTATTTGGTAATACAAAATGCAAGCCAGCATATTGCATACCTGTATTATATAATTGTACAGAAAGAAAATTGCAAAATGTCTTTCTCAGGGACACAATGACAGAATATGTGCAGATGGGAATTGAATTGATGGCTCTTTGTTTTGTTTTTTTTCAAGGTCATCCATCCATCCATCCATCTTCTCCCGCTTAATCCAGCTGGGTCGCGGGGGCAGCTTGCTGCCCAACCCTCATAGCACCTGACCCCCCCTATGAACCCCTCTGCAGGTGGTGAGCCCACAGGAGGGTGGACAACATGGTCTTTGATGTTAGTTCATAGGGGTGCGGGCATGTTTTGGGTTGATGAAACCGGAGCACCCGGAGGAAACCCATCCAGACACGGGGAGAACATGCAAACTCCACACAGAAAGGGTGGAGTTCGATCCCCGGGGATCGAACCCGCAACCTTCTTGCTATGAGGCCTGAGTGTTGCCACTCAGCCACCGTGCCGCCATTTTTCAAGGTCAGACAAGTTTTATTCTCAAAGCAATATTATATTATGTTATTACGCACTATATAGGCCAAGTGGGTGGGGGACTGTTTTTGACCTTAAATTTTAAACATTAAAGTGGGGCTAAACACCTAAACTCCTCCCACAACTACATTTCAAATAGAGCTGCTAAACTGGGAAGTACCTGGAGGACTAAAGAAGAGAGTGAGGGAGGAGGAAGGGCAACGGGGTCTGGTGGTATAAGGAACAGTGCGATTGGTATCCACTAGGGGTGTGCATTGCAGTACAATACACATTATGATATGTATGTCACGATATGATATATCCCAATCCTAAAACAAGGGACAATATATTTATCAAAAATTACTTCTAATGATATAGCCATGTACACCTTCACAAGCACAAAATTTTTACATTACAATTACACTTATTTCATTATTTTATTACATTTTTTAAATAATGAGAACAGTAAATGTAACTCTGGATTTTTTGTGAATATGATTTTTAAAAATAGATATGGTGAATATGATTTTTTAAAATAGATTTGGATGCATTTTGAATAGATTCAAAAATTGTGCAATGTAGTATCGTAACATATAACTGAATTGATTTTTTCTTACACCCCTAGTATCCACACTTCAAGCTCTGCCCCTGCAGCCAGGTGTTCATCAGGACAGCCTTATGTGATGTAACCAACTACTTTAAACTGAAGAGGCCACTGAAGGCAACGCAAACGTACATTTAGGCGTTTTGGACCAGAAAGCTGCAAATTTACCTTGTTTGTATTAAACTTGCCAAAAAATGACCTGGAACTATAGATAATCCTATTAAAACACCATACACAATTCGGTAGTGAAAAAGGTGGATATGGTGTTTGTTTCGACTTTAAACAAAAAGCAGGGAATCACGGTATGTCCATTTGACCAAAACAGCAGGTTGTCAGAAATGGGATCACAATACCATAGATTTTTATTGCCATATTGCCCAGCCCTACCATATAAGGTCTGAAATATGACTTTAAGCCCTGGGCTGAAAGGTCAAATGTAAAGGTCAAGCTCGTGGCTAAACCAGTGGATTATAGACACTGGACATCTGTGCATCTGTGTGTATAAGATTATTTCAGAGCTCACTCCTGTCTGATAGAAACCACCACATGTGTCAATACATGCGCACAAGGGCCACCTGTACTGCTATAGCCTACTATTAATGCCTCTATAATACTCAACTAAAAAGGCATTACATTTTTTTTTACTTTTCAATTGAAAATTGACATTTGCAAAACAGCTCATGCAAAAATCCTAAACAGACTTAGTTTTCTTTAAGAAAATTTAATCTCAACAAAATGGAGTTTTTCATTCAAAACTGCTCCACCATCTCCCAAAAACAGGTTTTTACCTCAAACTCTCGTCATTCATGTTCTTTATGTGCTCTTTCATTCATTTGACAGAGCAGTTCAGAGGTTTTAGTCCTTCTCTCAGTGACCAGAGAATCACTGGTTTAGTGCAGTCTGACACTGGGGTTCACACGTTGCACAGATGAATTTTGGACTAGAAAAGCGTACCGTTTTTTGTCTAAAAGCTGTGTGTATTACCATATAAATGTAGACATTACCAATTATCCCAAAGAAAACTGAAAGATGTTGGAATAGAAAATAGATAAATACTCCTTTTGTACTTTAATAAGTATTGTGTTCTTGAAAATAAAAAGACAGTTACACATCTCACACTGTGTATATCTGTATGTAGTCTGCACATTCTGTACTCACTGCTGAGACCTTTCTTCCTGACTCTGTGTGAAATCATTTGTTAATACATTTTGGGTACTCACAAATAGTTGCTTTTTGCTCATTTTTGAGTTTCTATATTCAAAGTGACAGAATTTGGGCCAACAGCTTTTACCATGTGTGAACTGACCTGCAGAACTAAAAAAACAAGTTGAATTCAATGCTCACATATGTTTCTGAATGAGACTTGTGTCAAGTGTTCTGAGAAAGAGCCTGAGAATTGTGTAAACTGATGAAAAATGTTCCAAATGATCTGACCACTGGAGCCTCTTTTCAGATACATGTTTGAACCAAATGATCACACTAAGCCAAGTTTCAAAAAATGTGCTAAACTGATAAACCTTACTTTTTAAACTCTTAAACTCTATTCTTGAGTAATTACTTTGTACTATATAGCAACATTATTTTGAAGACACAGTACTCCTACTTATAGGCAAGGCAAGGCAAGGCAAGGCAAGATAGAAAACAATAGGCCTTCTATTGTTGTGATGGTGAACTTGCGGCTCTGTATTTGTAACAGTGCATACATATATAGTATTGAGTATAGTTATATTTAATTGATAATTGGTTAGTTTTTAAGTAACTTGAGCTCATTCAATATGATAGATTTAATATATATAAAAATGTATAGCTTTTGAATGGGAGAAAATAGGACTGCTGTTTGTGGCTCGATTTATGCTTTAATAAAATAGGATTTTGCTCAGAGTCCATGTTAAACATGCCCAGAAAAATTGACAAAAAGACTGGAATATGAACTGACAAACTAATACAAGAATCACATTTTACATTATGTTTTTGGACAGACGTAAACTACAGGATTAGTAGTTTTTATGCAGAATAAAACAAGATATTTTGGTGCTTCTGGAAATGATGGTACTTCAAAAATGGCAGCCTTATTTATTTGCTAATTGTGCCCATTCAACATTTGATTTGATTGCGATTAATCTTGCAGCCCTACCATGAATATATTTGAAAGCGCATTTTCTCCACTACTGCCTAATTACATGAGAGAAGAACAGAGTGTTACGATATCGCAGTTCATACCTAACACTTTGTCACATCTCACTAATTACACTGAAACCATAGAAACAGGACATTCTTATTGACCTAACCTGAGCTCAGTGCGTCACCAGCCGAGCGGAAATACAACGCGTGGGTGTGTGACTGTTTAGGTAAATGCAGAGGAGGAGGGTTAAAGGGCTCCAAATGTTCTAAGATAAAAATATAAGTACTTTGAAACAGTTGTTACTCAAGTTATTAAAAATAAGATGTGATTAAACTATTTAGAAGTTCAGTTGTTTTTGCCTGTAAACTTTAAAGATGAACTATACAACTTTTCTGGTGTGGATACGCTGCCTGTTTGTCTCTATGGAGATGTTATTGCTTTGCCTGGTATGTTTCACTGTATGGCATTAAACAAATGTATATCTATGTAGCATTTATTTGACTATGGGTATTTTTAGTGGTTAAATTATTGAAGTCTCACTGTGAGTGTAGTCGCCTCTCAACAGAGCTGTAACTCACCTGTTTAATGTTATACTCTGGAACATTATCGGCAAAGCAATAACATCTCCATGAAGACGACTAGGTGGCGTAACCTCCACCAGAAAAATTAAACAAGACCAGGACTTAAACTGGCCTCAACTTGAGCTAAAGCAAATTGATGGAAAAGCACAGTAACAATTATGATACCATTAAACGCATGAATATAATTTACAACACAAAAAAAGATTTAGAATGGATTACAATCCCAAAAACTAGGTCTAAGGCAGGACTAAACCAGGACTTAACTTAGGTCTAAAGCAGGACTGGACCAAGATCTAAGCAGGGCAAAGCCAGAATCAAAGCAGAACTAAGCCAGCACTTCACAGGGTCTAAGCCAGGTCATATGTAGAAAGTGTACTTTGAAAGAGATGGGAGGAGGAGGAGGAGGCGTCTGGGGAGCAGGAAAGCGGCTCTTAATTGACCCCACGTCGTTAAGGGCGGCTGTTTCCATGGATACTCAAGGGATTCAAAGACACATTCACACCTGACAACGCTGAGGAGGTGGAGGCGGACCAGAGGACAGATTATTTCTATGAGCAATAATTATAAGAGCTATACAGTATCCAGATAAGTCCATGCTATTTAGTTTAGCCAAGTCTTAAAACAGCGTTTACTATAGCCTTTTATCAACATTATGCTAAATTTTTGTGGTTAAAAGAAAACAAAAATGTATTTATGGAAAATTAAACATTTCTGCAGACAAACTAAAAACTCAATAAAATCAAATATAAAAGCTTAAACTATTGCAATATGTTTGTGATTTAATTAAACTGAATGAACAGAAGGTGCACATTAATTTGAATGAAAACAGGCAAATTATTTTAGTTGACTGAATGTATTATTGATGAAATGGTCCAAATCTGCATAAACCCACACTAAAACCAAAATGAATTAACCTTGACAAGAAATCTTTTCACTTATCTTTCAGTAAAAGTTTTGATGAGGAATTATTCATGCCACAGTGGAATTTTATGTGAATAGGTTCTTCAGTAGCTGGTGATCTGGTTGGAAAGTATGAAAAGACTTTAAGACATTATGGTACTACAGATAATACCATTTAAATGTGAAATTTATTACAAATACTGTTGAAAATTTTAGAAAAAAATGAAAGAACACATTGTGCTTGAGCCTGCAGTATTGTTATAATCTGACACCCATAGATTATATTGATTTTATAATTTGGACATTCTAAATTGCAATATTGACTTAAAAAACTTAACTTGAAATAAGATACATACACTTTGCCTTAAATAAAAGAAACAAGTCCACTGTATCACTGATTAAGAAAACACAGTTGGTGAACAAATTAAGTACAGAGCTGTGGGTGTGTAGCCAGGCTGGCGCCACCTAGTGCCTACGCTCAATTATTTTTTCTCCAGCAACCAGGTCAGGGATCACAGTACACTATACGGTTCACAAAAACCCCAGAAGTTGTAGTTTGCGCACGGGCCAATCAGCGAAGCAGTGTGTTGGCTAGAACAAAGCAGAGTTGCTATAAGGCATAAGGCATGCGCACACGACCAGATAGCAGCGAATGGTTACATTTAAAAAAGTACCCGCCTACTGTCCAGGGAACAAATCCTAATGCTGCGAGGTCAGACAGTTTCCACGAAGTGAAACCGTCTGATGCATCAGGCTAGTGGGTGTGTGCCACTGGTGGTGAAATCAGGGGTTGATTGGCAAAATGGTGTCTTGAAAATAAATTATTAAAATTTGCTCAAATATGCATGAATTACTCCAAATACAACTTCGAGAGGGTAAATGAGAAGGGGAAACAACTAGGGACCAAGCAATATATTGGATGACTGATATTATCAACGATATTATCGACAGGATTAGAAGGACACTTATTTGTGCCTAAATAAACCCAATTTAAAATCCCAAAAGCCAAAGCTAAGTTTTATAATCAGTTGAAGATTTACAATGAATTTTTACATCAATAAATATATCAGCTGTTATATCGGCTATTTGTACCTCCAAAATCCATTTTATTGTTATCATATCTGATCCCAAAAAATCCATATTGGGTCGAGTCCTAGAAACTGAAAAGTCGATTCATCATAATAGGTCTTGATTATTGACAGCGGCCCTCATCATGGTTCAGTGTGTCAACTTATTTTGCCCTATCATAAATCATACAATGTAAAGTCTATAGATTACAGTATAATTAATAAGCATGTGTTAAAGGCAGAGCAAGGGGCTGGTGAATAAAACATGCAGGCTCAGAGGGGTCCAGGCTAATGCAGGTCAATGCAGTCCCTATGGAAGCTACATAATTAATACATCATGCACATCAGGTGAACTGCACACAGACTGTATATTAGTGACACAATAGGGATGTCACATATATTTTAGTGCTATGAGATAGGTGATATGGGAAAAAAAACTTTTCAGTTCATTTTTATCTTGTCTTATTAGAAACAAATTTAAAAAATGGCTTTCAGTAATACCTTTAGTTTTCTGAATCTAAACTACTGTGTACAGACTTTTAATCACTGCATTTAACACAAAAAACATCACGTTCTAAATCACATTTTACTGACAGAAGATGTGCTCTAGACCTCTCCACTAAAAAAAAGATAACTGAGAATATGAAATGACACTGGATATTGATTTGAATACAATTCTATGAAATACTGCAAATGCCTCATAAATTTCTGACGATCTTCTCTCCATTTGAGGCCAGGGCAATTCACACACTGCACTGTACTCCTCTAGTGACGGCCTGTATCTTTACTTTCTGGGGAACTTTAAATGGGTCAGACTCAAGCCACTAAACCAAAATTAGCCACAAACTAAAATAAGTTTGCAGGTGTTGTGAAATACTTTTAACATTTGTTCTGAAAAAGTCATGACATAAGATACACTTTGGAGGAACCATTATATTGTTATATTGATACTTTGCAGTGACATAATCTTCCTTTGATCAAAAAATCCACCTTTATTTATTAAGCATATTACGAAGGCATATTGGCAACTGTTAAGAGGTTCAATCTTTCAATACAGTGCTTCATATCTCAAACCCTACACCACTTTTTATTTGACAAAAATCTGTTCATAATTACAGCTACATAATTAATACATCACTCACATCAAACAGGTGAACTGCACACAGACTGTATATTAGTGACACAATAGGGATGTCACATATATTTTAGTGCTGTGAAAAAAAATGTTCCCTTTAGTTTTCTGAACCTAAACTATACAGACTTTAATCAACTGCATTTAACACAAAAAACATCACATTCTAAATCACATTTTACTGACAGCTCTACACCTCTCCACTAAAAAAAAAAACAAAGATTATTGAGAACATGAAACAATTGGATACTGATTTGAATAAAACTCTACGAACTGCACAGCCCTCAGAACCAAGTTTATTTGATAGTATGAGTACAGACTGCCACATCTGTCCTCAAGCAACATTGTGTAACTTTCTGGAGGTGGCACTTCTCCTGTATGATTCCATGGAGATAGTAGAAAATGCCATATTGTGGAACATACCCATGGAGACAGGCAAAAGGAGACCAGGCCAAATAAGAGTCAGGTTTGTGGAGATGTAAGTCTGCTCACAGTAAGGATGCAAGTTTTTTGATATTTATACATGCAGTGATGTCACGCTGGAGGTGCTCTACATGTATCTCTATGGTGGAATGTTTAGGAGTTACCACGGTGACATGATGCACACATGTAAACACTGTCAAGTTGTAAGAGTTTGAAACCAGCCTGACAGCCTGTGATCAATATGAGCGTTCATGGTCCTGGTTTACTTTTCATCAAAAAAGGTGAAAGTGACTAACTGAAAAAGTGTTGGCTAAGGCTAACTAGATTGTGATTGTAATATTATTTGAGAGGGACTTGTTCACAAATCAGCTCATATGTTCTAGTTCCAGGTAAGTAACTTCTTTATGGTCAGATTAAAGTCTGACAAGCCTCAGACAGAGCAGTGCCTCCAGTTAGCATCACACCCCCACAGAATGGTGATGACATCAGCTGCAAAGAATCAATAAAAACATCCAAAAAGAAAAAATAATCAGGCTTTTATTTTAGTCAAAATTTTGGGCAAAAAAGTTACACAGCGGGGGTTTAAGCAATGATGATATAAGACTATATTATTAGCTTCATCTTTTTATAAAATTAATGTATAAAATATTGTTTGTAAAGACACATGTATCTCACTTGGTGCACACGGTGACCTAGATGCACCTAAACACAGCAGCCATGGACCTACACCGTAAATCATATCTATCAGACTCAGCACAGGACACCCAAATGCGTGGCTTCAACAAAGTGGTTTTATTTCCATGACACAATAAATGCTGCACGGGGAAAAAGACAATCTTCACGAGGAAAAAGCACGGGGAAAAAGCACGGGGAAAAAGAAAAGACAATCTGACAAAAGACACAGGGGAAGACTCCGACTATATATACTAAAGGGTGGGGAAACAAATGAGACACAGGTGTAACACATTAGGGGTGGAGCAAGCAATCACACAGGAGGGGCGAGCAGGCAATCACACACGAGGGGAGGAGCAGGCAGACACAGAAGGGAGGGGGAACACAAACACCAAACCCTGACAGTACCCCCCCTCAATGGACGGCTCCCAGACGTCCCAAACAACAACACAAACACGGGAGGGTGGAGGGGGCCTGGACGGAGGGACACAGGGAAACTGGCACCCAGGAAGGGAGTTGACCACCCCAGACGGAGAACAGTGTCCAGCGATGGTCCAAGAAGGGAGTTGACCACCCCAGACGGAGAACAGTGTCCAGCGATGGTCCAGGAAGGGAGTTGGCCACCCCAGACGGAGAACAGTGTCCAGCGGTGGTCCAGGAAGGGAATCTACCACCCTGGACGGAGAACAATGTCCAGCGGTGGTCCAGGAAGGGAATCTACCACCCTGGACGGAGAACAATGTCCAGCGATGGTCCAAAAAAGGGAATCTACCACCCTGGACGGAGAACAATGTCCAGCGATGGTCCAAAAAGGGAATCTACCACCCTGGACGGAGAACAATGTCCAGCGATGGTCCAAAAAAGGGAATCTACCACCCTGGACGGAGAACAATGTCCAGCGGTGGTCCAGGAAGGGAATCTACCACCCTGGACGGAGAACAATGTCCAGCGGTGGTCCAGGAAGGGAATCGACCACCCCGGACGGAGAACAATGTCCAGCGGCGGTCCAGGAAATGACCCAAGAGTCCACAGTAGATGCAGCGTCCCTCCCTCAACCGCCTTTGACGCTCCTCAGGAGTCACACGAGTGCGCCCAAGTTGCATAGGTTCCTCTTGTTGGAAAATTCTCTGTCCTTGGGCTTGGATAGCAATGCGAACAGGATCAGAAGGAACAGGTGGATTCGAGCCCGCTGGGTTCATCTTGGTCAGATTGTGCTATCAGACTCAGCACAGGACACCCAAATGCGTGGCTTCAACAAAGTGGTTTTATTTCCATGACACAATAAATGCTGCACGGGGAAAAAGACAATCTTCACGAGGAAAAAGCACGGGGAAAAAGCACGGGGAAAAAGCACGGGGAAAAAGAAAAGACAATCTGACAAAAGACACAGGGGAAGACTCCGACTATATATACTAAAGGGTGGGGAAACAAATGAGACACAGGTGTAACACATTAGGGGTGGAGCAAGCAATCACACAGGAGGGGCGAGCAGGCAATCACACACGAGGGGAGGAGCAGGCAGACACAGAAGGGAGGGGGAACACAAACACCAAACCCTGACAATATCGACCCATTAGACCTGACAACCTTTGCAATAGATCTCTAATAGGAAAGACCCAAAAATCTTTAGCATTAGCTTTGACACGTTGTTTTTAAGGGGGAAAAAAGATTTAGTCACCTGCGAATTAGAGGCTTGACAAAAATACTGTACAGTATAATGTGTCTAGGGATGTACATCCATTGACTACAAAACAAGTTTGTGAATAGACAGTACTCCCCTGGTAACTTGTTAGTAAGATTCTGTTGTTATTGGAAAGTCCTCTGTTTAAATTTAGATACTACAGAAAGGGAATATAAATTTGGAAAAAGTAATTAGGCTACCTTTGTATGCTCGACCAGAAGAGGGCGAGTAATTATGCACAAATTTGACTTCAAAACAGGGACTGCAAAATGAATTAATGAACAAAAATATTACATAAAACATAAAAAAGTTTACATAAAACTAAATAATGCCTATCACACATTATATCCTATATGAAGAGTCACATTGATTGATTGTATTTTGATGAAATAAAATATTTACAAAGCAAGTTTTGTGTTTCTTAACTTAATCACAATTTCCCTTCTATTGGTCCTGTTTTTTATTAAATTTTGACATGGTTGATAAGTAAACACATAGATTTTCTCATTCTTTTTCCATTATCATTATTGCTTGTATCAAAATGGTATACAATTTGAAATATTGCAAATACCTCATACATTTCTGACGATCTTCTCTCCATTTGAGGCCAGGGCAATTCACACACTGCACTGTACTCCTCTAGTGACGGCCTGTATCTTTACTTTCTGGGGAACTTTAAATGGGTCAAGCCACTAAACCAAAATAAGCCACAAACTAAAATAATTTTGCAGGAGTTGTGAAATACTTTTAACATTTGTTCTGAAAAAGCCATAGAATAAGATACATATACTTTGGAAGAACCTTTATATTGCTGATACTTTGCAGTGACATCATCTTCCTTTGATCAGAAAATCCATCTTTATTTATTAAGCGTATTACAAAGGCATACTGGCAACTGTTAAAGAGGTTCAATCTTTCAATACATTGCTTCATATCTTAAACTCTACACCACTTTTTATCTGACGAAAATCTGCACGATTCCAATCTGAAAAAGTCTGTAGCGATGCAAACTCATGTAACCGCAGTGCACACACGCTGCACAGGGATATTCTCACCCTCAGCAATATCTCAGGATAAATACAGGATCAAACATGTGTTCAGATGTCCTGATAGAAGCTTAAGCCTCTAGAGCAGGGGTGGCGAACACGCGGCTAGTTTTTTTCCTCTTAAACCATACTCAAATCCATCAGAGGGTATTAAAAACAAATAATAGATAATATTAATAATAAATTTAATTTGGCAGATTGGGTGTTTTTATGCTGCTCCGGACACGTAAATGACCGCCAATCATCTGCGCGGGTTACGTCTAAGGCCGGGAAATTAAGTAAACATTTCATGTGCGTGCAGACTCTTACCCTCATGGTCAAAATGGCAAAATGCAAAGCTAAACGAAAATATGAAGATGAACACAGGACATTTCTGGAAGAATGGGAAGATGCTTACTTTTTTATTGAACGGAATGGCAAATCAATCTGTTTATTACGCAGTACCACGATATCGCATTTCAAGGCTTCAAATCTTCAGCGTCATTTTAGCACACAGCATGCTAAAATTGACAAATAATTCCCCAAAGGTACTGAACTACGCAAGCAAAAATTGAGCACCTTGAAAAGCCAGGTAAAAAGACAGTCTCAAATGTTTCAGAAATTGACCAAGCATGGAGAAACTGTGACACTTTGCTCCTATAAAGTGGCGTGGAACATTGCCCGTGTGTAGGAATGAAATCCGTGCGTATTTGGGAAATCCGTGCGTATTTGGCTGTAGTTGAGCGTAAAATAAATATTCGTAAACTCTCGAATGAGTCCAGTCATACATAAACTGTGTTGTGTATTTTTTTCCGTCAGAATACGAATTGAAAAGTATGGTGGCCTATTCACGCCAACCAAAAAAATAATAATGGTTTCATTAAGTCAAAATTATGAGATAAGAAAGTCAAAATTATGAGATAAAAAGTCAAAATTTCGAGATAATAAGTCAAAATTTCGAGATAATAAGTCAAAATTTCGAGATAATAAGTCAAAATTTTGAGATAATAAGTCGAAATTTTGAGATAAAAAAGTCGAAATTTTGAGATAAGAAAGTCAAAATTATGAGATAGAAAGTCGAAATTTTGAGATGTTATAGATATATGCAATGAACCTGATCTCCCTGAGCCTAGTTGATAAGGAGGCACACCATCAAACCGGTAACATGGAGTGGATTCACCACATTGAAAACTATTTCAGAAGGATGTACTCCAATGATGAAATTCTGGCAGCATTAGCTGAAGAGCATGGCATAGTGCTGGGCCGACGAACTCTGGAACGAACAATGCAGAGGAAAGGATTGTGGCGCAGGAAAGAGAAAGCAGACGTGGCACTGGTAGCAGCCTTCATTGAAGCGCAACTACAGACTTCGGGGCAGTGTCATGGATATCGCTGGATGCACCAGAAGTGTTGGATGAATGGGATTGTGACAGACAGAGAAACTGTGCGCTGGCCCTCATGCGACTGCTGGACGGCGAGGGAGTTCAGCTGAGGACCAGACACCGATTGGCGCCAGAGAGTCTATCACAGCAGGCCCGAACTACGCCTGGCACATAGACGGTTATGATAAGTTGAAGCCTTTTGGCGTTGCCATCAGTGGATGCATAGATGGGTTTTCTAGACGGGTTATCTGGCTACATTCCTACAAAACCAATAACGACCCAGGCGTAATTGCCGGTTACTTTATGGATGCGGTCCTTAGTATTGAAGGCTGTCCCGACAGAGTACGGTTGGACATGGGCACGGAAAATGTTCGCCTTGCTGAAATGCAGAACTTTCTTCACTGGTCAGAGGGCCAAGTTACCACCACCGACCATGTTACGTTTGGTCCAAGCACTGGTAACCAACGCATTGAACGATGGTGGTTAACTCTCCGTAGCCAGTGCGCACAGTTTTGGATGGACATCTTTGACAAACTGCGCTGTGACGGTCACTTCGCGGACACCTTTCTGGACAAATCACTGGTTCAGTTTTGTTTTCTCTCCATAATTCAGGTAAAATGGCCTAAGCCTCAATGTGTTCCCCTTTCATATTTTAACTCCAATATTGTAGATTATTTTAGCCCATACAACATACAGTTTATTATTGTTATTTATTAGTTATTAGTAAAGGACTCTTCTTCTCCCTATGGCAAACATTCTAACTGTCATGGCATTTACAGGCCGATTTTATTAAAAAAAAATCTCACATTTCCTGCCATGCCCTAGGTAGGCAAAGCATTAGGCCTACCTACATTATAAAAATGTATACCTCTTGTGTCCTCTGTCACTTAGGATAAAAGTGTCTGCTAGTGTAATGTAATATACAGTACAGTAAATATGAACCACATGAAATGTAGGCATACTATGCCATGTGATGCATTTAATTTTGTATTTGACCAAAGTGTGTGTGTGTGTTTCAGGAGGAGCTGGATGCAGTTGCAGCAACATGGAATGAACACAGGATCCGCAGAGTTCATGCCTCAAGAAGCCCTCATGGTCGTCCAGCAATTATGTACCTATTGCCAGAGCTCTACGGTGCCAGAGACTGCAGGCATTGCCCTGCCCTGGATAAAATTTAGGCCTGTTTGGAGGAGTGTGTGTTTAAGGACTTCCCTTGTGATGAAGATGTGTTCCATGTTTGTGTAGACCTGATGTCAGAGCACAATTTGTCATTCACAAATGATGTGTTTGAAACAGTGAACCTCTATATCACACTCAGAGAGCACATTGACAGAGAACTATCAAATTCAAACTGAACCAGGGAGCAGATGCAAACTTAATTGCCAAAAATATGTAATATAAATTTCACAACTTATGAAATAAAACCAAATCCTGTGTATCAAATTGTGTATTTATTAAAATCTTAGTAAAAAGTCCAAGTATCAAGTCCAACAAACAAACAGAAAGAGGGGAGCCTTCAGTTGTAACTGACAGTTAATTAGAAACAGATATATTTTGTAAATAATAATAATAATAATAATAATAATAAAAAAAATCATAACTGCAGCACATGAACAGCATGAAACAGGGATTACAAAATCCATACAAGTTTTTGAAATTCTGTTAAAACTCTTGCACAAAATGTAAACAAAAGAACTGTGGCAATTACTTCACCACCCTAAAAAGATATTATATTTCTGTAGGCTTCTGTAGCTATGCATTTATGTAGGCTTCAACCTTAGGCAATGTCCATAATCCATATGTTGTTTTCCAAGATTTTGTTCATTTCATGTTTAAAATCTGGGTAGCTGTCATAAAAGACAGACAATTCCAGGTAACAACCACAAGTATGAGCAACAGGCCTTCTTTGAAATCCCTGAACTTGTGTAAAACTCACAGTGATTGTTTTGCCGAGACACAAGTCTGATCCTGTACAAAATCTAAGAAAAGAAGAGAGGTGCTGCTTGTCTGATTCTCTGAGGTAGGCATTGACATAGTTAACAATTTGTTTCTCCTGTGCATTTTGAGACTTGGGGTAAACAATCGATCTTATGATCTTACGTGATGTTGGTTGGAGATCTTCATATAGGCAGCAATGCCTCTTAGCTCTGATTTTATGGGTGTGAGAATGTTGTTCCACTGTTCAATGACAAATGCAGGCTCCTGCATCAACTTTGGTGAGCAAGTTCCTTCAAAATTTGCTTTATGTTATCTGCTGTTGGGACTCCTATGGCAGTGATGGATAGCCATTGCATCCATCAACTCATCCATATCAGCACTTTCAAAATCAGAACAACAGGATTCAAAAATCATTCTGTCTGACTCTGACACATACTTAAAAATGTGTCCATGAGGTCGCTTCACAAAGCCTAAAACTGCCTGCTCGAGAATAACTGGTGCGATTTTTACAGGAAGATATTTCACCTTTTGCCAGCCAAAACTGATTATTCGACCAACACTTGCCCACTCTGCTTCACCAAAATCATGCCGCATAAGTAGGGACTTTGAAGTCCTTTCCCACAGTGCACTGCTCATAGAAGTCATTCCAAAACTCTGCCAATACATCCCTGCAAACCCCTCCATCATCCACAGCCCTTTCAAATTTTCCATCAGGAAGAATGATTTGAAAACGCATGTTATCCTCCATTACATTTGCCTCACAAAAACCTGAATAAGCTCCCTCATAATCCGTCCACGATGAAGAACAATGATTTTGGTGACTGACTCTGTGTGACTCACTTGTCCCTGTGACATACCAGTGGAAGGAGGCATGGTGAAATCAAACGACTGTATTGGATTTAAGGGCAGAGTGTCATCCAAATCGCCTGAGTGTTCTATCCTGAGAGTGTCTCTGTGTGAAAGGTTATAATGCCACTGTCATCTAATGTATCTACATTTTGTACTCTCTCTGGTTCGGGCAAGATGAAATCTTGTGTTAGGTCAACAGTGTACAGAGGGAGTAACAACTTCATTGCTCGTGAGTTGAAAACACTGTGCTAGTGCTACTCTCACTATGAATGGCATCTGTACTATTTACCATCAGAATGTCTACAGGTAAAGACCCATATTGCACATCTGCTACATCACCATTTATCTCCTCATGCCCTGTACAGTTGAAACACTATTCTCCACAACAGCTTTCTTGGTTGTCAAATAAAAGCGCAGTGTTGGTAACTTAGTCAGGTCATACATTTCCCCAACTGTAGTACCCCTTCTAAAGTATGCTGCTGAAAGTCAGTTAAATCCACATCAAAATTACTAATGCTTCTCCACATTTTTCCATTTGGAAAACAACCCCACTGCCTTATCAATCAAATCCTGTTTTTTGTGTCCTTCTGAACATTTATTTTCTAGTTCCACCACCCTTTTGGTCTGCACTGCACAAATCCTCCCTGTCTAAAATGCAACCACCCCAACTCAACTTTTTTCTTTTATTTTTCTCAGCGTTGGATGTTGGGGTTTAGGCTCACTTTCGGAAACAGGGTCACCTCTGTTTAGTGCAATTTTTCCTCTAAGTCTCTCAAAGAGCTTTGACTTCCGGCCTCTGCTTTCTTCTCCTTTACGCCAACAGAACCCGATAACAGCAAGTCTGTCTCCATAGGATGGTAGATATTCCTCAGCTGCTCATCAGTCATCAGATTTATTACAGCGAGTCAATCTGAAAATAGCAAATTTACAAATTGTTAGTCAAAGTCCAGTTTAATTTTAATTTCTTCAAATTAACTGGCCATACAAAGGAATTGAAATTAAATAATTGAAATTAAATTAACTATGGCAGTGTCTAGGTTAAATGTTATTTATTATTTGTCACACACACTTATTACTTTGCACATTATAAGACAATACGCTGCATCTCATTACCATGAATTGTTTTATGTGACTTTACCACCCCATGCCATGCATCATTTGCAGTATATTACCTTTACATGTCAATGTGTGATTTGTTCAAACTTAGCAGTTTCTACACTACAGGATACAAGCACTTGGGGCGCTCGAAAATACCTTATCTTCTTCTAACCTCCTCACAACCTCCTCAGAACATTCCTTGACCGCAAGAAAGCAAACTCGTCCCATCTTTCAGGCAGCTCTAAAATGGAATTAGTACAAGGATTAGTACATGACTAGAAAAGTCTTATCATTCGTGATCTGCACTAACTTCAGAGGGAAAGATAATTGAGTGGAAGCTTACAGACAAGGCCATACTATTACATTACATTACATTACACTTAGATGACAATTTTATCGTAGTTATTTTACGCCAGCGACATAGCAGTGTAGCTGCTAGCTCTAAGGCCAACTTTTCTAAAATGAACATGGAGCTTGGCTAGTACTACTTGAGCAACTTACAATGTGTCCATGGCCGATTAACCCCTATAGAGCCTCGGACACACATTACGCGGGTCCAGAGTTACTCTCTTGCCTATTCCTCTTTCCAGCGTTGTAACAGACAGGGATTGATTTATATGCCTTACAAACGTACAAGAAGGAATTCAAATGTGTCTCAGTATGGCTAAGCGGTGCCACTAGCATTCCTGTTTATGCTTCATGGAGCAGAGCCCCACTGCAAAAGTATCACAGAAGTGCATAATGATTCAATTGTTCCTTCAAAGCCGACTGTTCAAAGTTATTATACAAATACAATCCATGATTTACTTATTTAGGGTATTGACTTCACATGACAGCCGACCATCTGTAGTGTTGCTGCTTGGTCTTCTGGCTTGTTCGTGCGTGATGGTACAGGATGCAGTCTTTCTGAACGATTGAAATAGTCAAGTTCGCACGCGCCATAACGGACGCCGGGCCACTCCTATCTCAAAATTTCCGACTTTTATCTCATAATTTTGACTTTCTTATCTCAAAATTTCGACTTTTTTATCTCAAAATTTCGACTTATTATCTCAAAATTTTGACTTATTATCTCGAAATTTTGACTTATTATCTCGAAATTTTGACTTTTTATCTCATAATTTTGACTTATTATCTCGAAATTTTGACTTTTTATCTCATAATTTTGACTTATTATCTCGAAATTTTTACTTTTTATCTCATAATTTTGACTTATTATCTCGAAATTTTGAGTTTTTATCTCATAATTTTGACTTTCTTATCTCATAATTTTGACTTAATGAAACCATTATTATTTTTTTGGTTGGCGTGAATAGGCCACCATAGAAAAGTTACAACATCAAGAATTACAATTACGAAAAGAAAAGTTACGATTACGCTTTCTTCAATACGACTTTACTGTCAAAAATACGTAATCACGTCGTACACCTATGAACAGTAGATGTCGCATTCAGCCTCTTGGCGTTAATACCGCCGCCATCTTGGTACAGGCTTCCCTGGTCTAAGTGTCACTGACGTCATTTGACCAAAGCTTTTTCACAGTATCAGTGAGAGGAGATGCCGGACTTTTGCCCCGCACATACGGACTGAACCAGGACTGAAAAAAAACAACGTTCTGAATCTAAATAATTTATTTATGAATATAGTTTTTAATTGATTCTTCCACAAAAATCAGTCGGTTTTTTTTGCCTCCAAGTATCTGTGCATCTGAAGTGTATTCAGTAGTTGTGTGTGTCAGAGAGAGGCAGAGAATTAAGAGTGTGTGTGTGTGTGTGTGTGTGTGTGTGTGTGTATGAGAGGAGATGAGAGAGAGGTGCCTGTGTGTGGAGGGGGTATCTGACCTCCAGGGTAGCTGCTGTGTTAACTCTGGCTAAGCTGCATTTGATGTGTGTATTGAGGGTGGACACTTTCCTTGAAAAGAACACAAGTATAATACTTGCTGTTGTAT
The DNA here is from genome assembly GCA_034769755.1 of Odontamblyopus lacepedii. Classification (NCBI taxonomy): domain Eukaryota; kingdom Metazoa; phylum Chordata; class Actinopteri; order Gobiiformes; family Gobiidae; genus Odontamblyopus; species Odontamblyopus lacepedii. The sequence continues at coordinate 28,885,736 of CM068356.1, read as the reverse complement.
TGTAAGGACAGGACTGTTATGGGAAATAATATGGTTTTAATTGCATGTGTTTGTGTGTGTCTGTCTGTCAGGTCAGTGTGTGGTGTGGCTCTTTGACTCTCACAGTTAAAAATTTTGGCTCTTTGTGTCAAACTTGTTTGCCACCCCTGCTCTAGAGTTTGTGGTGCTCTGAAGCACAGACTGAAGCCTTTTGTCCGTGGGAAGTGACAGGAGCAGGGCTTTATCAAAGCAGGGGCAGGGGACATGGACTAAACCTTGGCTGGAAAATAAATCCATGAAAGAACATCGGCTACATCGTCTTATATTATTGAGCTGTGGCTTTGTAGATCTCTAAAATGCAACGAAATATAGTAAATTACATACAGTTTGTCCAAAACCTCTCTGGGGAGGACCCCAGACACCCTGATACACACAGCCATTTTCAATATTAAATTCAAACACCACAACTGAAATTGCTGGTTACAAAGTACAAACATAATTTTTTTTCAGCTCTGTACCAGATGTCCTCCTCTGGTCACCCTGTCTTTTCACGGTTCGTGGTGTCTGTAATGTGGGTCAAAAGTAATATTTTGGGGTATTTTCCTGAACCAATACATACACATGTCTCAGTACCATTTAATCTTTCATTTGCAAAGTCAATGTGGCACTACAAAATCTCCAGCTCAATAAAAGTGGACCTTAAGTTGGTGCTGACTCACAGTCTGTGAAGGAGCTGATAAGGCACTTAATGCGGCGGCTCTTTGGCGTGAACATGCAAAACGAGCAGTAGGGGGCAGGAAGAAGGAGGGGGAAGGAGTTTGGAAAAGGACCAAGGACTGTCCTACCTGACGGAGGATGAAGCTTGTTGACGTTGTGCTGCCATCAGATCTCTTCAGTCGGCTGCGTCTTGAGTAGGTCCCTCTATTGGCCTGGAGTACACACAAAACAAATATTAACTTCAAAAATTTTGAATAACACCATTAAATAAAGATACACTGTGCAACTTTTCTGGTGGAGGGTCAGCCACCTGCTTGTCTCCATGGAAATGTTTTTGCTTTGGCTGGAATGTTCCATGGTATGACTTTCTATTGCTCAAAAATTCTGCAATTCTCTCTGCAAATAGGGGTGACTCTCCATGGATCTGAATTGTAATGAGGCATAGTGCTGTAACCTGCTTGTCTCCCTTGTAATAGGCAGGTTTAATCTATACCATGAAACATTCTAAAGGAATAACTAAAGTAATGACATTTCCATCCTTTTACCAGAAATGTTACGCAGTGTACCTTTAAAAAACACTCTTAATAATAATTTTTAATTGAAAATATTAGGAATATTACCATGGTGACCTGCATTTTTCTGAGATAGATTCACGCCATTCAAAAACTATTCTGTCCTATTTATGTATTTAATTACCTTTGTTTTTCAATGTTGATACTTAGTTTCATTAATGGTTTTAGTACCAATTAGTATCTAAGGTTTATACTGGCCATACCGGCTTGTCAAAGCCTGATCTCGTCAGATTTCAGAAGCTCAGCAGGGCCTGGTTAGTACTTGGATGGGAGACCACTGGGAATTCCAGGTGCCACAGTGGGGCGCCAATCACAAAAACTGTCATTGTGTCCTTAGGCAAGGCACATCATCCACATTGTCTAGTATGAAAGTGGTGTGTGTGTGAGTGTTGGTGATGGTCGGAGGGTGCAGATTGGCAGCCTCGCTTCCGTCAGTCTGCCCCAGGGCAGCTGTGGCTACAATAGTAGCACCACCACCGGGTGTGGAGTGAATGAATAATGCTCTGTAAAGCGTCTTTGAGTGTCCAGAAAAGCGCTATATAAAACTGATGCATTATTATTATTATTATTGTTGTTGTTGTTGTTATTATTATTATTATATAGATTTTATATAGAAAATCCAAATATAAATAATATAAATAGAGATGAAACCTGTTTAAGTTTTTAATTTTACAAAAAAACTTGTCTGAATCTCTGATGTTGTTGCAGTTACAATTACATTTGCAAGAAATTATTTAAATTAAATATGTATCTAGTCCAAATATCAAATAAAAATGAAACCTGACACATTTTCCATTTTATTCGGTGTATTTCTCTCTAACCTTAACTCAAGGGCACCTCTGCTTGACAGCCCCATTATAAAACACCCATTCATGCCCCTGGGGTGGTCCTCCTCTGCCTCTCGTCCTGTCTGACCTGATTACATGAACCTGAATATATTACATTTTCATTTCTTCTATATAAACCAAATAATAAAATGTATTTGAGCCTTTATAAAGAGGTAGAGGGTGCATATTGCTGGCGTATGGTGTGACCTAGTTATATCATACCACTTTGTTTTGCAGTTTACCTGAATAAGATTTATGTAATGGAATTTATGTAGCTATATCTGGTTAGGTCTGGTGTCTACTGTCCTAGATGTGAAAAACTATCAAGGATAATATTACTTAAAGACATACTGTGCTTGTGTCTGCTACATAATTAATTTGAGACACCCATGGATCATTATGTTATAATGCTGCTAACTCTGCTGCCTGTGCAATACTGGGACCCTGTGCAATAATGTAACATAGTAATTTATTGTATATATAGTTTTTAGATTGCAATTTATTGTATATATACTTTTAAGATAGCAATTTATATGATACATAGTTTTATAATCCTTATCTTTATAGATCTTTATAGTGTTTGTCTATTTTTAACTTAACTGTACTCTATTGCTGCTACTGTTTCTTGCTGTTCTCTTTACTGTGCGTTGCAACACTGAAATTTCCCCATTGTGGGACAAATAAATGATATCTTATCTTATCTTAATGTGGATTTTTTAAAATGTAAAAAAAAAAAGATCAGCAAAATCGTGTCTTGAATGTAAGCGATTAAAGATTAATCAAACATGCACGTATCACTCCAAATACAACCTTGGGTGAGCAAATGGGAAGGGAAATAACTATAACATCGTTAAAAGGTCTGAAAAGTCCATTTCTGCTGTTATCTGAACAAGGACTGCATAGTAAATTGACATTTTATTTAATTATAATCTGATATTTTCAACGTGTTCCTTCAAAATCATCAAGGGCTGTTACTTAAAATGTCTGTTTTGTAAATGTTCCATGAACTTTTGTATTTAAGGCCCTAACTGATTTTTCCCCATGTTTTTAAGCAAAATGAGTCTTGCATCTAATTATGCAGTGTTGTGTTGCGTGATAAGCTTTATCCTGACAGCAAAACTCCACTCTGGTCTCTAAAAGCTGTGAAAAGTACCATTTAAAATGAACTGTTTTTCATCTTTTTAAGACAGTAAAAATCAGGTACAGCGATTCATTCAGTGGTAGATGAGCAAATGGACTTGACTGAAGAAGGAAAGTACCTACAACTTATAATTCAACTAAGCTACTCAATGTAGTTTAGTTGATTTATAAGTTCGTGCAATAGTAACCTTTAAATAAGTTATAATTACCAAAAGTAAGAAATGACATATGTCTATTGATTTTCCAATACTGAAAGATTAATGGGGGCATAGTGCTTTAGGGATTATCACTCAGGTTCTGCCACACAGCAAGACACACAGATTGCCAAAACATTTGGACCCTTCCTATGTGAGTTTCTCCCTTGTGCTGAACATAAACAATAGCAACAAATGCATTATGTCAAACTGACTATAGACAGATTGCAGATGCAATTTCCCAGCTAAAATCACTATCTTGCTTGAAAAAGTTTTGGCGCCCCAAAGAACAAGATTCTATAATTTATTCATGATTAAACTTCTAATTTTATTTCTGTTTCTATAAATCAAGTCTGCACTGCACGGTACTGGCGAGAGTTGATAAATGACACCCATTAACAATAATTAAATGTGTAACAGGGTGACGAGTCAAATACTGTACTAAGGGTTGGTTCACGCTTTTAGACAGTAAAATTTCCCATAGGTTACAGTTCAAATTTGCCTTTTAAATGTCAAAATGCAGGTATTTTGGCTAGGTCTGACCAATTTGGGAGGAATAATAATCATAATTTTCTGACAAGCTGTGCAATTGTGATTAGATTAACAATTTATGTTTTAATAATCGGGTCCAGTATGGTTATCAGCCGATACCAGCCACCACCTATAGACTTTATAAAGTGGACTTAAGGGAGTATGACATCACCCATAGTCTTCAGCTTCAGTAAAATGAAGTTCACTGATGACAGCAGTTATAGGGGCAAATTTGTAGCTGAGTTCCATATTAGGAATAGGAAATAATTTAGCGGAATAAAAACACCAGAATCATGTAGAGTGGGTTATATGTACATTTTACAGCCTGACAGTAGCAGTTACTGGCAACGTTTCCTCAATACAAAGTAAATTGGATCTGGTGTCGATGGAGCACCCCCATGCTCACTTCCTATTTTTAACACAGCAGCTAGCGGGTTAGCTATGTCCATTTGGTCTATGATTTTACCATTCAAGACCGACATCCTGTTAATATCAGCCACAGCAGGCGGCAAAAAAATCTGATATAAGTATTGGCTCAAAAAAATAAACAGATCTAAAGGGTTAGCTTAGATCTGTCAGTTTTTATGTTGAATAAGACAGGATATTTCGTTGTTTGTGAAAGCAATTACAGGAGTTTGTTGCAGCCTTTGTGATTTGCTTCGCCATTCAAATTTCAGTTTCGATTTGTTTGTCTTTAATGTATTAATTCTGACCATTTTAGAAGCAAAATTGTATTTGTCTCCTTATATCACATTAATTATACTTTATCATTCAAGAGGTTTGATTTCATAGAGCTGGGAATAATAGAGATGTGTATTCTAATCTCATTTGAATAATTTGTGGAACCATTTCCTAAAAAGTAATCATAAGATCCAATCCATTTGTGGATTTCCTGTTTGGTACATGTTTTAAAATACAGTGAATCATAGAGTTACACATGCCCCTTCCCACCATCTGGAATTGTCTATCTAACTATTCAATACGATGGCATTAGTTTTATCTTATTATATTCTTGTGATATTATAGTCAGAACAGGATTTTTGTGTTAAACTCAAATAGTAAAACATGAAGACCTATTGAACATATAATTGTATTACTTGACAAATTAGAATGCAACTATTTATCGAGTAATCTGAATTTTTATAGATAGCGGTGTATGAAAATAGCACTGCACGGGGACTCTAATGTGACCCCATTTTGATTGAGGTCATGCATATCATACATAACATAAGGAAAGGTAAATCGGACATAATATATTTGACATAGACTAATATATCGGTTGGCCAATATTTGTACTTTTTAGCATACTGGCTATCGACCTTTAATCTCCAGCACAAGCCGTTATTTTGTTTTGGCCAACCTGCTGCCCAAAGAGTGCACATAAAGCTGTATTTGAACACTCTACTGCAAGAAGATAATTGCTCAAAACATGACTACACTGCTTCCTTAAAGGTTTCTACTAAAATATCTTGGGGGAATTTTGTAGTAAATACTAAATTTAAATTACATAATTTCGGGAGAATAATCCAAATCAGCCCTACATATCAGCTAAAAGACAGAGAGAATTTATCAGCCATCGGACTCTAAACAATCGACATTGGCCGTGGAAAACACAAAGTGGTCAATCTCCATAAGATACTGGTTCGTATCTGAAGACTGGTCCCTGCAGGTGGACTCTGCATTGTCACCGTTAAATTTGTTTGCCCCATCCTTAGTGCCATCGGGGGTTAAACCTGTCAAGGGCTGCCCTTGACAGGTTTAACCCCCGATGGCACTAAGGATGGGGCAAACAAATTTAACGGTAGAAGCTTAATGGGCACAAATTAAATTATGAGTTTCAGAATGGTGAAAATGTACAACTGCACTCATAGCAATTAACAATTCACAACAAAATAATATATTATATTATCTTTGGAATGCTGGAAAGTACTCAAAATGTCACTAATAACAGGAGGTTGAAGTCCATGACTTCAGACAGCTCTTGTTGACACAGGTTTAATAATAGGTAGCCTACTTTACTTAGGAAGTATGTGCTCAAGATTGATAAATTAATTCCAGCTACCTTATGACTGACCTATACCAAATAAAAATAATTTAATAATGAAATGTTACAAAAAAAAATTTAAACAGTGAAGATTAAAGTGAAGTTAATAAAATATGCCAAAAATAAATGCGTTAATTTTGGGGGAAATGTATATGATGAGTATTTTCCTCTATGCATTTGTCTTGTGTACACGTTTTTAAATGGAATGTATGGCTATGAGGTTTATTACAGTAAAACATATAGACCAGATTGGACTAAATAATCCACAATACTGCTTTATTTATGTGAATTCAAAACAAACTGCACTGCACTTTCCACTATTATTTATTCTGACCAAGTCCAAAACATGTTAGAAACTAGAAAGTGAAAAGTGTGAGAGTTGGAGAACCGTACCTGGAAGACACCGGGCTTCTGCAGTGCGTCTATCCCGTGCCGAGTGTAGATGTGCTGGGACATCTGGGCCAGTTCGTCGGTCCACGGAGGAGGCTGCCGCTCGGAGCCGCTCCACTGCAACTGCTGCTGGGGCGGAGGATCCAGTTTGAACGCGCTTTCTGACCACGGAAACTCAAGAAAAACTGGAAATATACAGACTCCCTTTGGTTTCTCAGAGGACAGATGGAGAGATGAGAGTGGAGATGCGGGTTTAATCTATGGGACTCTCTCCGTCCCCTCCCCCTTTTACAAGCATCACTCCGGGCTTCACTGCCGCTGCGCACTCGCTACTCGGACCAATGGGAATAAATCAGATTACGCACAAGAACAACCATTGACAACTGTTGTTTAGTATGGAAAATAAAAACAAAACAAATTAAACATTAAAATTAAGTTGAAAATAAGTAAGTAGGTAGGTAAATTAAACCTGTATGTATTTCATTTAGGTCGATTCAGAACCTGTTCAACGACGACCTGGTTAAGAAACAGCAGCCCAAACCTACACAAAGAGCAGATAATTGGTAATTTCTAACTTTATCTTACAAAGTTTGTTAAAAGTGTGTGGAAATGATAAAGAATACTGCATATTTCCGTACCTCAGACACTTAACTCCAAAGAAATCCAAGAATTGTACCCAATGTGAACCAATCTAGCTAACAAATAGGCTACATGGTCACATGGACAATTAACGCGCGTTTTTGTCTCTAATTGGGCAAAATGGAAGATCTACTATCTTAAAGTGACCAGATGTCCCTATTTTCCCGGGACAATCCCAGTTTTGAGCCCTGTGTCTCATGTCCCAGCAGATTTATCCAAAACCATTGTCCCAGTTTAATACTAGAAATGTAGTGTCCCTATTTTTGACCAATCTGGTCCCTGTCAACAGCAAAGAGAGGCATAAACTGTCATTTGTTTAGGTAAAATACAGAAAAGCTGCTTAAAAACTACCAAAATACCAAGAAAATGTGACTATACTGGCTCACAACAATTTTCTTTAATTATGCACTCAACCACCAAAAAAAAAAAAAAAACGTGGCTGTTGCAGTTTTTTATTTTGAAAATCTGGTCACCCTCTACTAGCTTGAGTTTGATTTATTTAGGCCTACATAGTCCATTAGGAGCATTCTGCCCTAAATCAGAATTCCTGGGAAAGATTGCTATATGTGGCTTATAAATGTATGTTTTGATAAGCATTTAGGTTATTTTTTCTCTGATGAGCTGAACAATTTGGGAAGAATTTCTTTTTTTTTCTGACAAGCTTGATTGTGAAAAAAAGAATCTGTTCAAATTTCACGTTCTAATCTTTGTTAAATAAACAAGAGAATTGACAAAAAGATTAGAATTAGGGATGGGCGACATATTTAGGGTACGATTTTTAAAATAAAAAACTGGGGCATATAATAATAAAACTGAAACGAGTGCGTAATTAAAGAAAATAGTTCTGCACTCAGCACTAATGTGAGTCAGTATAATCACATTTTCTTCATGTTTTGGTAATTTTTAAGCAGATTTTCTGTATTTTACCTAAACAAATGACAATATATGCCTCTCTTTACTGTTGGCAGGGATCAGATTGGTCAAAAATAGGGACACATTTCTTGTATAAAACTGGGACAAATCATTGGTTTTGGATAAATCTGCAGGGACAGGGGACACAGGGCTCCAAACTGGGACTGTCCCGTTTTTTTTTAGGGATGTCTGGTCACCTTACATTTAGGTCATTTTTCCTCTGATGAGCTGAACAATTTGGGAAGAATTTTTTTTTTTTTTTCAGACAAGCTTTGCAATTGTGATTAAATTTGCGATTTATGCAATGATGTTTTAATAAATAAAATTTGACAAAAAGATTCGAATTAGGGATGGGTGATATATCGGTTCCAGTACTGATATTAGCCGATATTGGCTAGCCTCTTAGCCAAGTGGACTAAGGGAGAATGATGTCACCATAGAGTTCAACTCCAGCCAATGAAGCTCATGGAGGTTAGTGGTCATAGGGACAAATTTGGAGTCAGATCCGTATTAGAAATAGGAATTGATTAACGGACAAAATAGCAAAAAAAATAATTATTTTTTATTTTTTATTTATTCTTTATTTGATAGGGACAGTGCATATTAATGAACATCTGCAACATTGCAGTGTAAATACGCAAAAAGCAAAAATGCAAATTTCCATCTGTAGTCCCTAGGCAGGTGACAAAAATAAAAACACCAGCACAAGCATTTAGGTCCTTTTTCTTCTATTGACTTGAATTCTTTCAATTTTAAGAAATAGTTTTAAACAAACAACAGATGATGATGCTTTTTCTCACCAGCTGCACCATTCCAGACAACAGCACACACATTTTTGCTCCAAAATTGGAAACCTGGTCTAGACCTGGCTGCATACTCTTTAGTTAACAATGGGTAGTATTTATTTCTAATATATTTTACATATACTTAAAACAAATGTATAAAAAATGAAAACCAATAAATAGAGGTAATGCAGATTCAACATCATTCAATTCAATTATAAAAGCATACATTAAACCATCTGTTTGATTTATCCCAAATGTATACATTATGTTTGCCTGTCCTTTTTGAAGAAATAAAGTCACTCTTTGATTTATATAACACTTTGTTCTGTAAAACATGAATCTCTGTCACCATAATGACAATATGATAGTCCCAGTCCATCACAGCGGCTGTCAGAAGGAGCTCAGGGAGAGTTAATTAGATCCAGGGTCTATTTTTGGAACATGTTAATTGTGAAAATGTACTCACCGAATAGAAGACAAGAAGAACACTTCATTCATTAAGAAGTGATTTTGCAAGACTTTAAAAGAGCATTAAGGATAATGCAAATTGTGTGGGCTAAACTAGAATGGGTCTATAGAAATAAACCAGGACTACACAAGATCTAAACTAGGATTAAACCAGATCTAAACCAAGACTTGATAGAGTTTTTTGCATATGGAGAAACGTAACCCAAAAATTTTCCTTATCTCACATAAGGTTCATATGAGACTTGCGATCTGTTGGAGAATTAAAGGTGCACTGTGCAACTTTTCTGGGACATAGTCTATCAGCTGCTTGTCTCCATGAAGATGTTATTAATAATGCTCCACACTAAACTTTTCTATCCCCATGGAAACAAGCAGAGGGCATAACCAGGATACCTTAAGAATAGTAGGTGGACTAAACTAGAACAGGTCTAAACTAGATCTAAACCAGGACTAGAAGGACTAATGAAAAGTTTGTTATCCTGGGTTGTTCCTAGTTTAATACTGGTTTAATCCTGGTTTAGTCCTGGTTTATTTCCAGGTTTAGAGTTGGACTAAACCAGGTCTGAACCATATATAAAGAAGTAGACAAAGGGAGTGTGATCCATAGTGTTCGGCTCCAGTCAAATGAAGCTCATGAGGATAGCACTTAAATGGGCAAATTTAGAACTAGTTCCATATTAGGAAAAAGAATTTATTTATGGACAAAACAGTGAAATAAAAACACCAGGATCATGTAGACCACGTTGATACATATAAAACTAAAATGACGAGGCTCACTGCAGCAGTTATAGAGAAAGAGTTAAAAAATCTTCAACGTAAAGTAAATTGGAGCCAGTCGATGGAGCCAGAATCGCCCCCATGTTCATTTCCTATATGGAACACATCGGCTAGTGGGTTAGCTATGTCGATTTGTATATAGTCTACGGTCTAAACCAAGACTACATAGACTTTTTTGGATATGGAGTAAATTAACTAGAAAATTACCAGACTGTTCATTCACATAAGATTGATATGAGGCTTGCAATATATTGGAGAACTGAAGGTGCACTATGTCACTTTTCTGGTGGGTTGCCTGGCAGCTGCTTGTCTCCATAGAGATGAGAAAACAGGTCAAGTTACAGATCAGATCAGTGGAGCATCTGTAATGTAAATTGAAGCAAAAATCATACATTTAATGCCATGTTGTGGAATATTCCAGACAAAGAACTGACAGCTTTATAGAGACATGTAGGTCGCCACTAGAAAAGTTACATACAGCACCTTTAGTTATCTTAAACCACAATTTATCTGATTAACTGTCAAAAAATATGAATTTATACTTAAATGTAATATTTTTGAATTTGCATTAAGATACACAAGACAGCATGCACTCTTGTACATTTTTTATTTCAAATTATTATTCTATGCCATTACAAAAGCATAAGGTTTTAAAATTCCACTTGTTTTTCCCACTAGCATACTTTAAATATACAGATTTATACATTTCTGACCGAAGCATCTCTCCAAAGTAAAGTTCGATTTCTACAAAAGAACAAGAAGAAGGCATCCAGTGGTAGATAAGTTCACGAAGCTAAGGTGCAAATGTTATGAAGTACATATAACTGACTGACAGATGGGGATAAGACATAAACAGTGGGGAAAAGTAGCAATAGTTTAGAATTTTGTAAATTGGGTCAAAAAGATACTAAGTTATACAATTACATGTGATTTTTGGTAAGGCTGCTGCATGACAATGCATGACTAAAATAAAATGGAGACAATCAGATAAGCATAGAAGCTACAGTTATTAAGATAAGACATTGTTTTTTGCATCCTCCTTTGGGTCCCTGTGGTTTAGACTTCTACAAACATGTACTGAAATGCATGCAGTTCTCGTATTAGTTTACCAGTTCATATTTCAACATTTTCTTAAGTGCTAAGACCCCTGGATGTATTTAAATGTGAACTGTGAATTTTAATACTTAAAATTCAAATATATATAAGGTGGTATAGATATTTCCCGGTTGTTCAGCCCTTGCTCGGTGTGATATCATTTAGAGAAGCAGACAGGAGCGATTATAGAGAGGCTAAATTAAACTAATTATTTTAAAAAAATATGTAAATGTAAATGTAAATGTAAAGAAATGTAAATTTTGATATTTAAACCATATTCAAATATAATCATTAAAATCCACGTACTGGGGCAAATTCCACCAGCTGAAAATCACAGCTTTAAAATAAATTATTGAAATATATTTAAGAACATTGAACTAATATGTGTTTGCTTGGTACAGACAGGCAATTTCAAGGCTGAAATGAGCTCCATATGATTCTAATGATGTATTGGGTTAAAAACACAGTGGAGCACTGTATTACTGCATGACATCACAAGGTGAAAGTGTTTTCTGTTTGAGAGAAGAACACATCATAAATATACAGGGTTTGGGTGGTAAACCTGTGTAAATGACAAAAACAAATAAATGAAGTGTAAGTGTAAATGAAAATGTTTTGGATATGGAAACATTATAACAGATCAGAAAAAAAGAGTAATATGGGCACTTTAACTATTCAACTTGTAACACAAAACCTGCTATAACGGCCCTTTCTGCAACTCCTCGCACTTGTAGCCACTCATATAGAATAAAATACATATCTTAGTATTTAGTAGACCCCAATTTACAAAAAACTGTACAATTCAAATTCAAAAGGGCAGCAACCCAGCAAGCAACATGTCACCGCCCATTCTTCATAAAACCATAGCATTTTTACAACTGCGTCTTAGACATTCTCAGACTCATCTAAGCTAACAACAAACGCATATATTTGCCATAACAAATAATTCAAATAGAAGGCAAATGAATAGATAGGTACATATATTTAAAGGGGAAGTTGCTTGACATTTGTAACATTTTAGAAGACAGATGTAGAAGAAATATATATATTGGAAAAAACTCATTACTAATCTTTGCATAATTAGCTTGTGTTACAATGACCTAACTCAGTCATACACAAAACTGAAATATTTTGAATGCAACAACTGGAAAGGCAGTGTTTGAGAGAAAGAAACAATATGCTATAATGCTATATTAAAAGTGCGCTATGTAACTTTTCCGGTGTATGGGGCTGTCACCTGCTCGTCTCCATGGAGATGGTATTGCTTAGCCTGGAATGTTACAAAGTATGGCTTAAAACATACCTATAAGAGAACCAAGCAGCTGTTGCCACTAGGCCAAGTTAGGTAAAGCAATAACATCTCCATGGAGACAAGTAGGTGGCGGACACTTCACAAAAAAAGTTACATAGCGCACCTTTAAATAGATTAGATAGGTTCAGGAGCAATGATATATGCTACCAGAAGAAAATGTCCATAGATAGGTACTGAAGCCCGAGTACCTTTCGTGTTGACTAAAAGTGTAGTTTTTATTCAGTGTTATTGGGGCTAAAAAGGACAATATTAATCAACTTTAGCAGCTTTAACAAGAATATATTAGAAAAAATAAAAACAAGATGAGCGAAGTTAAATTGGGACAAAAATGGTTCAATGAGTTGTGAATGTCATGTAATATTTATGGTCAGTTTCATATATTGCCGGCAGTAGATGTATGAATGGTTAGACTTTTTATGAAATAAGCTACTTTATTTATTCAAAAGCCAAGGCTAAAGTTACTCCACCATTCAATATTGTCATATTTGTAAATTCACTGGGGTCAACTGGGCAGATTTTTATTGAAACTATCTATTCGCTGTATTTGTTGTCGCCGTTTTAACACTATAGACTAATTTCCCCTGCAGACAGTACAGTACGAATGAACGTTTTTCAGTAAATGGCATTTGAATCAAACCATATCAGTCTCAAGCTACTACAGGCAATACAGATGGTAAAATTACGTGGAATCCTGTATATGAGAGATATGCAATCTTAAATATGAACTGTCGTCTTGGTAATTCAACTAAAGTAAAAGAAATATAAAAGAAAGTGCTAATTTTGTTGTGATGTCTGACCACTGTGGCTTGGTAGAGTCATATATTATAATGCATTTGATGATTTTTGCCATTTATTTAAATTGTAGCAGCACCGCAATGCATTAAAACTAAGTTACACTTTAACTTATAGGTACACTTTAAACTGAAATTATACCTATAGACTTTTCCCCTAACACCACATCCGAGGGCTATTTCAACCATTTGCAAAACAAATTAGACAATCATATGCAAACTATAGGTATTTCTGGTCATTGCGCTGTTGTAGAATGAATTTGACGCCCCTAGCGGCTACTTTTACATCAAGATATTATAGAAAACCAGCATAGGGCGAAAAAAAATTGTTCTTGCGTGCGATTGTCCAAAAACATGCACGCAATATCCACTCTTGATGGCATTACAACTGTTTTGAACATCATAAAAGGGACAAACGGTACACTCTTACACTCACCACACATAGAAACAGAAAGGAGGGCAGGTTTTAGAGCAGGGGTTGTTGGTAGTAGGCTGCTTGCTGTTGCTGTGGGGGGGCTTGTAGAGGAGGGGGGGCCATGGGGTAGGAGACGGGGGGCATTTGGGGGTTGTGGTGGTAGTTCGACATGTCCATGTTCTGAGGGGCGTATGGGGCCTGGGTCATGTATTGAGGGTTCATAGCACTGCTGTAGACAGAAAAGGTTACATGGTTAATAAAAATATAGTAAAGAAAGCAGAGAAAACTTAGTATGAGGTGATGGTATTAATAATAATTAGTGTTGAGACAATACTATTTCAAACTCTATTTCGATGCTAAGGAATAAGCTTGATACTAAATGCCAATTTTGACACCACAATGCTAATAAAAAGAAACAATCTGCCATTTACAACATAAAATAATACTTTTATTATACCGTCTAGACTTATACTAGTCCTGATTTAAGCTCTATATCTAGATTCAGGAAATTTAAGAAAGGTCACATTTTATCTTGTTTATTGTTTATATTGATTTTTTTTGTATTGCTACTTGCTCAAATCGATATTCAGTTTTGATACTAGTTTTTGTATTGAATAGAAAAAGATTTTTGATACTAGATACTATTTAGGTTTTTAATATATTTTGTAGTAGTTTGTAGTTAAAAAAAATTACATTATATTATTATATTAAAAAAAATTATGCTTTTATTGTTTTGTTTGCATTCTTTAGTCTATTTCTATGTATTAAATGATTTTTTCTCTTGTAGTTAAAGCTGGGGTACCTAAATTTATTTTTGGAAATTAGTAAATTTTATGTTTTCTCCCAAAGAGTATAGTGTAAAAGCAGCACTTTCTGACAAAATGTGATGTCAATATTGTGTAAAATTGCTAATCACTATAGAAACCTTCTTAATTGTTCATCATTCTGAAACCCATGAACCCTTATATTTCTTATACGTGTCTTATGTGTCTAACGTCTCGTCACTGTCAGTGGTGAGTCATTCTAACAGTACATAACACGCTCTATGTTCTCACCTCATGTAGGGCTGTGGCTGGCTGGAGGGGGGAGCGTTGGCAGGTAGAGAACAGAGCGAGGAGGGCTGGTCACTGGGCAGAGAGTAGGTCTGTGTGGGAGGTCCCTGGGTCATCACTGTGGTCATGTACGGAGCTCCAGCTGGGCCTAAGTACTGAGGCTAACAGAGAAAAACAGGTGTGAGGTTAGAAAAAATGCCAAATAATATAAACAGCAGTGGTTTAGTTTTACAACAGCATCTCACTCAGATGGATCATCTAAGCCTAAATCATTTTATTAGTCAGGGTGTTTGCAGCGCTACACTCCCTAGTGTGATGTCAACTCTTTGCTCCCTGTAATTTTCAATTATTTTTTTTTTTTTTTACTTTTCTTCACAAATTGCTTCTTCACTGGTATAAAACTACAATTTAAAACATTTTAAAAATGCAATAATTTAAAACAATTTAAAACGCAATCCCCATGGGATTACCTAAATCAATCCTCCAACCTTTGACCTCCGGCCAACTCAGGCATTGATTACTTAATTTGAGACCAAAGCAGTCTAAACCAGGACTAAAAAAACAGGACTAAACAAGCACTAGAGCTGAACTGAACTGAAGTAAAGTTCAAAACAGATCTAAACTAACCCAAAAAACTTGTTCCAAATGAGAAATGTAGACTTCAGACCGATAAGCTCACATAGGCTGTGTAAGCCAAATGCACTTATTGACACAGACAGTACCAGATGTATGTTAAACTGCAGCAGGTGCAAGAACAGCCGAACGATGCATTCACAGTCCACAGAAAAATAAGGAGAAAGAAATATCATGATAAAGGATGAAACAAAGCGTGGGCTGGCCCAGTGAAGTGGACATTTTTCTAAATCTCCAGGGACAGACAGTGATATCAATCATTAGATAGAAAACTGCAAGAGCCAAGAAAAGCTAGTCTCCTCCTCCGTGAGCAAAAGGCTGACTGAATATCCACCAGACAAACAGAGGCGTATGGGCCAAATCAATAAGAATGGTAAAAACCTGGAATTAGACTAAGAGTCACAAATTAAATGTCATGTTTTATGCATCTGACACAGTGTTTGCTTAAAGGTAGGGTATGTAGCTTTTACTTTTGCTGGCTTAAAAAAACAACTCTAATGACAATTGAAGCCAGTGCTTTACTTGCAAAAAATAAGTCTTATTAAACCTATGTGGACAGGCCTCATGTAAAAGCTCAGAACCTCCAGAATTCCCTTACTGAGCTGCAGAGGCTGTACTAGCACTGGTTAATAACTGGCTGCAGGTGCTGGGGTTTTGGTAGAGACCATTCATATCAGAAAGAGCTGTTTTAGGTTTAAACCAACTGGATTTCAGCTTTGAAACTGGCAACCCAAATGAGAGTCATGTGAGGCTCATTCTGCTTTCTGATTGGATAACCAAAACACCATATGACCACATCAACATCAAGCTTATGCAAAATTTCAGAAAAAAATTCTCCCCAATCGTCTAAAATGAACTGGACTGTATATCAACTTTGTTGCTCATGTTTGTATTATCATAAACTTATAAAAGAGACCACACTGGGCAAAATGCTTAAAACTGTAATCGTTAAATATAGGCAGTGAGTGTCATTTAAACTCCACAAATTTAACAAGATGAAATTATTAAAATAAAAATAATTTGTGCCACCAGAAGCTTAACAAAATCTATGTGAAACAGTGAGTAGTTATAGCCCTTACTTGTCCGTAATCAATCAATAAACTTAAAAGAAAAAGTGCTCTCTGACAACAAGATATAGTGCAGAGACTCAAAGCTCAGAAAATCTTCAGCCTTGAAATAAATCCGTCTGTAAATTATGTACGACTCATGTGGACTGATCTGAGTAATATGACCGATGCTAAAGGAGGGGAAGGACATGATGTGATTCACTGTTTTCACAATCCGTTGCCAACAGCAGCTTTAAAATGGATTTGGGATTGGCAGCTATATCCCAGAATAGAAGTCAATAAACAAGACAAAGGAGTTCCTCTACATCATTTTAAACCAATATTTTATGGTATATTTATAGGGGCATACAGAATTTTTCCATTAGAGCAAAATTTGTCTTTCCAGAGTACAGATATATTGTACGAGCCACTCTTGAGGTCAAAATAAGTCTGCTGTGTACCGTCTACATCTAATTATAAAGCATTTAATGTCCATTAGTCAGGAAGTACGCACACATGCTAGCTGTAGTAATTCCATGTTTAAAGTGCCCACATTATACCATTTTCTGATCCAAGTCACAATGTTGTTTCTTCATCATACCCAGAGTTGTGTTTTGTTTCATTCACACATGTTTAAAACACAAACCCTGAATATTAAGGCTGCTTTTTTCTCTTAAATTGAAAATGCTCTGTTCCACCCTGTGATGTCATGTGGTAATGCAGGAAGTTCTCCACTGTGTTTTATAACTCTATACACCTTCACCAGAATCATTTGGATGATTTCAGTTAAAAACTAAAAGGTAGCTGTTAACTTGAAAGCTATCACTTCATGACATCACAAGGTGGAACTGAGCATTTTGAGCCTTGGAGATGTAGACAGTCTAATAATGCAGGATTACTCAAACATGTGTGAATGAATCTCCAGGTATGCAACATTATAACATGGGCTAAAGTTCACAAGAGTCAATTTTGTGTAATAGAGAGGCATTACTTTTTTATTGACACAGAGGATGTGCGCGCAGCCCGAGTACAGACAGCACAGCTGCGAGGTTAACATGAAGTTGCAACGTTAGCTAGTGACGCTGTCAGCACTGAAACAGTTTATAACCGTGTGATAAAATAAGTTATGATGCTAAATGAACATTAGTGAGTGGGATACGTCTTAATAACCCATATGTGTTAAATGTTGCTGAGTGCATTAATGACGAGATGAAATGGCTCAAACTTCAGTAGCCGGACATCCACTCACACTTGATTGATACAACTACAACTAATATTTGTTTAAATTTTAATGCGAGTTAAAACAGTCTATATGATTTGATAAACAAATTCTGTCATTATGTTGTGTAACCAGTGAAACTAAATAGATTATAAAGCTGCCATCAGTAAAATATGAATTGCGGACCTTTCAGAGCGTTGTGCAAGTAAATTTGTTCCATGATTGATTTATTGACTGAAGGGGGATCATTAAATGCCTGAAGCAGAGCACAGCCTTGTTAACCAGTGCGTTAATGATAGAGCAAATGCTAACAAGAACTATTCTATTACAAACTATATCTGTGGAAATAAAGAAATCGGCATTTCTTAAAGTAAAGTGAGTAAATGCGCAAATTGCATTATATTAAGAATACATTAAAACGTAAGTCAGCAGTTTGCTTATAGTCATAGAAATGCGTGTTTTTTATAACAATGTTGTTGGACAAATGCTTAAAAATAGGTTAGAATTCAATTTGCTAATTTACTGTTTGACTGTCAGATTGCAGATTTGTTGATGTTGATTATGGGTAATCTCTGTAATTACTGAGCCTATCCACATGAAACAAAAACTGAGGTTCACCAAACTATTTTTTTCCACAATAACTTCAGAAAGTGGTACCATTATTCAACTCCAAATACATGATTCTTGTCAGCAGAAAGTATGTAAAGTCACAAAAATTCACCCTGATCATTTCTATTACTGACTAGCTCCAAATATTCACCGTATTACAACAAAAATCTGTAGTTTATCAATATTCATTTTAGCTGTTCCCCACTTGTATTAAATATTATGAAACCCAGCAATGACATAGAGGTATTTGAAATATTTTACGTGTCTTACCGGCATGGACATGGCAGTTGCCGTGGGAGCATACTGTGGCTGGTGCAGTTTGGAGTATGGAGTGTAATACGGCGCCTCGTTCACCAGTTTGTTATAGAGCTCCAGAGCCTCCAGCATCTTCACATTCAGCTCAGACAGCTCTGAGTGCTTTCTACAACAGGGAAAGAAAACACATTTTTAATCAGGAGGGCACCTGATAGCCTTTCAATAACCAGACAAACCTAAACTAACCCTTGTGAAGAGGACAGATTTTGGTAACCATTCTGTAAATGTAATGATTTTATGCAATTTAGCTTGTACTAAGTGAAATTCACACATTTAAGGCTTGCTTGATATACAGGGTATAATTATAAACTTCAGGTTTTAAGACAAGCGTTCAACCAGCTGTGAGTCATTCCTGCCCTTATGTCTGTGTTGATTTTAATTAATAAGAAGGGTGAATAATGGATCCCTTCATAAAAGAACAGCACTTTTTGGACACTTTTTTGGAGCAAAGTGACAGAAGCGAGGATGCCAATGCACTCCATTGACCCCTACAACTACCACCAACATTTACACACAGACCAGATGCATATTAGACTGCAGTAACAGGACATCAACATAGGAAATTCAGTATTTTTATTGTTTTTAATCACTGAAATGTTAAACTTTTTATGTTATATACTTGTTTGTTACCTGTCAATTTCCTGCAATTTCTCGTCAATCATTGGGTTCATCTGTTCACAAGCTCCTGTTTAAGTCACAAAAAGTACAAACTCAAATCATTTCATCACAATGTAACTTTTCTCGAATGAAGGTAGAGGGTCCGTCACCTGCTTGTCACCATGGTGATATTGATTTGCCTGGAATGTTCCACAGTATGGCAATAAATTTAGAAAAAAAATCATGCTGTGAGTTTAGTTTAAAGTGATTACGGCAGGTTAGATGACGTATTCCCCTAAAACTTAGTTAACATTATTAGATTTTACAAAAAATCTTAAAGACTCTTTACTGGTTTTGTAATTTCAATGAGGTTTATCATTTTACTTTCTGGATGGATACAGGCAGCAGATACCTTGCCACCATAAGGTTAAAAAGACACAAAACATGTCTAAGTTGTGTAATAGTTCTGATTTCACAAATAAAAATGAATGACACTTTAATTTTGTTAAATCAGAAAAATGCCTTCTTTGTGCATAAATTGTCCCTGCATTTTGGATGTAATTGATAGCAGTTGATGAAATTGGTTGAGGAATTCTGTTTTATTACTCACTATTTTGGTTCCTGTATTTACCAACTTTTTGTTTTCTACTTTTCTTCACCTGCTGCCACTTAACTGAAGTCAATATATGATGAATATTTACCACAGAAACTATCCAACCAGACCAAGTAATAATTAGAAAATATATTAATATGTCAAATGGACAAGTTAACTGCCATATGGTGGAACATTCCATGAAAATCTCTATGGAGACAAGCAGATGACCAGAAAATGTTACATAATGCCCTAAAATGTTGTACCTTCAAGTTGTAGCAGCTCTGTGGAGTCTGGGCTAGGATCTGCTGGGTCTGCATTCTGTAGGAGAGCCAGGGTCCTGTCCATCTTTGACTGTGGAAAAAATAAATGAAACCAAATTAAAAGTCTGAATTAAAGTGAATTAAAATGTTTTATCTAAATGTAAGTATGCAGAAGATTCAAGACTTGGCAGCCAGTTTTACCTCATCAATAAAAACAGGCTCTGGCTCTGCTTTGGTCTCTAGGCTGGTCTGTTCAGGAGTACCAGCTTTGTCAACATAAAGGACTGAAAGAAATAGACACAATTTGAGTGAAATTAAAAGAATTAAAATCAAAAGTGGGACAAAATGAAATACATTTACAAAGAAGTTACTCATATCATACAATGACTTATTCAAGTAATATCATATTTTTAACAAGCAGTAAATTAATGGCTAATCTCATTTTATATTAGGGATGTGTGTTATATCAGTCCCAGTATCAGCATTGGCCCATATCAATTCAGATTCCTCGATATCTGTATACTGCCGGGATTGATGTTTAATGCTGATATTTTTTGGCGTGTTGTATGGCTGTATGTTACACAAACATGTATCAAATTATTTCATATCCAGGATAAAAACATTTTAAAAAGTAAATCTGATCTTTACTTCAATTTAAGGTACATTTTTTTGTGAAAAAAGTTCTCAAAAGGTTGTGTGAAATCCATGATTAGCATCTAAACAATACATATACAATTTTCATAAGAAGAAAATAAAGCCATGCCTGGTTCAGGTTCTGCATTGAGGTTTGTCGTGACGAAGTTTGAGGGGAAAAGTCCGACTCCTCTGTGGTTCTCTCCTTTCCACCAGTTTGGGTCACTGTCAAACAAGGCAAGCATAAGGATATATTCATAACATACTGGGATTTGATGTTAAACATTTAGAATTACTTTATTTATATTCATAATTTAGCACATGCATTGCATTAAAATCTTTTGTCAACCATGTCTTCAGTAACCTTACATAGCAAGATGGATTCTTGCAATATTTCTACGTTAATAAACTCAGAATAGTCTCTTGAGATACTCATGCGAGACAATGACAGACATCAGCCTATTTCAGTGAAAATACAGACTATTTGGTTTAAGAAAAATGTGCAGAAAGTAGGCGCTTTGTGCTCTTGTGGACAGGGAAGGATTTTCTCTCAATTGGATGTAACAAAAGTTTGATATTTTGGCTTATTCTGCTGTTGAGAAGTTTCAACCAATCAGATTCTGCTGTTCCACATTTGCCGATCGGTTTCAGTGGGAGTCGTTCCAGACTGATAATTTTGTAGAACTCAATTCAGTGTGATCTGTCTGGGCCAGGTCAATCTAAATGTTCTTCACGTGATTTTGCACATCAAGTTTCAATACCTGTCGTCTAAAACCAGCACAAGTTCTCCTGCTTTGAATGTAAGCTCGTTGTCCTCTGCTGCTTCAAAGTCATAAAGTGCCCGAACTTTCAGCGCCTCCTTAGTTGCTGCGGCAACTGTGCTATAGGCCGGGGGGTCGGAGGTCCCGGCGAGAGGGCGTGTCTCGGCCTGCTGCTTCTGCTCCTGCTCCTGCAGTGAGAGCTCAATGGCTGTAAGAAAATAGAGTAGAAAATACATTTAAGACTGTATCTAAAAGGTTTGACAAAATATCAAGATTTAAATCATTTATGATACTTTCTTTAATTTACTGACAGTAAACAGTTAAATATCTATATTTGTTTGACTAATGCAATGTGATTCCTAGACCTAATGCACAATTTTAAGTACTTCATAATTCACTGCAATGCTCTAATATTGATTCAAAATAATACAATTCATGTTGGAAAGTAAAGGACTGTTAGAAATAGTAAAAAAAAATCTTCCTAGTGATTTTATAATGGATATTATGGCTATGCCACAATGTCTTTTCAAGGTATATAGTTTTTTGTTGTTGTATTTTTTGCACCAGAAAACAGCCCAAAATTTACATTCATCTTAGCTAATAAAATTTACATTCATTTTAGCTAATAAAAAACTAACAACTGGTGCTTATAAAACATCAATTGGCAACTAGCTGTAGACAGATAATAGTAGGATGTAGCATGTGGGATTGGCAAAGCTACACCATTCATCATTATTATTTTGTATGTAACTGGACCAACTGTTCCCACAAGAAACCATGTAGGAAGAATGAATCAATACGAGAAGAAACCAGTGAAACCAGTGATGCATGGGGACAAAAGGACCACCAAAGACAGTATGTAAGACACTCTATTGTAGCATTAAGTGTATTATAAAAGTAATACATTATTATTTATGCATTTCCTTATCTAAGGTAAAGAAGCAAATATAGATTTAGAATCTGTATTTATGTAGTTACTTTATTTACCCTTTATTGTACTTGTCAAAATATTATTTATTTACAAGGTTGGCCTGGATTAGGGAATATGGATTGTCTATAATTGAAAATATTAATTAAAATAGGGTGCAAAAATACCAACTCACACATAAAGATAAAACAATCTTGTAATCTTGTAAAGCTAAGGTTTACAGCTCTATAAGAATTTGTGCGATACTTTAAGGAAATTTCAGATGGATTAACAAAAAATGTATTTATTTATTTATTCAATATTTAAATTTTTGTCAATATAAATAGGTAGAAGACTCAAAATACAAATACATAACTGCAAAATAAGTATTTCAACTAAATGTGGTATTTCTGCATTTTTTTTGTTTAATTATACATTTAATAAAAATTTGAAAAATACTAAATTAAAATAAATTTTAGATGGATTGACAAAACTGAAAAATATGCTCCTTTCAATAGAAGATGAATCATTTCTCAAACCTTTGGCGAGGTCGTCCTCCTCTGATATTTTGGCTGCAGCCGGAGCAGTGACCTTTGAACTGGCCCCCTGCTGTGGATGAAAACGCACATCATTAAGAGGGAATAGGGGCAGGGCTCTACGCTAACTTTTTTTTTCAGGAGCACATGTGCCTCTAAGTTAAAAATTTTAGGAGCACAGAAAAAAAAAATGGGGGCACAAGTAAGTTTTCGTTTTCAATGATTATAACAGTGCAGAACTTGCGCAACACTGAATAAATTTAATACAAAAAAAAGAATTATGACTGTACTTTTCCTGCATGATCGCAATGTTTTTATAAATATATCTTCATTTTATCTGATTAATATTTAGACTTAAAATAAGCCAAACAAACTGTACTGCACTGAAACACTCTGTGGCCCTTTTTGGACCTTCACCCACAGTTTAAGAACCTCTTCTTTAAGAGAACTTCCACTGGCACTTTACACAAAACTGTCTCAAAGTGTAAAAAAGTGTGCAGGATTTTTAAACCTGTATTTGCAAATTCCTAACTGGAGTTACATTCTCTTAGTGGTTTTACAGTGGTTTTTAGACTCTGCACATTTACCAAACCAAACGCACATTGTGACAAACAGATTTATTTGGCATTTTCTTAGGCAAACTTCAGCCCACATATCACCTGCTCTGTGCCGTAGCTCTGCTCTGTGCGGACACGGACATAAAATTAATATTGTCGTATTTGATGTGAGGCGGATGGACAGGTGGGATGTTTAACCTGCCCTGTGATACACACTGGTACACGAGGGTGCGCGAGCTCCAGCGCACAGGTCCCGTACACCGGTACAAGTTTATTGCCGAAGGCAGAGGCCGTAATGAAATATGACCGCACTCAGTATTCAGACCTTGAATCCGTGACGAGACTGAGTCCAAATGCGCTCGAGTCCGAGACAAGACCAAGACAAAACCATCGCTTTAGCAGAGGAGGAAGTCCAGCAGCACAGGGGTGTCTGTGAGTGGTGGGACAGGTGTGGGTCCTGCTGCGGTGCCGCTCCTCGTTTAAGGGGGCGTGGGTGTGTTCTGAAGCGGAGTTTGTTCGTATGAGTGATATCGGCCACACCCGGAGCTCGTACGCTGGGGTCGTGTGCGGTCGGAGGTGTCGTGCCCGGGCACGGTTTGGTTGCGCTCGCGCTGGGCAAGCGTGAGGTGCTTTAGGGGCGATCCAGACTTGGGCAAGTTCCACAGTCCTAGTGTGAGTTTGCCCCTAATGTTTGACACATTTAGAACGTTTAACTCGTCACGTTACGTCTGTGCGCAGTTCTTATTGTGGCTACAGAAGCACTCGCACCGGTGCGACTGTTTTGATTTCCTCGTTCGCACGACGAAATATTTACTCGCAAATGCGAGTGAAATGGGCGCACTGTAGAGCCCTGAATAGGGGTAATAGAGACTTTAGAGAAATAACAACACCTACAGTTCAACATTGGAATTGGAAGTTTGTGAAGAATTTCGACATTTAATTATACCCAGCACACCCAAATGTTTGACACTTTAAATACAGTAATTGGATTTGTTTTTCAATTGTCTCAAATAACTAAAATTTAGATGGTGTGTTTTTGGTAGGGATGCACTGATACGATACTGAAATCTTGTACAGATCAGATATCGGTCCCATCCTGGATGAGACCTTTGAATGCAATAAGACTATTTACTGGTTCCTATAGTTCTGGGATGTCTCATCATGTTTGAACTTAATTCATACAAAGCTGTTCATTGTTTTTTTAATAACAATTGCGTAACACAACGGGAACACCATCCATCCATCCATCTTCTCCCGCTTAATCCGGCTGGGTCGCGGGGGCAGCGTGCTGCCCAATACTCATAGCACCTGACCCCCCCTATGAACCCCTCTGCAGGTGGTGAGCCCACAGGAGGGTGGACGTCATGGTCCTTGTTCATAGGGGTGCGGGCATGTTTTGGGTTGATGGGGGAAACCGGAGTACCCGGAGGAAACCCATCCAGACACGGGGAGGAACATGCAAACTCCACACAGAAAGGCCCGGGCGACCCGGGGATCGAACCCGCAACCTTCTTGCTGTGAGGCCTGAGTGTTGCCACTCAGCCACCGTGCCGCAACGGGAACACATTTGTTATAATTTGGGGGAAAAAATGCCATTCTGCCTACACTGATATCTGTTAAGATCGGGTATTGGGAGTAAGAAAATATGTGTATATGTTAGGTGGAGTGAACTGATTAAATGCTAAATTGATATGTCTTGTGGAACATGCCAGGAAAAGCAATAACATCTCCATGGAAACCAGCAACCATCAGCGAAGTTACACAGTGCACCTTTAATCTTTAAGCAGACTTTTTGAACACTTTTGAGCATTAGTTTGTGATAGTACAGCAGCAAAAGCATGATCTGTTGCCATGTGAAGTACCATAGTTCCCCCTTTTTAATGTAGGCACATAATCTAGTGTTACTTTCTCAGAGGAAGTAGCTAAACATTGAACAGCGTGGGTCCATCGTGGTTTCCCCCTCCTGCTGTGCCCGCTGTGCCCACTGAGCTCGGGCAGATTAAATGTCATTCCGGCTGCCTGTGTGTTACCCACCCTCACCTGCTCTCATGTATTAACCAACAATATGTGCACCACAATAAGAGCGAGTTTATGCAGCTAAAGGCTAGGTCAACCTCTGTGTCAAAGTGGTGATATTATATTCACACACAACTGACTGCAGGCTACAGGCAGAGGAAATACGGCCAAAACGTCAACAAGCAATGCACATTTAATTATAATGTAGGTTTATATTGACATTGCAGTGACATTAGACAGGGCAGGTGTGTCCTTATGTACGTGTATTGGCCGAATGTTCACCAGTTATTACATCTTTGCACTGTTTTCTCCTTATGACCGCTTGTGTATAGCTGAAGTACATTTGCATTACTATATTTCTATATTTTACTTATATACGGTAATCATGCCTAATTTGACATCAGTTTCTTGTTATGTTTGCTACTTATTTTGAATTTATTATTACCATTTATATTTTTACTCTTTGCTACTATAACATATTGTGATGTGAGCTTCTGTGTCCAAACAATTTCCTTTGTGAATCAATAACGTTTCTTCAAGTCCAAGTTACTGTGGTGACACAATGCACACATTAGCAAACACTACAAGTCAATTTTAAGATCATCTCAAAACTCAAGAAAAAATTCTAAGTGGATTTAACGCATTTTTAGGAGCCTGTGATCAATAAAGTGTTCAAGTCCCAAAAAGATGGGACTGACTTAGAGATTGTAATGCTTGAGACTGTAATGCAAAAATGCACAATGCACAAATAATCTCACCTGTTGTAGGCCCAACTAAGTCATCTTTTTCTGGTCAAATTGTATTAAAATAAAGTTTAACTTGAGTCAGAAAGCTTCTAACAGAGTAGTGCTTTCAGTTAGCATCACACTAGGGCTGGGCGATATGGACAAAAAATATATCTCGATATATTTTGCTATATCTCGATATACGATATATATCTCGATATCTTTACAGGAAGAACTACACCCCCCCAAACTACTGCTAAAACAAAAAGCTAATTTTATCTGATTAATATTCATTTAGTTCTGTACTTAAACACACTGCACCCCTTTTTGGACCCTCACCCACAGTTTAAGAACCTCTTCTTTAAGAGAACTTCCACTGGCACTTTACACAAAAAGTTCAAAGTGAATAAAGTGCAGGATTTTTAAACCTGTATTTTCAAATTCCAAACTGGAGTCACATTCTCTTGTTTTAAAGTGGTATTTAGTCTCTGCACATTTACCAAATCAAACGCACATTGTGACAAACAGATTTATTTGGCATTTGGCACAGAGAGAAGCCCGCACGCTCCCGCACACCGGTATGAGTTTATTGGCGACAGCAGCGGCCTTAATGAAAAAGTTCATTCAGTATTCAGTATTCAGACCTTGAGTCCATGATAAGACCGAGTCTAAATGCGCTCGAGTCCGAGACAAGACCAAGACAAAGCTCTCGCTTTGGCGGAGAAGGAAGTCCAGCGGCGTGGGGGTGTCTAATGAGTGGTGGGACAGGTGTGGGTTCTGCTGCGGGGCGCTCTTCGTTTAAGGGGGCGTGGGTGTGTTTTGAAGCGGAGTTTGTTCGTATGAGTGATATCGGCCACACGCGGATCTCATATGCTGGAGTCGTGCGCGGTCGGAGGTGTCATGTGGTTGCGCTCGCGCTGGGCAGGTGCATTTAGAAAGTTTAACTCGTCACGTTGCGTCTGTGCGCAGCTCCTTATTGTGGCACTCGCACAGATGCGCCTGTTTTGTTTTCCACGTTCGCACACTGAAATATTTGCTCGCAAATGCAAGTGAAATGAGCGCACTGTAGAGCCCTGGTCCTAGTCCTGGTTTAGTCCGCGACCGAGCCCCGGGCTCTGCGGCCGCGTTTAGTCCTGTTTTAATCCTAGTCCTGGTTTAGTCCGCGGCCAGCTCCGGGATCCGCGGAGGAGCTTGGGGGACAAAAGGAGGCGGAGGCGAGAAGGCGGCACAGAGAAGGCAAAACAAGCGAAGCGGCGAAACCAGAAGTAAACGTAAGCATTATAGCGGTATATCGATATGTCAGAATTCATATCGAGTTTCAAAAATATCTCGATATATATATCAAGATATTTTTGAATTTTGAATTTATTTAAAATATATTTTAAATATCGAGATATCGCCCACCCCTACATCACACTCCCAGGGAATGTTGATGATATCAGCTGCAAAGTATCAATAGAAACCAAAACATATACTCATATATGCAACAAAACTACTCTAGATCCTTCTAAAGCTATTGAGAAAAAGATTTGTTTGTCTTCTGAATGTGACTTAGTTTAGTTTTAGTATTGATTAGCATCTTATTGTTCAAATTTATGACAACCCTAGTATCAATGTTGCTATTATTATACTTTTACTGCATAACACAACAACAAAGGCAACCATTTCTGAGATCTAAAATGGAGCAGGAAATATGCTTTGTAATTTCCCTACATGAGACAGCCATAAATGAATGGCACTTTGTTCACTGCTTTGAATACATGTACCGTAAATTCCGGATCACAAGCCGCTACTTTTTTTCTACACTTTCAACACTGCGGCGTGTAATATGAAGCGGCTTTTTTATTTTTTTTTTCATCGCGGGAAAAACATGGACCAATAAAATGAATAAGTAGTTCACTGAGGTCCAATGAAATTGTATGATTAATCACAACTTCCGTATTTCAGTCTTTCTGCTAACCCTCATCAACATGGAGAATACCAGACGAAAAGCATATGATGCAGCTTTTAAACTAAAAGCGATCACTCTGGCAGTTAAAGAAGGAAATCGAGCTGCTGCCCGTAAAATTGGCATAAACGAGTAGATAGTGCGAAGGTGGAGGCTCCAGCAAGAAGAACTGAGCCAGTGTAAAAAGACAACCAAAGCTTTCAGAGGTAACCATAGCAGATAGCCTGAGCTTGAAAACTTTCTGGAGGACTGGGTTAACACGCAAAGAGCAGGCGGCCGCACTGTACAAATCAGACTGAAGGCTAAAGCGATCGCTACCGTGGTTTATTCCCAGAGCGCCAAGGTGTGTATGTGCATGTCGCGTGTGTGTGTCCCAAGTGTGTGAAGGTGTGTAAGTGCCTGTGGCGCGTGTGTGTCCCAAGTGTCACCAGTGAGCGAGTCCGTCCCCAGAGTTCAGCGGGGGACCGCGTCCGCGGCCCATCCCGGAGGCGCTCCAGGCGGCGGGGACGCAGAAGCGAACCCCCCGCCTAGTCTTTGGCCAGCGGTTTATAATATGGTGCGGCTCATATAATTACAAAATTGATTTTTCTTCATAAATCTGAGCATGCGGCTCTTAATAGGGTGCGCGCTGTAGTCCGGAATTTACGGTATACATGAGAAACAGAAACACCTCATGACACCTGAGAAAGTGCTACAACAGGTCACAAACATCATGACATACTGTTTCCTTATTCTGTCTCAGTACTGGGTCAACATTACAGTGACAAAGTCCACCTGAGCCCTTGACACACACACTGCTTTTACACAATGGCTTAAACAAGGATATAGCCCTCACACCATGAAGGCAGTGCTTTTAAACTTATTTAGGTCAAACAACTTAAACATGGAATTTAGAATGATGAATATGCAACAAAATAGTAATTTTTTTTTAAAAACTAAAGCCTATGTTAGTTAAGTGCATCATGGTAGGCAAAATGCATGTACTGAGAGTCAGGAACTTTTGGTAACACTTTATAACTACACCTTAATTAGCCTTAATAAAGCATGATTAGCCTTAATTCATAATAAACAAACAGTGTACTATTAGTTTAGTAATTCAGGCATACGGGATTAAGGTCTTATGTAGTTACTTAACTATGCATTATGATTAAGCCTTCTTATAAAGTGTTCCCGAAAGTGTTCCCGAACCTTTACTTCATACAAGTTGCATGGAAAGGAATTGACCGTTTTGATCATTTAACCATTTTCAATAGTAAAAAATAATGTCACATTTTAAAGGTACAGTATGTAACTTTCTGGAGGTGTCATGTCACCTGTATGATTCCATGGAAATAGAAAGTTGTGTACATTCAATTATATACATACAGTGAGAAATTATAGCCCGAGAAACAACACTTCCATGGAAACAAGCAACAGCTTTTCTTTGTTATTTCAGTACAGTAAACAAACAAACCATGCTTTTATTTTAGACTAGTCTGGCAAAAAGTTACATACAATGGCTTTAAGTAGTATATTGCAGTAATAAAAATATTTGGAGTGTTGTGTGCAGTGAGTGTTCCCCGGGTTGTTTCTCTTGTACCTGAGCAGAAGCTGAGGGGAAGCTGACTCCGTCTTCCTTCAGAGACTTGATAGTGGCTGAGATCAGACTGAGCTGTGGGTCTTTCTGAAACTCCTCTGACCACTCCACCATCAGCGCCTTCAACTTCTCACTCACTTTAGGATGTGCCTGTGAAAGACATATAAAACACAGGACTGGTTTTACATTTTGTTCTGTATGCTAAAACTGAGATAACATAAAACTGTTTTAGTCCTGAATTAGTCTAGTAGTATAATTGGACTGTAAAGAACTGTGTTTTGTTTCTTTAAAAATTATCCAGTGTTTGAGTATTGTTTGCATGCACATTACGTACCTTGTTGAGAACACTTTTGACTTCACTGGCAAACTCTCGGGAGCAGATTTCTAGGTGAAAAATTTTGCCACAGTTTGCCACACAAGCCCCCAACAACTGTAAGAACAAGATGCCATTCTTCTTAGTAGAGTATTATTAGTAGAATCAATTTATATTTATAGTGTAAAGTCGAAAAGTTAAGATAAAATAATACAAGGTGGTAGTGACTCATGCTAGGAGAAACAGCTGACTTTTTGCATATGTGTTTCCTAAGATCCCAATGAAAAGCGAACAAATATTTACTTTTAATGAAGGAAAGATTAATAAGTAGGTCTTATTTTCTGCCATATAACATTACGACAGTGAATAATACACTCACATTGAGAGCTTGCATTGCAACATGGGGCACTTTGTGGTTGACTCTTTTCATGATAGATCTCAGGCTGTCTTTTGGTCTGAATGATAAAAAAACAGAAATATAAAACATATTCAACACATATTATAGATACATTTGCACATAACAAAATTAAATATAACAGTGTTAGGGAAAAAGAAATTATGACAAAAATGTGAGATTGTCAAAAGTGGCTACCATAATGTACTATTGTTATATTTATTAGTAATCCAGTTAGATTTTTTACCAAGAAATCAATCATTAAAAGATCTTACATTATACAAAATTAATTCTTGTGAGATTTAAGCCATGCTAGAATGGTGTTATCTCACCAAAAACATACTCAGAGCTGTGCTTTGTTTCATTCGAACACTTTTGGTAATTTGTTTTTTTGTTTGTCTACATTTCCAAATCTCAAAATGCTCTGTTCCACCTTGTGATGTCATAAAGTGGTACATTTCAAGTTAACAGCTTCTTTTTGCCTTTAATTCAGCTGGGGATTGGCAATACCAGGGCTAAAATCATCCAAATAATTATAGAGAAGGTGTATGGAGTTTAAGTGTTTTCTGTGTTTTCTGTCTGAGAGAAGAACCTAAATAAATAAGCAGGGGTTGCATGTGAATGAAACAAAACAAGACTCCATGTATGTTTGTGATGAAGAAACCTCATAACATAAATCAGAAAATAGTGTAATATGGACCATTTAAGACCAAAGGTTTAGAAATAAAAGAAAATATGCTATAAAATTTGATTTAGCAACAGCTACTTTCAATCTTCACTTCTTACCCATTTGGTGTTGTTCCAATTCTGTCACATATGTCCATAATAAGGCCCCAGTCATCTGTTGTGTTAGTTTCATTGGTTACCTTTTCTGCAATGGGAAAATAAACATTTTAGAAGATAAACATATACAATGTTTTGATTTTGAATTGTATATTTTTACAGTAACCGTTCTTGTAAAAGGAAATAGATGAAATAATTCTTTCCCATATCTTCAGTGTCTCAACTTTATTGCCACATTCTCTTACCCAGATACCATCATGTGACATGTCTATGGTGCCTTTGAGCAAACAAGCTAAAAAGTCCCTAAAAAAAACCCCAATATTTGTGACAAGCAGCTAGTAAGAATTAACAGTAAAATCTGTTAAATTGTAAAAACTTAAACATTAGGCATATTGGTGTTACTGGCTTAAAGGTTTGGCAATAACTAAATCATCTCTCAACCACAAGCACTGTGTATGAGTACTGGGGAAGTTGATTCATCTTTTACAGTCTATGACAGCTTGCTAGTAGTTTTGGAGTCTATTTTGTAGTTTTAAGCATAAAAAGATAAAATTTTAAATAAATAAGACAAAAACTACATTTTTTCTTTTGTGACTTCCTCACAAGATAATACAACCAGCAGATCATAAAATGTCACTTTGCACCTTCCATTGTCAACATATTAATATGACTCTGAATAATCTTAGAGAAGTGGATGGAACAAACTTGCTGTATCATATGATCTCTGTTGTCATTGTTATCAGCCATCGTATATATATATATATATATACACACACACACATATATATATATACACACATATATGTGTGTGTGTGTACATATATACATACACACACACATATATATATGTATATGTATATATATAAATGTATATGTGTGTGTATATATATACATATACATATATATATATATATATATATATATATATATATATATATGTATGTATATGTGTATATATATATAGCTATCGATTATATATACATCAAAGTTTATTTGACCAAGCTGCTGTTTTGTTGTTATTGAATCAAACAATATGAACCTTTTATTATTATATGATTATATGATTATTTGTTTATTACATAATATTTGCACAATACCATGAACGAAAAGCTAAAAAAAATATATCATTAGGAAATGCTGAGATAAGAGAGACAAGATATGTCAAAATCATCATTATGTATATGTTCTAACCAGCGGACACTGACACTCGGTCACAAAGTCGGGAGTCATGACTTAACAAAACTACTATTGTTTATTATTGATGGAGGGTTTACATGGTTTGACAATTTGTCCTTACAAGCTCAAAATTATTCTTACACACTAAATTGTATGTAATTCAGTATAACTATATACTATGTTTTTCCAACTAAAGTTAAGTGGCCAGGACACGAGATAAAGCTTGCGGCTATGTAATATGCGTCCAGCGCGTCAGGTTAGATGGGGCTTTAAATGGCTAACAGTACCGTTTTAAGGTGGAATTAAATCTCATATACAACTGTCACTGGCATTTTCTTTTAAAAGGCTACGAATATTACTAGAGTGTGTGGAATTTAGCACTTATAATTCACACAACACGACAAAGACACCCATTGTACAACAAAACTACAGTCGCGATCAAACTCGTGCTAAGCTAAAGTTAGCTGATGCTGCTCATCGGAGCATTTCTTTGACAAAAATGGCAACCAACAACTCCCCACTTACCGACATCTTGGTCAAATGGGTTTTGGGCAAATAAAGGCATCTTGAAAATGAAAATAAACACAAAATATCCAACTGTTAGCGAGAAAAAATCGAAGCGTCTTGACAAAACTAAAACCTAAACAAATGACTCTTCCGTGTTAAGCACCAATTGCACTTCCGGAAACTTGGTTGCCTTAGATATCGCCTGAATATTTTTTATAAGTGAATAAAAATTTATGAAAACTTGAGTTCTACATGTTTAGTTCTCATCAACAACACCAAATTGAATGTAAAAATATTTCACATGGTTTATTTTGTATATTTTTTCATGAATTACTTTTTATTGAGCAATTATTGGTGAAATGCTGACATCTAGTGGTAAACAATAATAATAAAAAGTACAAATTTAATAATAAAAATGTATACATTCATTGATGAAAAATGTACTTTCTCCATTTATATTATTTTAGGTTATGGGTTTGCTAACTCACTGATTGCTTAGTAAAATTATGACTTGTAGCGTTAGATAACTGATATGCAAATGCAAAAAAAAAGAAAAGAAAAAAAAAAAAACTCAGCTCACTGCTCCAACTTCATACCTAAATATATGGAAGAAGAGAGATCATGGTGCCTGCAAATCTGCACAACTTCATTAAATTGAGAAATTAATTTAAATTAATTCCATTAAAAAAGGATGGCTTATATCTTTGGGTAATACTGGTGATGGAGAGATGTTTATTTAATTGTTAAATTGTGGCAGCAAGCTGCTCCCGCGACCCAGCTGGATTAAGCGGGAGAAGATGGATGGATGGATGGAAAGTTAATATAAACTAAACTAAAATATTTTATCTTATGAAATACAACTTTGGAACGAAACCGGAAGTATATTATCCTATCTCTCTCGCTTTGCATCTCTATTTCCGGATTAGGTTCCCTCTTCGTTTCCGGAGTGTGAGTCGCTGTCATCCATCCAGGAGCACCGAGGAGCACGGACCGCGTTCAGAGGGCTGTAGCAGACATGTCGGCAGCTGCGGCGGGGACCAGCAAAGCGGCTCATGGCCCCGATGTGGCCCAGAAGAAGCGCAAGGGACCGGGGGCTCTGGCCACGGCTTACTTGGTCATTTATAACGTGGTTATGACAGCGGGGTGAGTAGTGTGTTTCTCTATAAGGAGCTAGCCTTGGACTCAGTGGACCGCATAGCAAGAACGGATTGTGAAAAGCAGCAGTAGAGATTTAACTATTCAAATATTTTCATGTAATTTCCACGTAAAGATTATGAAAATATATGCAATGAAATCGATATACAGCGTGTTTGTCTGTGGAGCTAGCTATGTAAATACGCGCAAAAACAAGTAGCTGTTGAAAGATTTGCTTATAATGTAAATATCTCCGTTGTTTTAATGGTTGTAGTCTACACTTTTAGCAAAATATACTGACTAAATCGTTATATGGATATGTTTGCGTGTCATATTTTTTTTATGGTGCATCCTCTGTGCCAATGAATGAACAAGATAGCAGAAGACTGATTTCCCTATTCAAATTATGACTGTTACTGAAATCCTAGTTCCCTGCATATTAATTCACTTACACATATATTTATTATCTTGTGCACCAACGTTGTTAAATCTGTGGTGGTGCACTGTAGTTTAGAGATTTAAGATGAGATGATCCACTGAGGCACCTGCCATATGTGCACTTAATTGTATTTGGCTGGCCCTCAGCGCAGACAGAAGAATAAATGAAGCGTGTTTTTCATTGTCTATACTCTAGGGTCAATATTGTATCACATATGGTGGTTGAATGGTGCTTTAGCTCCACTAGTAGTTTAAATTCTAATTAATGTACCAAGACTGCAAATTTAGCTTTAAGCACCCAAGTGTTGTAATTAAAATCTTAGTAGCTTGTGTTACTCAGTTAACAGCCAAAGCAAATAATTTTATTGTGTTAATGTTTTACTGAGAGATTGGATTAAGGATTTTGTCAGATTGCTGGGGCTCAGATTTAAACCCCAAATAACCAAATCATGTGGACACTATGGAAATGAAATTATAATAACCAAACTCAATGGCAATGCTTAAAATTTGCCTTTAGCACTCATAATTGACATTGCAGTGCTTGTGGAGCTCAAAACACTTCACCAGCCCTGTGGTAATTGACAGTGAGATTTGTAGTGGTTGTTGGAGAGGCCATCAACAGAATTTTAGATACGCTGCTGTTCATCTGTCCCTGTTTGGAGTTGAGTGAGGACACTTGGTGTATTATATGACTGAAAAAATGTGTTTACAACTTGGCTGGTAGCAGGATTTGCCTACAGGTTTTGCGTACATGTTATGGCTTGATAACTTGATAACTTTCCAGACATAAAAGTAAGAAGACACTTTATTTATGTAGCACTTTTACAAGATGCAAAATACAAAATTATGAACAAACTCTAGTGTAACAAATATATATATATATATATATATATATGTGTGTGTGTGTGTGTGTGTTAAACTGTAATAAATCAACAAATTCAAATAAAAGGTTGTATAGAATTTTTCACTAGAAATTTGACATACTGCTGTTTTACATTACTAAACTGACTATACACAATCTAGACAGTGTTGTTGATAATGTTACTTATCTTGAACTCTGGCCTAAATCAGAGAGTTTTATTGCATTAGTTTCTTGAATATTGCACAACTCAATGGTGGGTGTTGTTTGCTCACTGTTCAACCAGTTAGATCACATTGTGGCTCTCTCCTGATGGATAGATGGAGCTTTGTGCTGGGCTGTATAGAAACTCACACACTTTTGCATACTCCCCCCCCTTTTTCCTTCAAGACGCCAGTTCAGCAGATAGAAACAAGCCTGTCTAGTTAATGTCCAACAAACAGTAGAAGAGATGCCATGAATATTAAGTATCCAAAGAGATGTTTTTCATTGTGCTATACCTCAATTATTGTAATTTGCTCATTTGAATTGTGACTATTCTAATTGTGATATGCTATTGTGAATAATTGTTGTCTATTTACAAAAAGTCTGCAAGATTCATCTCAATCAAAAATGCAATTTGTTAGCAAATTGTAAAGGCTGCAGGTTTTAAAGCACCATAATTTCCTCCACAAACTACAAAATATCTTGTTATTGTCTTATTCTGCATGAAAACCGCTAAATTAACCCTGTAGTTTAGATATGTACAAATATCATTGTATTTTTGATATGTAAATTCTCCTGGATCAATCTAAAATGTGAACTTTGAATAAAATCTCATTATTAAAACAAATTTAATCTCAATTCTGATGCTTATCAGAAAAATTTGACATATTTCCCCAAATTGTTAAGCCCTAATGAGCATGAATAAGTGAAAAATGAAAAAAAATGTACATTTGAAAACCATTCTGTTATAAATTGTGCAGACACATTTTTCTACCTCGTGTCCTGGAGTCGACCCACTGACCTCCTTATGAGTGCAGTGTTGCTTTAAATAATACTTGGCATATATAAATTAAATACAATTATACAGGTTTAATAATTAAACAATAATATCATTACAATTAATCCATTAAACTGTGAAATTAAAATAGAAATATATCTGATGTGTCATGTTCACATTATATAAAACAATATAAGATGGGAAATCTTACATTGTTTATAAAAATCTTATAAGATGGGAAAAGAATAAGGTGATTTCTTCAGTCTTTAAATTTTTTGCTGGCATCTAGTGAATTGCAAAGTTAGAGCTACTAACTTTAGCCCTCTCACCTACTTCTGCATGCATGGCAGCCCTGGAGGGACATGCTGTTTATAAACAAACTTTGAGGAAGTGGGTCAAAAAGGCAAAAGTTTAAAAAACTCACTCACTTTTGTCCTCTCCTATGTAGTGTGTAGTTTGGTCTTACTAAGCAGAATTGCAACCCCACGGGAAAGTGGCTGAGTGGTTAGCAAATTTGCCTCACAGCAAGAGGGTCCCTGGATTCATGGGTTCTTAGCTTGGTCTTTTGAACTCTGAACTGAATTTTGAATTGAAAATATAAATTGCATATCTAATCTTGCAACACTAGTCTGAAAAATTGCGTCTCTTTTATTTTATATTTTTAAGCTCTTCGACCTTTAAAGGGCCTGTAGCCGTTTTTTCCTCGTGTATTTGACGTGTTTTGCCCCAGTACAGATACAGTATATTGTATTAGCAGCTCTTGAGGTCAAAATAAATAGGCTGATTATAAAGAGTTTTATTGTCTGAGAATCATGAAGTTTGCATTAGCTTGCAAGTTATTGTTAGCAAAACTTTGCTTTGACCTCTGAAAGCTGTGAAAAGCAAGAACTCATTATGGTGGTTAATTAGGATGCTCGAAATGCATAAGGTAAGCAAGGAAAAACATTGGACCACTGCAAACCGTTTCAAATGAACTAGTTCTGTTTTTCATGTTTTTAAGACAGTAAAACTCACAGCATTTAAAATCCACCTTAATCATAATCCTCTATTCAAAGTACTGTGTCTTTTTGTAGGCTATGGCAAATAATGACAAACAATGAGAATGAATTGATAATGAACCTTTTGTGTGTGCAGGTGGCTGGTGATTGCGGTGGGTTTGGTGCGAGCGTATTTGGCAAGAGGCAGCTACCACGGCCTTTACTACTCCATCGAGAAACCTCTCAAGTTCTTTCAGACCGGGGCTCTCCTCGAGGTAAAGATAACATCAACAAGCTTGTAATTGCTTTATTTCCCCCAAAATCATTATGTGTTGTCTCTTGAGGGTTACCTGACTAGTGACCACCAGACTGAAATCGTCTGTATAGGATTTACAGGGAAGAGAACAAGCTCATTAGTCATCATTTCATTTATCAGTGGCTGTT
Source organism: Odontamblyopus lacepedii (assembly GCA_034769755.1). Taxonomy (NCBI): domain Eukaryota; kingdom Metazoa; phylum Chordata; class Actinopteri; order Gobiiformes; family Gobiidae; genus Odontamblyopus; species Odontamblyopus lacepedii. The sequence goes on along the minus strand of CM068356.1, from coordinate 28,848,156 downwards.
GTTACTTGCACATTATAAATCTGCTTCTTATTTGATTTTCGGAGTTATCAGATTACTGAAATGTCATGTAAATAGTGGCTTTGTTCACATGCATACCAAAATCTGATTATAGTCTGATTTCTAGACCTTTTACATGACATAAATGACATTTAAACAGCAAAATCAAATGTGAGTAATCTGAGAGACCATGTACAGAAAAGTGATTGGATGATTTTGTCTTTTACATGTCCTTTTGATAATTTTGTAACTCAAAAATATATTTATTAATCAGATTTTGAGTCGGCATGTAATTACATCTGATGTGAGTAATCAAATTTCTTTCTGATTGTGCAGTGCACCAGTGCAGGTTTTGACAAAGTTATGCAAAAAAAAAGGGCAAAGTAATGTGGCAGAAGAAAAAATGTTAAAGATTGAGATAAGGTTTAAAACTTTGTCTTCCAAATACAAGTTACTCTAAAAATGCCTAATTGACGAACACATGATAGATAACACCAGGTATTTTTAATACTGTCATAATGTATCAGGAGAGCACATCTTCAGTATACCTGCTTTGTGCCTCTGTGTATGATGTAAGATGTAAGGTTTCTGAGATTAACTGTGCGCAGAATAAGAAGTAGTCAATTTTTTTTGAAGTGGGGTCATGGGAAACCACTTGATAATAATGATAAGAAATAGATGTGTGATAGAAATGCTATGCTGGTTGTTTTTGAAGAAAAGCTTCTCTCTGCCTGTTGCAAAGCCTGTTGCATTGTGGGTAATATTTTCTTGTCTATTCTCTTACAGATCTTGCACTGTGCTGTCGGTGAGTCTTCACTCCCACTTCTGTATTATAAAAATATATTATATATATAATAAAGTGCCTCATCTCACCCCTGTACACATAAAAGGCTAAAAACACATGAGACTCTTTGCTAGGGCTGTGTAATTAATAAACTGTATAATAAGGATTTAAACTTTCGCTCTATTCAGCGACACCACCATTATTATAAAAAATGTGGTTAATTACTTTCTGTTCAGAATTAAATGTGCACTTGTTCTATCCTGCAAAACCTTGAGTAATACCAAGCTTATTGACAGCAGTTTTGAACATAAAAGTGTCACAAAAATTGCTGATAAAATATATTTGTTTTATACTGTAGGGGTTAATTTTGACAGCATAGAGATACTCATTTGAAATCATTTCAATTAAATAATCCTATTTTTGACATAATAAAGCAGCTATATTTTTTTAAGGACAGATTACATCATTTTTGTTGATTCTACTGCAGACTGCCAATATTTTAGAGACAAATAATGTAAAAATAAATATTTGTGATAAGCAATAGTCACTCTACCCACTCCTCTTATTGGTTAGCCTTTGTCATGCTCTGAATGACTGACAAGTGGATTTAACCCATCAGAATGTGACTCACAGCTTTAGTTTGCATCTGAAAGTATATAATATAAGGTTAGGTATACAAGAACCATGATCAAATTAAAATTGTAAGCTTGAGGTTTTTTTTTGTTTGTTTGTTTTTTATCCATAATTTAAAGTTACAAGATTTCATGTTTTTTTTTTTTATGTATTTACAATTTTTTTTATTCTGTGGTTAATATTTATCATAGTTTCACATCAGTGGTAGATTGCGAAGAAAGGTTAGAGAGACAAAAATAAACTATTATACTATGATGCTTAGGTCTTTGTGTTAGTGCAGGTGTAACTTGTGAGTTTGTTTCTAGGTATCGTGCCCTCCTCTGTGGTGCTGACAGGATTTCAGGTCATGTCTCGAGTCTTTCTCACTTGGGCCGTCACACACAGCATCAGAGAGGTACAAATACTCTGCTCTGGTTTTACTGTATTGTTTTATTATGCTTTTTTATTTTACCATCAATTGTTTATTACAATGATTTATTACTGTAATTAGAGGTGCTAAAATAAAAAATATATTGCAGATTTGCAAAATTATAACATAATTTATTTGCCATCTGTAAGAAAACTGAAAAAATTCAAATTTAAAGTAATTAAGAGTGTAAAATGACAGTTACTGTTTTCCATGTTGATAGATGGAAGAGGATGACAAGAGTAAGTAAAGACATGTGGTTGTTCTATAGGGCTGCTACTATTTATTTAGATAGAAATTAATAACATGTATTGAACTTTATTGTTTTTCTTGATACTGACAAATATTTCTACAATCTTGGTTTTATACAAAAATTTGCATTTCTGGCAAAATGGTGCATTTGAAACTTCAGAATATCAGTGTTCCTTTGTTGTGTCTTGTTAATTGCGATCATAGGTGTGGCATTATAAAACAAATCGTCCTTTAACTGTACTGTTCTTTTTGCTAATCAAAATGTAAACAGCTTAGTTGCTTAGGTGCACTATGTCAAGGGTCTGAGGGTCTGTTACCCGCTTGTCTCCATGTAGATGTTATTTTTTTCCACACATATGTTTCTGTGTGTATTTTTGAATAACCTAATTAAAACACATGTTATTGAATAATGCCATACTGTGGAACATTCACAGTAGTAACATTTACACTGAAGCTACATTTACACAGAAATGGTCTGAAGAAAAAACGCAAAAGTGCGTTATCATTCTCACTCTTATTCTACGTTTACACAAACTTTTTGGGTTGGAAAATTCTGCGTGCACACAGAGATGCAAAACTTGCAGTTTGCCGATGTAGTTTGCATGCCCAGTGCAAGACCAAATGCCTGCATATAACCCTTTTGCTTCTCTACTTCCTCTTCTCCAGCGTGTCAATTCAAAACAACATGGCGAAGCATAATAACACCCCCAATTTCATGTGGACAGATGAGGAGGTGGAGCAACCTCAACCTCACGTTAAATTATAAAACCAACAAGGCACTTGAAAATGTGGATTGGGGGTTGTGCCAGGCCAAATATTCAGACATATGGGCGGCATTTGTAGAACAATATCCCAGCGATGATGCCCAGAAATAAATACCCTCATCAAAAAGAGGAAATCACCAAAGCACAGATAGCGCCAAACTGAAAGGAGTTCACATAAAATATGTTTGTTTTTTCCCTGAAATCTCATGCTTGTGACGTAATCTCTATGCCATGGCCCACAAAACGCAGTTTTCCGTTTTCAACCGTTGACATGGCAACAGAAGGGTGGAGCGTTTTCAAGATTTCCACACTGGAGGGTGTTTTCAGATTTTTACGTTTTCAACCCCCCAAATCGCTGTTACCGTCTAAACGATATGAACATCTGGCCAAATGTTTTGCATTTTCCACTCGTTACCGTTGTCGTGTAAATGGCCACCTAAGCAGGTGGCAGACCCTCCACCAGAAAAGTTACATGATTGCAGCAATTATATATTCAAGCTGTTAGAATAAATGTACCGTAAATTCCGGACTACAGCGCGCACCCTATTAAGAGCCGCATGCTCAGATTTATGAAGAAAAATCAATTTTGTAATTATATGAGCCGCACCATATTATAAACCGCTGGCCAAAGACTAGGCGGGGGGTTCGCTTCTGCGTCCCGCCGCCTGAGCGCCTCCGGGATGGGCGCGGACGCGTCCCCGCTGAACTCTGGGGACGGACTCGCTCACTGGTGACACTTGGGACACACACGCGCCACAGGCACTTACACACCTTCACACACTTGGGACACACACACGCGACATGCACATACACACCTTGGCGCTCTGGGAATAAACCACGGTAGCGATCGCTTTAGCCTTCAGTCTGATTTGTACAGTGCGGCCGCCTGCTCTGCATGTTAACCCAGTCCTCCAGAAAGTTTTTAAGCTCAGGCTATCTGCTATGGTTACCTCTGAAAGCTTTGGTTGTCTTTTTACACTGGCTCAGTTCTTCTTGCTGGAGCCTCCACCTTCGCACTATCTACTCGTTTATGCCAATTTTACGGGCAGCAGCTCGATTTCCTTCTTTAACTGCCAGAGTGATCGCTTTTAGTTTAAAAGCTGCATCATATGCTTTTCGTCTGGTATTCTCCATGTTGATGAGGGTTAGCAGAAAGACTGAAATAAGGAAGTTGTGATTAATCATACAATTTCATTGGACCTCAGTGAACTACTTATTCATTTTATTGGTCCATGTTTTTCCCGCGATGAAAAAAAAAATAAAAAAGCCGCTTCATATTACACGCCGCAGTGTTGAAAGTGTAGAAAAAAAGTAGCGGCTTGTGATCCGGAATTTACGGTAATCCATATGTGAATGCTGTCTGAATTGTTGAATTTGTCTTTATGTCTAACCAGTGACTGATGAAATTCTCTGTCTTGAAGTGTGTGGACTGTAGCATCCAAACCAACCGGCATGCTTGCGAGAGTGTATTTTTGTCCAAACTTGAATATTCTTTCCCATAATGCTTTGCGTATGTTCGGCAGGTGCAGAGTGAGGACAGCGTTCTATTGTTTGTCACTGCGTGGACTGTGACTGAGATTATCCGTTACTCCTTCTACACCTTCAGCCTCCTCAACCACCTGCCCTACCTCATCAAATGGGCCAGGTACTGTTCTTCTTCTTTGAGTTTCACCATGTTATGAATTTCCCTCATCAAAACATACCTGGAGTTACGTATTCTGCTTCATTTGCACTTGTTTTAACCTTATATGGGGTATTAACTGCTAACATATCATATTTAGATCACCCTGTTACCTTTCCCGTTTAAAAAATGCTATATTCACCGAAAACAACATACAGTATTAACTTATTTAATAAGTTTCTCTTTCAGTGTGACGCTCTGAGTCCCCCCTTTCTTCTCCACACTAAGTTACTCCCCCCTTCAGAGCGCTATCACTGTGCACATGGTATCAAATTTGTCAATTTATTGTGTTCTATTTTGAATTATGCTTTTCTATATTTATTTAAAAATTGTTGTGCAGGAGCATGGGTGATGTAGGCTTGTGAGTGGAGCATTGGACAGAATTTTATGGATTCTTACTGAGCTTAAGGAGGGTTCTAGATTACACAAACATGCATGGATGATATCTAAAACCTCTTTAGGCATGTTTTTGATGAGGGAACTACATTATAATGGTAGAAAGCTCTGAGCCCCAGAAATCAATTTCAAGTTTCCCAGATTGTTACATCACAAGTAGAAATCCAAGTCCATAACTCAACACCACACTCCTTCTGAGCCTTTCTGCAGACAGTCAACTCTAATTGTCAACTCTAATTGCCTGTCTGTTCTTACTTATATATTTATTATTAGCTTAATTTAAACCATTTGTTAAATCAAAGTATTATAGACTTCATTTCACTCAATTAAGTTTACTAATATGAAAAGCTATATATTTACCAATGAGATGCTGTCATAAACGAAGATAAAATTGCTAATCATACCAAAACATTTAAAAGAAAGCTATTTTTGTCCTTTCCGCTCCTGTGAACCTGCCTCTCAGCTTCACTAATGGTTTTGTGTAGCAGCCGTCGCTAAGTGGCAGTCTCCCTGTGGCTTGTTGCTAAGGAGCAGAAGAGAGCTGCTGTTTTTACCATTTAGAGTCTCAAGATATCATCCTCTGCCTGAAAACTAGACATTTTTATATTTTTCTCAAATTCTAAGCTATTTTTTCAGTTACAGATTTTGAAAAAATACCTTGAAAAACATGCTCATACTTTTTTACTGTGAGCAGGGCCACCTCTCCACAGATCTAACCTGTAAGTGGTCTAGTCTAGTGCTATGCCACCTACTTCTTTCCACAGAGATGGAGGAGTTTGATGCCATACTCTAAAACATTCCAGGCAAACTAATACGTTTCTCCCTAGCCCTGAACGTTATGGGGAAAATATCTATAGTAATTGCATTTTTTTCTGATAAGTATTGCAGTTCGATTTGAGTAGTAGTATTTTAGAACGGATTTACTACAGGGTTTGCAGTTTTTAGGCAGAATAAGACTTGAGATATTTTGTCGTTTGTGGATGACATTCAGAAATTGCACTTTTGCAATTTGCTTGTGTCCATTCAAATTGCGATTTCAGTCAGATTTTGATTAATCTTGCAGCCCTAATCTCCATGGAGACAAGCAGAAAAGCTACATAGTGCACCTTTAAGGTAAAATATCTTCTTTTCTACGCAGGTACACATTCTTCATTGTGCTGTACCCAATGGGAGTGACCGGGGAGCTTTTGACCATCTACGCCGCACTGCCGGTTGTGCAGAAAACGGGCCTTTACTCCGTCACGCTGCCAAACAAGTACAACTTCTCCTTCGACTACTACACCTTCCTCATCCTCGTCATGCTGTCCTACATCCCACGTGAGTAATGGCAACTACTATCCACTCTGTTCTGTTTCCGACGGCTGAAATGTATCTAGCAACACTTTGCTACAATTGTATATTCTGTTCAGTGCGTGGTCTTCTTTAAATCAACCCTCTGTTCCACCTTGTGATGTCATGTGGCAATACAAGATGTGCTCGACTGTGTTTTTAAACTCCATACATCTCACTAGAATTGTTTGGATAATTTCAGCCCTGGAATGGCCAAAAACAAAAGGCAAAAATTAGCTTAACTTGAAGACAACCGCTTCATGACATCACAAGGTGGACCAGAGCATTTTGAGCTGAGGTGAGGTAGATGGCCTAATGACGCAGCATTACTCAAACATGTGTGAGAGTCAGTTTTGAGTAATATGGGACTTTTTATTTTCCAGAGCCAAAGACAAAATAAAAGTAAAATGTATTTGGAGTTTAGTATACCCTTTAAAGTAACATATGTCAGCAGAATGTTGTAACATGTAATTCATGTTAACAGCTTCAAATATCTGGTGATGTGACAAAAGAAATGTATTACCGGTATGTTTTTTTCTCAATCACTTATTAAGAATCGATATAAAATGTATATTCATATTAATTTCCTATACCTAAACAATACAAAAAAATCAAAGCCTGAACTCTGCTCTAAACCACATGCTTTTACTAACAGAACATTCACTGGCTGTAGACTTCTAAAGAGAAGCTGATGACTGAAAATAAAGAGGTGTCTGAAGCGAATACGGTTTCAATAAAAAATGTATTAAATATGCGGCCCTAAGGTGTGGATCAGTCGCTCACACCTGAACATGTAAACATGTGATGGAAAATAATGATCATCTCTCACATACTGACGGAAATGCCATGCTGTATTTTTCTCACTTACACCTGGAAAGTGTTAAACCGATAGAGCTGCAGAAGTTCCTAGAATTATCAACTTTAATTGGATCTGTATCTGGTGTTTGGCAATATATAGTCACTCTTCCTCCTCTGTAAGTAGGGTGTTTACCATCTTCATATATCTATATAAATGTATCTAGCATTTATTCAATATACAGGGCTGCTTACTACATTTGCTAAAACTAAATGCCATGAAAAACTTTCTTACTGTTAGCAGTGTCACCTCTCCACAGCTTTAAATTATATCTTTAAACATAATGGATTTGATTGAACTGATTACAATAGCAAATTCTGCACAACATATGAGTGAAAAAACTACAAATTCTATAATATTTTGATGCTTGCCATTGTAAATTGAGTTGTAAACCTTAAACTGATAAAGGATTTCTCAAAATAATTCTATATTTTGTCTTCCCCAGTGTTCCCTCAGCTGTATTTCCACATGATCCGACAGAGGAAGAAGGTTTTGGGGCATGTCGAGGACTACAGTAAAGTGGAGTGAGCGAAAACATCAAAAAATTACAAAAAGAAATCAACCAAAAAATAAGAAGCATTTACAACACTACAAACAAGTTTATGGAAAACCCCACAAGCTCGAACAAAACTGCCAGAACTGAAGGGAAAAGTAATTTATTCAAGTTATCAACTGGGTGCTCACCAAATCTACATTTTTATTGTTTTATTTATGAACAAATTGCATACGCTGGTGGTTAGTAGCAGTATATTGTAATTAAAGAGCATTTTATATAAGACAGAATACACACAGCAAAAAAATACCTGTACAAAAATTAAATCAACTTGAATTCAGAATCCTTATCTGGATTTTATTAGTTTTAAATGTGCACTATGCAACTTTTCTGGTGGATCTGCCAACTGCTGGTGTCCGTGGAGATGTTATTTCTATGCCTGGAATGTTCCACAGTATGGCTTTCATCTTGCATCTATTTAATTACAGGTGTTGTTACTGTATAGCTTAAAAAGTGCATTCTTATTCTGAACGGGTTTGCCTCTCCACAGATCTGACCTCTACCTTGGCCTTGTGGTCACACTTTTATATATCTCCATGGAAACAAGGAAGTGGCAGAACCTACACTAGAAATGTTACATAGTGCATATTATGGTATTACTTTTTATGTTTTCAAGCAAAATGATCCATCTGTTGTGCAACTTCCTCATCTTATCTATCAGATATATTTTTTCTTGAACACTAAAAACCAGATACCCCAAAAAGTCAAGAAATGTAGACCTACTTACTAAATAAATCTAAGTCAGATCAGAGAAACTATTGAAATCCAGATAATGAATTATTTTGAATTCAAACCGTTTCACATTCATTTGAGTGCAGTGGTCTGTAGTTGGATTCTTTTAAAAAGGCTCAGGTCCTGGCATCATAGGCTTGAATCTAGATTTGTCGATACACTGTTTAAGTTAGTGATTTGTGTTGTCTCATTTTCATTTAAAAACATTCCTAATTTAGCTAAATAAACCTGTTTCATAACATACTTGCATGGCTTCAATCCATTATTTATTTTATTTTTATTTTTTCCCCATTGTGTTTCTGTGCTTTTAATTTGAAAGGTGCTCTGTGAGAAATTTTATCACTGGATGTAATATCGTAGTCACATTTCACCATTCATAGTCATACGTAAAGAAAAAAATCTATGTTACATTTTCTCATCTTTACTCATCTTTATATTCAATCATAAAAATAATACATTATTTTTAAGTAACAATACTATAAACAAATTCACTCAACTCCGGATATGCTCTACAAAAACAATTGAGGCTTAAAGACTCAATTGTTTTGGGAAATATTTAATTGTAAGTATCATTTTGAAGTCTTTTGTTTTCTATCGGAAAGAAGACTGAATGACTGAATTATAAACTGTTGATCTAATACAAGAATCACATGCATTTCAGAACATGTCTGTAGAGGTTTCAACAACAGGGTTGACAGGTTTTACACAGAATAAAACCTTATGGAGACAAGATTTATTTTTTTGCAGAGACCAAAATCTTCTCTGATTAATAGCAGCAGTAGCAATTTGCAAACAATTTGCCAATTTGATTCAATTGTAATTTTATGCATTTTGTAGCACTAAAATAGACATTCATTTCAGTCCCTACAACAACATCCTGAAGAGGACAAACTTTGCACAGCAGTTGAAAAACAAAGCCTAAATATCTTAATGTGTCAGTCTTAATCTCTTAGACAATTTTAGTTCAATTTTAGTTCAATGTCACCACAACTTTCTTATCAACCCATTTAGCATTAAACTCCTAAAAACTATATTGCGACTGTTAAACTATTGTACGACTGCACATATTAGTCAGTTCATCAAGAATATACTGTATCTTATACTTAATACTTGACATAGTGCAATTTTTATTGGTCAAATCTCTACAATACATCATAAACAATATACACAGAAAAGCTTATTGAAATTAATCCTATCTCGCCACTAGAGGTTGCCAAAGGGCTATACACTGCACCTTTAAATCATGATTCATTTTGTTTCATATCAGTGGGTTATGATGTGCTTGTCATTGTTTGGCGTGTCAATGGTTTTAATGAAATTGATGTAGCTTTTGATGGAAAGTGAATGTAGCGTATTTAAGATCATATATTTATAAGTTTATTGTTATACGTTACAAGTTTTAAGTGCATATGTACATTTTTGACATAATTTAAGAGACAATTACTGAAAAACGGGTAGGGAAAGGGTTTATTGAAGTAAAGAAAAGCAAAAAAAAAAAAAAACTCCAGACAGCACAATATACAGTAGCAGCAGATGCATTTAAAATATCTTTAAAATCAAACAACATGCACAGGACATTACAGTTTGAGTTGTAAGTTTGGAACGTAATTTTCTTTTTAAATTGTATACTAATTTATGTATGTTTTTGGTTATTCTACTTTTAATAATATCATTAATGTTCCTAGTTTTAACTGTAATTACGACAGTGGACACTAGAGAGACATTTCTGCGATAGCGTTGAATTTTGTTGTTTTGCCTCATCTCTAAAACGTATTATTTCATATCCATACACAGTTTTATTTTTTTCATTGCTTATTTTCATTTTTTTTAACTATCAGTCAAAACCTGATAGACATTTTTAAAACATATCTTACCAACCTTGACGTTTTACTTTGCAAACACAATGCACAATGAAAAATAACAGGTAAGACTTTTTCTAAATAATTCTGCCTTTATTTATACAGATGAATATTGACATTATCTTTGTTCATTTAATATAAGTTGTCTATTATTAGGCCTACTTATCACTCATTTACTTGCCTATTATAATTTTTGGTACCACTTAATAATTACGCCTTAATTAGCATTAATAAAGCATGAACAAAAATGTAGTTTATTAAGATTGATTTAGGGTTAGTAACTATTTAAAGGCTCTATACCTCATTTTTACATTATTATTTTGTCTTAAAAACATACAACTAGTTCATTTTAAGCAGTTTGCAGTGGTTATTCCTCACTTACATTACACATTCATAGTTTTCCCTTCAATATATTTATAAGCACTTTTTACAACTCCCAGAGACCAGAGCAAAGTTTGCAGCGACAGTAATATTAACAGCAACTAGCATGCTAACAGGCACATTCTGATTATTGGACACTAAAATGCTTTATAATTAGATCTTGACCTGGAGAGCTGCTTATACAATGTACTGGGGCAAGACAAATTTTGCTTAAGTAAATGGGAAAGATTAGGTATACATCCTATAATTAAGTCTTTGTTCATGCTTTATTAAGGCTAATTAAAGTGTTGTTATGAATAATGTTACTTAATTTCTGTGTGTACATCGTGGCTATGTGATGCAGTAGCTTTCATTCGCAACTCTGTCTTTTGTAGCAACGTGAAGCAGTGACTGTAAGTGGAAGATTCGTGGTCCTTCCTTATTTCCCTTTAACTTTCCAATGGTCAAGCATGAATTTTGGGGTGCCTTTTTGGGTGATTCTGGGGGGTTTCAAGGGCAGTACATGTAAAACAGCATGGACACAACGGAGATGCCTGGAGTGGAATGACTTCAACTTATTCACAATGAGCAAAGCATGGTTACTTCAAACATGTGAAGTAATAAAGGTTTTGATACAAGTGTTTTGCATGGGGCCAGTGGATTTTGGTATGGATGATGAATCTATATATTTACAATAAACATCAATTATGGAGAGTCTTCATTTCTTTTGAGCTCACTTCCTCCTCCGCATCTCTGTCCCTCCTATGTACCATGTATTCACTGTCTTCTGTACTGTATATTCACTGTCCTTCATCTGTACCATGTATTTACTGTCCCTCTGTATCATATATTCACTCTCCTCCTTCTTATAGCCACAAAATAGACCATCTTTCTCCTATTACCGTGACTCATTTTATTTTGCATTGCGTAGGCTAACAAAGTGTCTGAAATGCACAATATGTATTCACAGCTTAATACCAAACATTGGCACATTAGCTGCTTACAATTAGATAATACTTCAAATGGATGCTGAGATATGCATTTACAAGGTCACCATGCTATAATTATAATGGGACGTGGCCTTGGTTTGAAAGCTTTAACACATGCATTATGTAACCAAGCATAATTACTAATGCTATTTGATATCTAGCACAGATATATAAACTGAAGTCTCATACTGACAAGAGAAGATTTATATAGCAGGCCTGAAGCCAAAACTAAACTAAAATTTCAATCTTATTTTCAATTTTTAAGGTCCTATGTTACACAAAATTGACTTCTGTGAGCTTTAAGCCATGTTATGATGTTGTTACCTCATTAAAAACAGACCTGAAGTTGAGTACTATTTCATTCACATATGTCTGCCTACATCTCCAAAACTTAAAATCCCCTGTTGCACCTTGTGATGTCATGTAGTGGTATTCTTCAAGTGGGTTCAGGGTCAGGGTTAGTGCAGCTGCCCTTTACCTTCAGTAGATATAGGCAGTTCCAGGGCTGAAATCATTGAAATTTTAGTGAAGGTGTATGAAGTTAAAGGGGAACTCTGGCATGTTTGAAGCTAAAGTCCATTACTAGAGGTGGTCGAATACTGTCAGAAGCCAAAAAAACAGCACAGATCAGTGTTTCCTAGGTGGAGATCTCGCAGTGAGTCTGTCAAGGCAACAAGCTAACGTAGTGAAATGGGCAAGTTCTTAACTTCCAAGTAAAACGCCAATTTGCACTCTGAAGAAGCTTAACACCACTTTCTAACCCATTTTACAACAGCCACGAGTCTAACACACACAACGCTCTGCTTGGCTCACTCAATAGTGTCTGGAAACATTATAAAACAACTTTATAAGCAGCCTTAGCCTTACTTCTGTTGATTTCCCACTGCGCATGTGAAAGCCCAAAAGATTCGATTGCCGATGTCGTTTCTAATCCCATTTATTTGCGAGTGAATTATATTTTTTGAAAAATGCTAAAAAAATACATTCCCGAACCATTTTCTTTCAACAACTTTCAGTTTCTCTTTCTACACTGTCAGTAGTCGATCCTCACTTGTTGCTTCTGGCGGCTCGAGCCTCTTGCCGCCGCTGGAGTCGATAATCGAATCTTTTGGGCTTTCACATGTGCAGTGGGAAATCAACAGAAGTAACTGTAAGGCTGCTTATAAAGTTGTTTTAACGTTTCCAGACACTAATGAGTGAGCCAGACTCGTGGCTATTCTAACGAAAGTGGTGTTAAGCTTCTCCAGTGTGAAACAAACTGGGGTATTACGTGGAGGCTAAGAACTTGCCCATTTTACTACGCTTGCTTGTCACCTTGACAGACTCACTGCCACAGCGAGATCTCCGCCTCAGCAACACTGAGTTGTGCTGTGTTTTATTTTATTTTTTCATTCAAACACCTCTAGCAATGGACTTTAGCTTCAAACGTGCTTCCCCTTTAATAAAACACAGTGGAGCACTTCCTGTATTACCACGTGACATCACAAGGTGGAACAGAGTGTTTTCAGTTTAAGCCTTAATATTCAGGGTTTATAATAATAATAATAATAATAATGCATCAGTTTTATATAGCGCTTTTCAGGACACTCAAAGACACTTTACAGAGCATTATTCATTCACTCCACACCCGGTGGTGGTAAACTACTATTGTAGCCACAGCTGCCCTGGGGCAGACTGACAGAAGCGAGGCTCCAATCTGCAACATCGGCCCCTCCGACCACCACCACCACCATCACTCACACACACACACACCACTTTCATACCAGGCAATGTGGGTGAAGTGTCTTGCCTAAGGACACAATGACAGTTTTTGCCACTGGCGCCCCACTGTGGCACCTGGAATTCCCAGTGGTCTCCCATCCAAGTACTAACCAGGCCCGGCCCTGCTTAGCTTCTGAGATCTGACGGGATCAGGCTTTGACGAGCCGGTATGGCCACACAACTTTCAACTTAACAGCTACCTTTTACCTTTTGTTGAATACAGATTGGCAATTCCAGGGCTCAGAAATATCCAAATTATTCTAATGGAGGTGTATGGGGTTTAAAAAGACAACAGAGCACTTCCTGTATTACCACATGACATCACAAGGTGGACCAATGTGTTTTCATAGAGAGAAAAACACAGCCTCAATATGCAGGATTTGTGGGTTAAACATGCGTGAATGAAACAAATAAAACAATCACAACTTCGGGTATGTTTTTGATGAAGAAAAACACTATAACATGTAGATACATATAGATAAAATTGCATAAAATGTGCCCTTTAAGAAATTAGATTTCAGTTAATCATATTAAATACTTTTTAGGTCAACATTTCTCCTGTCCTGTGTGATTATTTTAATCCACCAATACCTGGCTCAAATTACTATCTCGTTTCTATACTAGTTTTAATATCAAGTAGTATCTGGCTACTGATTTTATTGAGAATCCTCTTGTTTTCCCCATCAACCTAAAACAATGCTCACTTCTCCTGACAGGTTTCCCTTGTGCTATTACTGCAGTGATCAAAAACAGAGAACAAGTTTCCTTTAACAATGTCAACAAATTCCAGTGGGTGAAGTAAATAAAGTATTGTTTACTTTGTGTATTCTCAGTCTATTGCAGTGCAGTCTCTCCAGTCCAAGTGGAAGTACACATGCAAGAGTACTGCAACAACTATTATCCACTTGTTGGACTTAACTTCTCTACCCACAAGTTGTGTTTTAAAGGCCCATATTACACAGTTTTCTGATCTCTGTCATAAAGTTGTTTCGTTATCATAATCATACCTGGAGCTGTGTTTTGTTTCATTCACACATGACAATACACAAACCCTGCATATTTAGGCTGAGTTCTTCTCTCTCTCTGAAAACACATTTTCCACCTTGTGATGGCATGTGGTTATACAGGAAGTGCTCCACTGTGTTTGTAAACCCCATGCACCATCACTAGAATCATTTGGATAGTTTGAGCCCTGAAATTCCCATCTGTACTGAACAAAAGGTAAAAGCTAGTTGTAAACATCACAAAGTGAAACAGAACATTTTAAGCTTTGGAGATGTAGCTAATAATAAAGGGTTACTGGTGGCACGGTGGCTGAGTGGCTAGCATTCATGCTTCACAGCAAGAAGGTTCCAGATTCAGTCCCCGGGTCGAGTTGGCATGTATCTGTGTCTGGGTGGGTTTCCTCCAGGCACTCCAGTTTCCCCCGTCAGCCCAAAACATGCACCGTAGGTAAAATCCTCCAGCTGAGGAAGTCCTGACCAAGCCTAGCAACAAGATCATGGAGATGGGTCCCCTGGCACTTAATCTGCTTCAAACTACTCCTGAAAGGATAGATGAAATGCAGAGGACAATTTCCCTACAGCTGATAATAAAGTAAACAAAAAAGAAACAAAACAAATACTGTGAATGAAACAAAACACAACTCCAGGTATGTTTTGTTTAGCTCACAGGAGACAATTTTGCGTAGCATAGGAGTTGAAGTTGTAGAATGTAATTAGTTCTTAAGATAAGATAAGATAAGATATCCTTTATTTGTCCCACAATGGGGAAATTTCAGTGTTGCAACGCACAGTACAGAGAACAGCAAGAAACAGTAGCAGCAATAGAGTACAGTTAAGTTAAAAATAGACAAACACTATAAGGATCTATAAAGATAAGGATTATAAAACTATGTATCATATAAATTGCTATCTTAAGATAATATATACAATAAATTGCAATCTAAAAAAACTTTTCTTGAACTTTTCTCTAAAAGTGACCATAGCTATCTGGAGCACTGATGGCTGTTAACAGTCTTGTGTCTTGTCCTTGTTAAGAAGAAGCCGACAGTTGTGACATATGTATGGGCTCTGACTCATATGTGGAGGTGGACCACTCTCTCCATTCACTCAGGGTCATAATTAACAGTAGCCTATAGGTCCTTTATAACCACAGGGGGAGGTGGACTCAGACAGAAGATTATAGAACATCCAAGGAGCTCAATACATCAAGGTAAGAACCAAGAAAGTGTATTTCAATAACACAACTCAAAGACTTGCATAAAGGAGGATATAGTGGCTTAGTGGTTAGAGAGTAGCATATTACCATATAACAGCAAAAAGCAAAAATGTAAATGCTATCAAATTAATTCAAATTAAATTAGAAGAAATACACCTACATTTCAATATAACAAATGCAGTAAAAATAGCAAAGAATTGTATGGTTTGGTTATGTACAATACCATAATATATAAAATAGGCTATAGGTGGTGGGGTAAAAATAAACAGTGCAGAGATATATGTTAGACTCCTCCATTCTGACATATTTTAAGAATTTTTGTCCTTGATCAAATAAAAAATACATTCTAAAAAAATAAACTCTAAATGTCACAATAGACAATAGCAGCAATACAAGTTACAAGAAATTACTATAAAATTTTACTAAAAATCTTTGAGCAGCCTAATGTTATTATAGTTATTATAGCTTAAATGAAGTTGGCTTTCTGAGCTGTGTGAGAGAGCTTCAGAGGAGTGCATTCAAAGCGCTGATCATGAGATGAGCTAAAGTTGGATTCAGATAACTGCAGCAGTGATTTTGATCTGACTGTTTTTGTATTTGAGCAGCAGCGGTGAAAGGAGAGGTCTGTAGTCTCCGCTAACCCGGTTTCATACTTGGATTCCTGAAAGGGCACAAGCCAATCTGTAAAAAGCAAAACACACAAGCAAGGGGGTCACAGGGGTCAAATTTAGCAAGGCAACGGTGGTTTAGATTGAGTGGTGAACTGAACATAAGGTTGGTAGTTCGAATTCAGCTTGCCATTGTTCTCCTTGAGCAAGACACGTCAACCGCTTTATCTTTGATTTGTAACAGAGCTCGACAGCCCCTTTGAAGACATTTTGAAGCATGCTCTGATTCTGGAAGTAAATTTTCTCTTAATTTTTCCCATAGATTCAGGTTAACCAGCTATGTTGTAACGAATGCAACTGTTTAAAGCCCGAAAAGCACATTTAAAACACAAGACAGAGCTTATATAAAGTTGTAGGTCTTGTGGTCACATAGCTGATTATCCCTGAGGAGTGGACGGTCACTTTTAAGCTCTATTGTGATTTACAGCCAATTTGAATAGCCAATCTTGTGTTATGTAAATCCAAGCAGGAAACAAACCAACAACCTCCAGGACATAGCAAATGGTAGAGTTCAAAATGTCAACTGGACAAGAGTTTTTGATAGAAGATGTTTTACGGCTGATCCAAGCTGCTTCTTCACTTCTGGTCAGAATGTCGCCTGCATGAGGGAGGAGTTAGATACCCCAATTCCTTAGAAACTAACCCTACTTGTTTACAGTTTCTTTTGCCAGATAAGCCTATTGAAATAGACTTGAGAGTGGGGTCATATTAGCATAATCATTCAGAGCCATAATGAAGCTTTCACACCTCTGGGCTTGACCTGGCTACACCTATTGTTTTCTTAATTTGTTTTGATGTAGGTTGAGAATGGAGTTATAGATAGGAGACAGATGGCATCTGAGTCCTCCATTTCTGTTTAAGGAAGGGTCCTCTTTTTTTTTTAACAAAGATGGGTTCTTCAACTCCATGTTCAAACCACTTCTTCTCTGGCTAAGATCTGCACCTCGCTATTCTCAAAGGCGCGGCTTGTGGTTTTAAGGTGGATATGTACTGCAGATTGGGGTCCACTCTGGCTTTCTCATGTGTTGGTACATCCTCTCAGTGTAACGCTCACTGCAGTCTTCACTACACTGAATGGAGTAGACAACATCTTTTTGTTTGTGGCTTGGAGTTTTGTCCTTAGAGTGGACCAGTTTCTGTCTTAAAGTGTTAGTGGGTTTGAAGTAGACCGAAATATCATGTTGACTGAAAATCCTCTGTAGTTTCTCAGAAACCCCAGCAAGGTAAGGAATGGTTACCCCCTTCTCCTGAGTTCTCCTGGGTTCTGATTCTGTGTTTTCTTGTTTCTTATCCCTTTTAGTTCCTACAAGCACTGAGGGAAAGGAGAAAGAAGAACAGCATGTGCAGTACGCCCTCTCTGTTTGTGGCTATCCTAACAAAACTTAAGAGAGATGAGAACCAAGAAAACGCAGAATCAGAACCAAAGAGAAGGGGGTCTTGTCTTTTTGTTGCTATGAGCTTTTGGTAATAGCCCTTCAGTTTTTTTTTCTCCCGTTGTCCCCTATGACTGAACAATAATTAAAGTTATAACACATGCCCACTTATTGTCTGAGGCGTGGGTGTGTGCGTCCAGCTGTGCGCACGGACCCGCCCATCTCTCCCGCGCTGCCTCCAAGGGTCTCTCCTCCGAGCCCCTCCCTCCTGTCCTCTTTTGACTGACGTGCAGTTTGACCAATCAGCGCCCCCGTCTCCGTGAGTCAGTCTGCGGTGTTCCCAATGGAAACTGCAGCGCGAGGCGGGCACGAGGAAGCACACTTGGTTGGGTTTGCCCATTAGAGCGCTAATCACTGTAAAAACTGCTTATGATGCTACGGCGAAGCGGAGAAGCGGACTGTCCTGGAGCTTAATAGACGGGGCAGGGAGGGAGGAAGGAGGCGAGGCTTGGCGTGTGATGGTGCTACTCGCTGGACGTGTACTGTGAACGCGTGGGCTCCCTATCGCTCCTAAACAGCGAGACGTGGGGGAGTGTACTTGGTAACGGACAGCTGCCGATTTCAATGCTTAGGTTGACGTCCATAATGATGTATCTAAGCGACTGAAACGACCACGCTATGGAGGGTCAGGAGGGGGATGTTGCGTGTTTCTGTGGCCGGGGAGGAAGGAGGAGAAGCGGCTGAGCTCCTCTCCACCTCTTCGCTCTCCATCTCTCCAGTCCTCACTGCGCTTTTTTTTTGCATGCTCACCAAATCACACCAAAGCTGGATTTATTCAAATATAGTGGTTTATTTCTCTGTTCGTCCCAAACAGGTGACCAAGGACTTGACATCACATCTGCATCTCATATAAGTGGATATCGTTGTTGCATTGATGGATCTTACCACCTGGGACCATATCTCGCGTTGTGCACTGGTTTTATTCCCTCTCAAGCGAATCTTTGCGTTATCTCTCCGCGGACAGCTGCTAATTGGGCCCTATAATGTAGTGCCAACTCCGCCCGGATATCTTGCTCTCTCCTCCATTGGACCAAGTGCTCCCATGTGATTTGCGTCTTCAATTGTTTTTGTATTCCCAAAGTGGATTAACCCTATTTCTGTTTTTAAAAGGATGCTTCGCCTGCCGCTTACTGGACGTTATAAATTCACCGATGGGAAATACACTAGACAATCCTATCTGGAAGACTTGAAGTTGTTTAAAGGGATCTATTTTTAGTTGCGGAAAGTTTGCTCAAAATCTTGTCAGCAGAGGGAGTAGTGAGAGCAAAGTCCCTTAAGAATTACAATATATGAAGTGCTGCAAAAGGTTAAAGCAATTGGGGAACACCACTATTGAGTTAATGTAGTGGTAAAACCTAGACTTATATTTGGCACATTTTTAAACAACCTGTATTTCTAATTTCCATTCATAGTATTTACATAAGGCCTACTTGTAATGTAATTTGCACCAATGTAGGCTATACGTATCTCCACTAAATCTTGCAAGCACAATGGTTATTATAAAGCCATTGTCGTTTTTACCAAGTGAGCGCATGCAGTTGTAACACCACACTCTGCCAAGTGGCACAAAATCATGCAAATAGAATGTATTTGTAAATTTGTTCTTTAATTACTATCGAAAATGTTCACAAAATTCTAATGTTTTATTTTTGTTGGGCAGAAAACTGCAGCACTTACTGACTGCCTGTAGTGACATAGGATGATGCTCATATAATCCCATGTAACGTGATTCACTTTGAAATAGTCACTCTTGCCTACTTTGCTGAATATTTCACATTTTTTTCCAAACAAAACTTTGCATGGAGTCCCCCTGTTTCCAAACGTTTTTTCTAAGTAGAGTTTAGTTACTTCTGGCTCTCATTACAATGTCTCGGTCCAATAGCGTGAGCCCTCCCGGAGTGGGGCATCCTGGCCTGAGGGGAGGGACCGAGCACAAGTCCGCCTGGGCCGAGTCAGAGTCGGTGTCAAACGGCTGTCCATACACCTCCAGAGCTCCTCCGGCACCAGCGCGCTCCACCAACAACAACAGCCGCTGGAGAGAGGACCATGAGGCGGACCCTGAGCACCGACACCCCCCGCCAGCTCGGTCCTCCACAACCACTGTCAGCCGGGTCAGCTTCCGCTCCCGGGCCGCTTGGCAGGACCATGGAGAGAAGCATCAACCGCAGAATCAACAGAACCAGAGCCAGTCTCCTAAACGCGAGCTGAGAGCCAATAAGTCCGTGGAGCTCGGGCTACAAGAGCGCAGGGGAGTCGCCAACAAGCTGCCCCCCATATCCACTAAGAGCGAGCCCGAGCAGGACGCGATGCCCGAAGTGAGAGTGTCTCTGGTGGCGTGCTGCGCTAGTGTCCTGCACGTTTTCAAGTCCAAGAAGTTCCAGTCGGAGAAGTTGGAGAGGTTATACCAGCGCTACTTTTTTCGTCTGAACCAGAGCAGCTTGACTATGCTTATGGCCGTTTTGGTACTGCTTTTTACGGTCATGCTGGGCTTCCACTGCGCTGGGGGAGCCAATATCACTTACGTTGTGGTGTTTTCCATTGCTATCTTCCTTATATTAGTTCTAATGGTGGTGTGTAATCGCAACGCATTTCACCAGGACCATATGTGGATAGTATGTTACGTGCTCATACTTCTAGTTCTGGTGGTACAAGTGATTGGAGTCTTGTTGGTGCAGCCCAGAAGTGCTACGGAGGGAGTTTGGTGGACGGTGTTCTTCATTCACGTTATCTACACGTTGTTACCGGTGAGGATGCGCGCGGCGGTGATCACGGGGCTCGTGCTGTCCACCATCCACGTGGCCGTGTCGTGGATGCTCAACGCTACAGACAGCTTCGTGTGGAAACAGGTAAGACACAGTAAGATCTGTGGGTTTATGTTAAAGACACTGGGATGGAGGCGGTAATGTGGTGTGGAAATCGGAGCAGGTGCATTTGTTAGGCCTAATTGGAACTTTTACGCACGGGTTTTACGCACGAATTATTTACTATGGCAACAGGTGGAACATGTTTCTATTCTAGTACTTGTACAATATTATTGATTCACTGACTCAAAATTCTTTCTAAAGTTAAACATTATTAAGTGTTTTTGCAAACTTGGGTGATCATTTCTAAGTAGCTTACATGGTATTTGCTGGAACACCAATTTATTATTGTATCTTATTTGTTACAATTAGTTAACAGGTGTATAAGTACATAGAGATTTTGAACTTTTTTTCTGACTCCTTTTTGCTACTAAAACCTATAGTTTTTGTTAAGTATTACTATTTTTGCATATATTGTGTAACAGAAGTAATATTTTCAAATGAAACATTTGCTGTACTGATTTTGGTCAATTTTATCTCAGTGCAAAGCATATTTTCAACTGACATTAGACAGTGAGAACAACTTGATTTTCCGTAGCATATTGCTTTTGGCTTCAACTTATCCACAACCTTTAATTAGCTTATATTAGTTAAACAAAAATATTGAATTGTTCTGGACATGCTAATTAATTAGATTGTGCTTGGGGATGCTTGTACTGTTTAGCTTACAGTCATGACTCATGACTTTGTTTTCTTGTTCTTTTTTAAAATCCCCCATGTCCAAATTAAATTAACATTTCATTATACCTGTATTTTACAACTTTTAAAGAAACAGTAGTAACATTCTGGAGGTGGTTTGTCACATGCATAATTCCACTGAAATAAATGGAAAGTAAAAACCCCACTTCAGAACATTTTTCCTGGAGATAGAAATAGAAGATAAACTTTTATTACAGAAGATTATCACCAAAGGAACTACATTTCCATGGCTGGGCCTGTCATGATAAGAAATTGTGAAGTGCAATATGTTGATGAAGTAAATATCCCAAAAATGTAATCTACAGTTCTACAATACTGTTTAAAAACATGTACTGCAATAACTGCACAATGCAACACTTAAGTAATTAGTTAGAAAATATGTACACACGATAAATACTGACCCCCCAAAACTATTGTTTCATCTGACATATATAAGATAAATTGATATAGTGTTTATCGTGACAGGGCTATCCATTGCCAAATAAGAGTCAGGTTTGTGGAGTTGCAAGCCTGCTCAGAATATGGACATAGGATGTTTTGTTTGTTTTAAAAGTTATGTACTGTGGCTTTAATTTAAACTTAATCTTGTTTTTTTGTCTTTCATGGTATTAGGTTAATATAGGCTGCTTTTTCTGTACAAAGCTGACATAGGGAACATGTAATTGAATAGGTATGTTGTTGCATGTAGCTCTAAAGTACATAGGACTTATTGGCCTGTATTAGGTTTCTTAATGAAAGGACAGCCTGCATACTTTAGTGGATAATGACTTCAGGATTATTTATTCTTAGCAGTAAAGTCTGGATTGCAGCGCCAAATAAAACCAGGGCCACACATCAAGATGCAATGAAAAAGAAGGGGTCTGTAAAAAAAATTCATTTGTTTAATTGGAAGCACTGAAACTGTGGCAAGGCAAGTTTATTGGTAGAGCAGAATTTGTACACAAAGTCTTTACAGAACAAACATTTACATCGCTATACAAACAAACAATAAAACATAAATAATCATTATATAATTTATAGCCCTATACTTGATTTTTACCGTATTTAAATGTGAAAAACAGAGCTATTCCTCAATGCATTCTGAGTGTCCTAATTATTCACCATGATGAATTTATAAGCACTTATTACCCCTCTTAATTAAGACCGGAGGGTAGTTTGTCTTGGTAAAGCTAGCAACAACTAGCAGACTAACCATGCACTTCCTGATTTTTGGACAATTAAACAGTTTATAATTGGATATAGACAGTACACAACTGAGTTAACTTCACTTCAAGATCTGTTTATACAATATATCTGACCTGGGGCAAGACATGGAAGAAAATCAGGTACAGACTCTTTAACTTTAAAAAGAAGAGTAAAAGCCTTTCAAAAATATTAAACTTGATTAATTAAAGTTTATGGGATAGCAAATGTTTTTGTTACGCAATACATTCTCCAGTTGGATTAAATTATGTTCTTCAAGTTCCAAAAATTGCAGTAGAATAGTTGAAATAAAGTTTTTTAGAGTTTGAATAAAGCTTCGCGTAACTGAGAACTAACTAGGTAACAGACCTCACTCCTATTATCCCTTTTATGCAAGTTTACAGCTGTTTCCAGACATGTGATTTCTCAAATCCTCCTCAGGCATAATTTTACTGGAGCTGACTAGTTGACCCATATACTCTTAATTTGCTTACTTTTAACATAAGGACTTTTGCTCTTTAAAAAATGTATAAAGCGACATTGTCAACACCACCTAAACATGTCCGGTTTTAGTTTAAGATATCGCTCAATTTCCCATATTACTGCTATTTGAGTAAACTTGTATCTTCAATTTCATTTTATTAATTTGTATCTATGTCTGGATGGAATATTAAAGAAAATACTTATCCAAACTGGTACCTGAAATAAAAAAATACACTGAGTATTTGATTTATGGTTAGAGTAGATATAATGGAAATATATGTACTAATACTACTGTTACTATTATTATCATTATGGCCTACCAAGATATTGCTTCTAATATTATAAGTAATATAGCTGTTATAATTAGCAGCAATATATATAAGATAGCCACAGCAAACCAGTATTATGTGTATAGTTTTGAGTAAATTGGCAGATATCAGATGCGCTCCCTGTTCAGTGAAATTACTGTTTATTTTTAAGATAACGATTTTAACATTTCAGTAATACTGTGTGTGGCAAGAAAATTGGAATGGATGGATAATTGTAACTTTATTGTTATTATGCTCTTAGGGATTGACCAATATATTAAACGGCTTGTATTACGCTATTCTGATCTACATTATAATGTTGTTTCCTCCTTGTTTCCTTGAGTTTGATTCATTCATACATGTTTAACACAGACACTGCATATTTAGGGTGAGTTCTTCTCTCAGAAAATACCATGTTCCACCATGTTGTGATGTCGTGATAATACAGGACGTGCTCCACTGTGTCTTTAAATTCCATACGCCATCACTGGTATCATTTGGATTATTTTAGCCCTTTAATTGCCCTTTACTTTAGTAGAAATGGGCAATTAAAGGGCTAAAATAATAGGTAAGCTAAAAGGTAGCTGTTAACTTGAAAACTGAAAGTAAATGACATCACAAAGTGAAACAGAGCATTTTGATCTTTGGAGATGTAGACAGACTAACAATGCAAGATTACTCAATCACGTGTGAATGAAACAAAACACAGCTGAGTATGTTTTTGATGAGGTAAGCTTCAGGAGTCAATTTTTGCAATATAGCACCTTTAATTTAGTCGATATACTTTTTAGCATATCAGGTCATCACTTAAGTAGTATTTACAGTCCATAAATGTCTAAAGTTACTTGTTGCCTCATCGATCTTGGTCTATAATTAGAAGCACTATTGAGTAAAATGGCCACATTATTTTAATAGGGCTTAACCTGACGTCATTGGTTTTAGTGGATATTGTTTTTAGTGCACTGTTGAGGCTAAGTAACTCATAAAAGTACAAATTTCCCTTGACTTTACAGCACCTCTGCTCCTGGCTTTGTTACCCAGGTGCTTACAAAAATGACTGCGATTTTCCAATGTTATTTAAAGCTACATTAAATTGCATCATGTTATTTGTTAAAACTAGACACACTGTGCAAGCTTTGTGTCCATTTTCACCTTATTTTACTTTGCATAGCCTAGACAAGCAATGACGCTCTTTGAAATACCTGTCAAACATGGAAACGTCAACTTTCGGCTTCATTCTAGCCCAATAAAATAAATAATGATGTCTACTTTGAATGTATTTTTCCTTGGACAAGTTCAGTATTTTGGTTAACCTTGCATCATATTTTTAAGTGGCACTTAAGTTAGCAAGTAATATTATTTGTATTACTTGTAGAGACATTGCTGAGTGTTAAGAGGAGGTTGCAATGAATGGGGTTTTCACATCTTGAGGTGTGAGTGATGTAGATTGGCAGGTTCTGACTGTTCCACCTATGTTGATGTAGACTTTTTGGAAAACTCAAAATAGCACCTGTTATGGTTATAAAAGGAGCACGGAACATTTTGTCTTCAAAATTGATGCGTTGGATGTGCAGTAATTTGAGTGAGTTTTGAAAATTGTTATGTCTAGACAACTCAGTCAACGCATCTCCTAAGTTGGGGTGTGTTCCAGAATACACACTTCTTCAGTACTTGACGATAATCTGATACTAGTTACCGGTGAATCTCCCTGTGTTCAGATGGGTGCGACTGACAGTTGGATAAGCCAATCAGGGACAAGAATAGTCCGTCAGTTTTAAAACAAATGTGGCTGCTCGTGAGGAAGAAAGAATGGACAAAAAATATCTCAGCAGACTGAAAGACATCACAGATTTCTGCAGAATCAATGAGCAAAGCACTACAGTTCGATTTTGTTTGTAAATGAAAGGTGACCAATGAGCTTCTTTATTTTACGTGTCACTGAAACAGACAAATCGAATTGCACAGTCGTGTTTGGGGCTGGCACGAATCATATAAAAGTCCAGTCATCTCTCTGTATAAAAAAAATTAGGGATGTTCCGATCCAGCTTTTTTAGTTCTTATACCGATATTGATAATTTCACTCCAAGTATCTGCTGATATTAACTGATACCAGGGATGGATAATGGCACTAGTTTCCTTTTTTTCCAATGAACTTTTTACAGGAGAGATCCAATTTTTTTTGTATTTATCCTTCAAATAACTATGGAACTGCTTTGTATCAATACAACTTTAAACATTATGAGACTTTAAACTAAAATAAAGCTCTCAATTTCAGCAAATTTTTCAGAATTAGTGCCGATATTCGATGCCATTATCAGTATCGGCGCATCCCTATAAAAAATACAGCGTGATCTCAACCTGTATTTACCAGGTGTCTGCAGTGGTTAGTATCAGAGATTCTTTAGCCCTGGTTTAGTCCTGGGTTTGATCTGTTTTAGTCCTGGGTTAGACCTGGTTTCATGGAGCTCTTATTGTGTATTCCGGAGCTGCAGTGGTCGGTATATGAACAGTGATGAACAAGCAGCAGGTTTCTGTAATGTTGCAAATGTTATTCAAATCAGGATTCCATTCATAGCACACATTATAATCTCATAGCATTCATATTTGAACCTAGACTGAAATGAAAAAAAACTGCTTAACTATGCATGCAAGAATCCCGCACATATCAGAACATGTTTGTGGAAGTCTGACCTACAAAATTAACATATTTTTCCCATGATATGATTTTTTTGTTGTTTACAGGGAAAATACCTAAATAATTACACCTTATAAACTGTGACCATTCAAATTACAAGTCTGATTTGATTTCCACTCATTAAGTAAGGGAGTGAGTTCGTGAGATTTAGTATTCTTGATATTTACTTACATAGGTCTACAAAAAGCAGATTCAGCTCATAATTCACAAGTTCAATCTGTCTTTATTAGGGTGCATCAGTTGCCCCCTTTTTTTTAAAAATCGAGAACTTGCAAACGGCCCTAATGTTTTAGTGTTCCATTCAACTAGAAAAAATTCCTGGTAAATTTTTTTGTAATTCGAATGTCATCTACCGGGTCCACATCCCTTGTAAAATTCTGGAAATTTCTAAAAAAATCGTTAAAAATGAGAGATCAACAGAAACAGTGGTAATTTTCGCTCCTAACCCAAATACTGCACAGTCTTGGCGGGTTATTGGTTTAGGCTGCTCCATGCGAGCCTTCTTACAGCTATGTTCTGACATTTCTTCTTTTAATAACTACACTGTAACACTCCAATTCTGAAAAACATAAAGCAAATATGTGGTTCTACCATGCTTTCTAAAGTCTACCGAACCTGCCTATTATGAAGTTTGGGCAATGCCCCAGTGTATAAGACAGTATAGGCCTATACTGTCTTATACATTGGGACATTGGCCAAACTTTGACCTCGATGTGGACCCGGTAGATCAACTCGGAATTTCATATTTTTTTTTCTAAATTTTTTTCTCAGCGAATGGAACACGAAAAGTATAGGGCCGTTGTAAAGTTCTGATATCGGGGCAACTGATGCACCCTAGTCTTTATATAAATACATTGTTTCCTAGTATGTTTTTTTTCCTCCATAAATGGTTGTTTTTGCATGAAGTTCTGTGTTGCTGTAGTTTGTGTCAGATACACAGAGATATGTAATTATTTTGAGAGCTTTTGCCACACACCCCTTTTTATTCAACCAATTGATCAACAGGACATGTCTTTAGTCCAAGAATTTCTTTAGTCGACTACAGCCCTACTTCCCACCATTGTCATATGCTTTGAGCGGTAGTAGTGTTATCACGATAAAAAATGTTCAAACTAAATTTCAATATTAAGCAATAGATTTGATACTCAGTACTGATTCAGATCCCACGATGATAATAAAACACTGTTTAATTAAACAATAGAAGGTGATTCTCAACATTAAATTGTAGTATTGTCTTTTCTATTCCCATGTGGTCTTATATGTGTGTAATCCCTTAGTGTTTCAGGTAGGTTTCATAATGGTCCATGGGCGTATAGTCGTCTCTGCGCTCTTATACTTGTTCTGATACAGCTCAAGATCATTCTAAAACTATTCAGGAAAGGTTCATTTCTGTCCTGTGAATGTGACTTTTTAGTACTGAAACCTGCTCAAATAAGTATCCAGTTTTGATACTAGTTCAAGCATCGATTAATATCTGATTTTTGATACTTTTGGCAACCCTAAACTGTAGTCTCCTACAACTCCCTCATATTAACTTCATTAGACCATTTCAGTCTCTCATTCAAAGACTTTGCATATAGTCTTTTCACCCACATTACACAAACATATGAAGCCCTGCTCATATGTTAAGAATGTGCTGACCCCGGAAATGACCGTAATATTTTTCAACTCGCTCCCGACAAATTTTCATCTTTGTTTCTTTTCTTTCAACCAAGCTTCTCTGACCCTTGCATGTATTTGTGTATCTATTGTCATTTGGGTGTTGAATTATAGTGTGGGAACTGTTTTTGTATTTGTTGATCATTCCTTGGTGGAAATGTTGTTTTAAAAGTAACTTAGCTATCTCGGAGAAATGTTTATTATTTGACATCCAGCTATTTTCTCCTCACAAATCTATTAGAATATTGTTATAATGAGTCTTTTTATCTGTAGTTATGCAAGTTTTCTAGTGGGGTGGTCTGTCTACGGTTTGTTTCCATGGAGATTTTACTGCTTTGTCACTCTGGAATGTTCCCCAGTACAATATTAAACTTTTCTAGCTTGAATAATGTACTTACTGGGAGTGTGATAACCTATCCATAGATCTAACATGTTCACTTTGAATGTTTGTCTTGCTTGCTGGTCTCCACGGACATGTGATTACCTTGCCTGGAATGATTCCCAGTATGGCATTAAAGCTCTTTCTTACATTTGTTCAATGACAGGTTTTTCAAAAATACCTTGAAAAACCTGCATTATTGTGAGTGGGGTTGCTGCTCCACAGATATGACTTGTAGGTCGGTGGTGTCTCCTGCTTGTCCATGGATAATTTTAATGCCATGGTGCAAAATGGAAACAGGAAAAGGCAAATCTAAGTAATAGAGGTACATTTGCGTGTGTGAGAGAACTGCTAGAGGAGGACAGAAAACAGACAGCTCCATATTGGGTATTACAATGTTGCAGCTTGATATAACTTGCCTTTTCTCATGAGAGCTGTTTGTCATTTGATAATCTAATCTAGATATTCCCATATGGTCAAATACAAAGTCTGAATATCTGGTATATGAGTTGTATCATTTGGCCCCAACACTATTTCTTCAACTGTATTAAAGTTGTTTTAGCAATGGTTCAAGTTGAAGCCTATTGGATATAGAAATTATTATAAGAAAATAGCTGGTTTGTACTAATGTTGCAATAACATTTTTTGAGATTTCAGAAATAATTTTAATAAAAATATGACATTTTTAACTCATGTAAATTATTTATTTATTTAGGACTGCAAAAATAAATAAATCATTAAAGGTACACTAGGTAACTTTCTGTAAGAGTAAGAGTAAGGTTTGTGGAGATTCAAGCCCGCTCACAGTAGTGCAATAAACACAACTGAAATTAAAATGATGCTTTTATTTTAGGACATTTATTTTAAAGGTTACATACTGTGGCTTTTAATAATAACAGTTTAGTTTCCCTTGCATTAATTGATCAGTATTATTCAATCAATTTTATATTTCTCAGTAAAGTGATTCCCTTTAATCTTAATTTCCTGAACATAACTTTCAATAGTCATCATATAAAAAACGTCTGATTTCTTCCTCCACAGTTTGAACTCTGTTCCAGACCATATATTTTCAATGACAGAGGATTGGCTGTAGACCGCTCCATTAAAAAGATCCAAGCTGATCTCCATTTAATTAAAATATAATTAATTACAAGGTTCCACATTAACTATGGAATCATTTCATCATTTATTGGCATGCACATGAGTATTACAAGACACAAGACAGGTTTTCTTAGCAGTCTTAGCGGTACTTTTTGTAAATGTATAGTCGACTAAAGAAATTCTTGTTGGACTAAAGACGTGTCCTGCTGATTGATTAGTTGACTAAAATGGAACATGGCAAAAGCTCTCAAAACTATTGCATATCTATATGTATCTGGCCCAAGCTGCACTCACAAGACTATATCTGCACTGGAGTTCATGCAAAAACAGCTATTTAAATGAAAAAATATTTGAAACATTGCATTGTATTAATACAAAGACAGCTTCAATTTGTGATTTATACATTTAATCTGCTTTTTAAAACATAAATAAGAAATAATATAAAATCTTGGGCTAACCCACTCACTAACTCCTCTCTGCTGTTTTTCCATGTAAATCCTTATAACCTAAATCTCTAATTAGTTGACTAATACAAATTTTGGTCAACTAAGATGCTATCGACTAGAGATCAATCGATATGGATTTCTCCATGGGCCATTCTTTACAATCCAGAGCAACTGATGGCTGATAAGCTCTGCACATATTTTTAGGCCAATGTGTATGGCAGAATTTTATGATTTCCCAAAATTCTGCGATTTAAATTGACTAAAAACTCACCCACAACCTTTTTTTTTTTTTTTACCACAAACCTCTAAGAGAGCTATGTTGGCATGTTTTGTGCAGTGACCACTTCTCACTTACATGTTCAAATATAATGCATATTCTAGGCAGCAAGTCGGCCAAAACTAAATATTGCCCTATGCTGAAGATTTAAGGTCAGCCAACATAAGGACAACTAATGGACTCTAAAGTTCCATACCTTCCATAACATATGTGTGATGTTTGATGGAAATCTGAAAATGTCCTTAACAAAATCTCCAAATTCCTGTCTGTAAGCCATTCCTAATCATTATAGTTATTTCCTGCTCGTGTCTCTTTCCTGGGGGCAGTCTAGTCCCTGGCAATAACCCTTTCTTGTGTTTCCATTGGCAGAAGTCTCCTGAGGACACCGGTAAATAGACTGGTCCCACTTGGCTATGCTTCAGTTAAACCAGGTTTTCTTCCTCTCTTAATTGAATTGCGAGCCGATGTGTCCAATGCGTTTACCTAAAGCTCTTTTGTCTTGCACTGATCTGATTTTGATGTGTTTTGAATTTTAATATTCTCTCTTCAGGATGTGGGCTTTCAGCGGAATGAATTTAACACAGGCCTAAAGGATCTAAGCAGCTCTTTCAGATTTATAACCATAGTACTGCAAATAGGATGTGTCTGAAAGCACTTACGTTTGAAGGGAAATTTTTCATTATTTCTTATAAAGGAAATTGGCTACTCAAAGGGCAAAAATAATCTCTCTTTCTCTCCTGTTTCTGTCTCCCTCTCTGTCTTTATCTGTCTCTTTCCGACTCTCCCTCTCTTTTTCTCTCTTTCCCTCTCTGTCTCTCTCAATCTTTCCTTTCAACTCTCCTGTTTCCCCTGACCTTCTCTATTTCCATGTCTTCTTCTTCCCCTTCTCTAAGTATTCCCTCTTGGTCGCTCTGCTCTCTCTCCTCCTCTCCCTCCTCCCCTCTATTCTCTCTTTCTCCCTTTCTTGTCCTTGTCATCCTCTCTTTCTTACTCTATTGCCCACACCCTCGTCTCTTCAGCCATTTTCCATTCTCTTACACCTTACACTCACTCACATCCCTCTTTCACTCTTCTTTTACCTCTCCTGTTTCCCCTGACCTTCTCTCTTTCCTTGTCTTTCCCCTTATTCTCCCCTTAAGTATTGCTGTACTCTTTTTTTCAATCCCTTTCTATTTGTCTTTCTATCTTCTCTCACTCACTCACACTATCTATCAGTCTATCACTCCCTTATTTCCATTTCCTCACGTTCTCACTTTCTCTCTCTCCTCCCCTCTCCTCTTCCTTCCATTCTGCTCCATCTCCTCTCTTTTTCTCTTTCTCTCTCTCTCCAGGCTTCTGTCTATCCCTCTATTTTTTCTATCTATCACTAGCCTTTCCCTTTTACACTTCTTACTCCCTACTTGTAACCTTTACTATTTATCTCTGTCCATGGCCCTCTCACCCTCCGTATCAGCCCTCTCTTCTCATCTCTCACTCATCTTCACTCTTTGTTACTCTCTAACTCTCTCTCTCTCTCTTCACTTATCACCCTTTCTTTCATTTTTCACAAGTTTGATCTGTAGCACATCTCTCTCTCTCTCTCTTCAGCTCACAGGGAATACTTTATGAACACTTTTTATTTTTTAACCACAGTTTTTCTACAAACTTCACTCTCCTTAAATCAGTGTTACATTTGTTTAAATTACCTGAAGATGCTTTTTTTTGTCAGTACATGTACCTGGTTTATGTGCATATACATATTGCATTGAGAGTTAAGACAAGGCATAATTATGAGAATGATTGGCAAAGCATACAATATTTTTAAAAATGTAATATTTTTATTATCATTTTTTTCAATAACATATGACAGAGGATCTATTGATTCTTCATCATGCTGTCTAATAGCTTTTTGCATATAGATGAAGTTGATCATTTCCATTATATATATATATATATATATATATGAATCATGCTTTTAAAACAATCTGCAATAATAGATTTAGTGGCAAAAATACTTAGAATGTCTGACTGTCAAATCATTCTCTCAACATCTCAACATTTCATTATCTTTCACAGCTGCTTTCCAGATGTTTCTTGATTTCTGAGAACCATTTTCAGTTTAATTGAAAATGTGAAAATTTCGTAAGACATTTTGACTGGCTCATTTACAACAGATCCGTTCTAAAACTGTTGTTGATTTTTCCCTATGCTTTATCTTTTTGTAATCTACATCATGCTGTGAAGTCATTTTATTGTCTACAGTGTGTCTAATATGGAAGGAAATTAAGTGTGATCTTTGAAACATGTTGCTTTAATATAGATAAAAGGTCAGCATTTTGAAGTGTGGACATTAAAATAAGACCAGAATAAGCCAGAGCAGGTGTGACATATTTGGAGTATTGTGTATAAGCTAAAATGGTGGACAGTATGGCTTTTATATGCGCAGCTTTTGGACTTTTTGCACAAAATCAACAAGTGTTAGAAAGGTCATGGGGGAAAGAGGTTTGTAAACAGCTTAATAAAAGAAACAAGTCTGCAAGTCCCCGTTAGAAAACAGCAGTGCCCAACAGGAGCTGACGTCGCATAAACGTCATCACAAGAAGCTGTGAAGTTTTCGGCTCCTCTGATGCATAGCTGCAGATCATTCTAGCAAGTAGCAGATTTTTTTTTCATTTGTACCAAATTGACTACACAACGCTGTCAAATCATACACGTATCACGGATTAAAAAAATGAAACAGGAGAAAAAAAGTCAGTACAAAGCAGTGGGTGTATGTCGGTATGGATGAAAACAGGAGTTGATCAAACATGCACGTGTCACTCTAAATACAACTCCAACTCCAAGTACAATGTAGAGTGACAAAATGGTGAGGGGAAACACATATAATATGTTTAAAAGATCTGAAAAGTTTATTTTGCGTAATAGGTTTGCTTTTAAGAGTGTTTCTATTGGTTACTGGGGGCAAGGTCTTGCCCAAGGACACAATGACCATATGCGCTGGTTCTGCTGCCCCAAATAGGGCCCTCTAAACATGTTCTTGACTCCTGTAACAGTTGCATCTTGGAGATTATATGGAAGCCAATCGGTCACCATTACTGTATGTGAGGTTATTACAAGTTCATTTTGTTGTTAGAGCTACAACAGTTTCTGTTTAGCTTTATCTGTCTCTAGGTGAGTGTTGGCCCAGAGCTTGGACTTCCAGGCTCCGGCTTCTGTCATTGAAAACAGAACATGCACACGCTGTATAAATAGACCAACATTATTCATTTCATCAGAAAAGTACAGCTAATCCACACAGACCAGACAAAAACAGTGGGCAATAGACTAATATTTTACATGCATTATGTTGTGTCCTTAGGTAAGACACTTCACCCACCCACTTGGGCTGTAATATGTTGCAATAGAGCCTAGAATTGAGAATGAAAATGTTACAACCTGTTTCTGCAGATTTTAACATTTTTAGTCTTTGAAACTTTAAGGGGAGTCCACTTCTTGTATTGCTTTACGTGGAATGTTCCTCAATATGGTATTAAACATTTACCTTGCATTTATACAAATACAGGTGTTTTATTGGGCAAAGATCCTTACAATACATTGTTATTATGAGCCAGTTTGCGTCTCCACAGATCTGACCTGTAACTTGTATTCTAGATTCTAGTATTTTTTTAACAATTGTACAATTTGTGAAGAATAGCAAATTGTGATTTGTGAAGTTTACATTTTAAACATGCCCAAAAGAATTGACAAAAAGACAGAGAAATATTGAGTGATGAACGAATACAAGAATCACATTTCAGCAGTGGCGAAACATAAAGTAAAAGTAGTACTGTAGCCATAGCAGGCTGTTGTTCACACATCTGAGGAAATGAGTTGCGTGAGGCAGAGTCAGAAACGCAACAGCGCCACGCTGTAACATGAGGCTCACACAGATATATAGATACAGGTATTATTGATCCACAGCCATTATTAGCCTGGGGCTTTTGATGTGCCATTCACTGCACAAACTGAATCATAAAACCTCTCAATTAAAACAGCAGTTACTTTTGGCCCTGACGTATTCTACAGAACCATAGCATTTCAGAGCAGTAAATATTTATCAAACTGGGCTTTCACGCATCAGTCACACGTTCTTAGAATCCTAACCACAGAGACGGAGGGCTCCACTCGGCTTATGGGAGTAGGTGTGCCTGCTGCAGGCCATGGATGTTCTATTCCTGCGCAGCACTGGTTCCATTAATTACAATGCACCATACATGCGTGTGCGGTGTCTTTGTTCGTCTCCTGCTTCTGTTGTCCCGCTTCCAATTCTGCTTCAAGTAGTCCTAGTCTGTTCACGACTCAGCAGCAGGTACAGTTGAAAGTTTAGCCTGTTTCTCTTGGACCATTAGTGCACCTCGATCCCTTAACGAAATGTGATTGAGCTCTGATTAACTCCGAGCATGTGGGGCCTGTAGACTGGTGTACAGAGCTTATTAAAGATCGGCTATAGCTAGGACCTACACATTCACAATCAGCACTGTGTAAAGCAGATGATTTTTAAAAGTTCAATAATTTGGGGAAATTTCAGCAGGTTTAATGGTAATCTTATTTAGGTAACGTGTCTCTTTGTATGTACGTCTTGCACCTGAGTGGCACATCTGCTACACACCAGAGTTAAACCTCCTCTTAAGGAGAGAACACGGTTGGTGCACGCATTCACACAAACAGTAGAATGTCTGCAGAGGAGCTGTGTGGCACTGTGTGTGTGAAAATGCCTTAAGTACATTTAACAGTTACTTCAGCACTTTTACTTGAGTACATTTTTCACATCATACTTTCACTTGAGTATTTTATTGTTCCAGTATCTACTTTTAGTTAACTAACAAAACTGAGTAGCCTACCTCTTCCGGCAGTGCATTTCATTACATGTTTGTACAGGTCTAAACTACAGGGTTAGCAGTTTTTATGCAGAATAAGACAGGATATTTTGTTGTTTCTGGAGAAAATCACTTTAAAATTGCAGCATTAGCAGCATTTAATTGGGTCAGGTTGTACTACAGTACAATACTCTACTATACACTCTCATGGCATTACTGTTTACAGAGCCTATTAGGAACAATTGTGTAATAGGAGGAGTTAAGATGTCCCAAACACTGTTTATGTCCTGATAATTGTCATGTTTTTGGCTTGGTCAATGTGGAAATAAAACTGTTTAAATCCCAGGACTATCTCCAAGAACAATGTTGTGAATGAGTTTCCATTCTTGGCCTGATTAAAGTCATGATGTCTGCAAAAAACCTCGTGGGAAAAACTGGAAATATTTAAGTACATTTTGAAAGATTAGCAGCAGTCAGAAGACAAGGCAGCTTTGAATGGAGGCCAAGTCATCAATAAGAAATGCAATGTTTATAACTCCACAAGAACCAAGCCAGTTGCCAATATATTTGTTATAAAGTTAAGTTGGAAAAGGTTTGTGTATGGATGAATGGATATGTTGCAGAAAGAAATACTCAGCGTGAGCTTAGCAAATCATATTGATCCTTTGCAGTTTGTCATTCCCTGGGGGTGAGGCTAACTAGAAGCACTGCTCTGTCTGAGGCTCTGCTACTCAAGTTAGACTAATCTGAGCTTTGTTTGAACACAAGACCATGAACTCTCACATTGATCACAGGCTCATGAAAATCTGTTAATCTAGTTCATTTTTTTTCTTGAGTTCTCTAAAAATTTAGCGGTCTGTGTTTGCTAATGTATGCATTGTGTCATCATGGTAACTGCTGAGCATGCTGCCATAGACATGCATGCAGTACCCCCAATGTGATGTCACTGCGAAGTATCAATTGTTAACATGGACTCTTATGTAAAAGCTAGCCCTTGTGACTGAGTACATGCCTGCTTTTTCCATTAGGTCATTTAACTGCTTCTTGTGTGGGTGCAGCTTATCTCAAACAAGGCCTGAGATATTATTGTATTAACCAGATTTCATATTTTTATTTAGGAACATTTAACAAGCTCAGAAGCCTCTGGCAGCAATGGGAAGGTATGAATACAGAGACTTGTTGATATGATCCATGTGTTACAATCTTGTATGGGCAGATTTAGATCAAAATATTTAAATCTATTGATTGATTCATTTCTTTGGTTTTAAATCATTTTAAGCATTTTTGACATCTAGTTTTTCCCCGATATTTTAATTTAATGCAATTTATGGTATGTGCTGTTTTGGAAATTGATTTCAATTTAATTCAATTCAATTTATTTTTGTAGCGCCCAAAATCGCACCAACAGTTGCCTCTAAGGGCATTCCAAGATTTGGATGAGTAAAACATACACACAGACATATCAAAACAGGAATAAACAACATTCATGTAAAGCAGCAAATGAAACATGGTCCAGTCATCCCCTGCCCTTAGACCCTCCTTCTCAGCAAGGAAAAACTCCAAAAAACCCAGGGTCCTGGGAAAAAGAAGAAATCTCGGGGAGAACTACAGTGAAGGAGAGATCCACTCCCATGGACGGACAGGCTATAGATGTCCAGGCCCGTGGGCCAGTTCGGTATGGCCACATCTACCCAGGTGGGGAAGGAGCCGGGCGAGGAGGGGAGGCCGGGCGAAGAGGAGGAGGCCGGGCGAAGAGGAGGAGCCGGGCGAGGAGGAGGAGCCGGGCGAGGTGGAGGAGCCGGGCGAGGAGGAGGAGGCCGGGCGAGGAGGGGAGGCCGGGCGAAGAGGAGGAGCTGAGAATTACAGTGATCTAGTCTGGATGTAACAAATGCATGGATAAGTTTTTCAGCATCATTTTTAGGCAAAATATTTCTGATTTTAGTTATGTTTCGCAGGTGAAAATATGCAGTTTTACAAGCTTGGTTTATATGAGCTGTGAATGAGAGATTTTGGTCAAATACGACTCCAAGGTTTTTTACAGTAGAGCTAGAAGCTATACTCACATTGTCAAGTGAGATTATCTGGTCGGACAGAGAATCTCTCTGACCTTTAGGACCGACAACAATGACCTCTGTTTTTTCAGGGTTTAAGAGCGAAATGGAAGATTCGAAATAGGTCTGTAGTTGGCTAGTTCATCAGGATTTAAGATAGGTTTTTTCAAAAGCGGTTTAATTACAGCATATTTAAAGGACTGAGGAACATAGCCATTTTCTAATGACATATTTATTATGTTATGGATGGAACCTATTATTAGGTGGAGAGCTTCTTTGAGGAGTTTGACTGGAATAGGGTCGAGCAAACAAGTTGATGGTTTGGACAACATGATGACTGAGGTAATCTCCACCTCATCGACAGGAGTAAATTTGTCTAATGCTGTTAGAGGATTTATGTGGGATATTGGTGTTACTGACTGGATTTGCTGAATTTGCTCAGGGCTGATTTTTGGAGTGGCTTCGTTGATCTTGTCTCTAATGGTTGTAATTTTGTAATCGAAGAATTCAAGAAAGTCATCACAACTGAACTTCGAGGGGAGAAGAGACTCAGGGGCAGTGTGCAAGTTTGTCAGCCTGGCTACAGTGCTGAACAGAAATCTGGGGTTGCTTTTGTTTACTTCTATTAGGTTTGAATATTATCTGGTTTGCGCTTTTCACAGAGTGGCCTTATAAGAGAGCAGGCAGAGCTTCCATGCCTTCAGAGACTGCTCGGAGCGCGAGCGGCGCCAGAGCTTCTCTGTGCGTCTTACGTGTTGTTTGAGTGATCGCAGTTCTGGAGTATACCATGGAGCCGGAGGTCTTGGTTTAATGCTTTTCTGTTTTAGCGGAGCTGCAACATCGAGAGCAGATTTTAAGGTGAGCATTGTCCTATCAACAAACTGATCCATGATAATTGGATTAAAGTTGTTCTCATTGTCACATGGCATATCATTTAATACTGGCTCAATTATTTCTTTGAACTCGGCAACCGATTTTTCTGATATTGTTCTTTTCATTATAGTTTTCTCCTGCCGAGCTGGATAGTCTTTTAGTACGAATTGAAAGGTAATTAAAAAATGGTCAGAGAGTATAGGGTTTTGAGGAATTACAATTAAATCATTAATCTCAATACCATAAGTTAGGACGAGATCAAGAGTGTGATTGTGACAGTGAGTCGGCTTGTTCACACTCTGGGTAAAACCGACCCCATCCAGGAGAGCACCAAAAGCACTGCTGAGGCACTCACTGC
The DNA here is from genome assembly GCA_034769755.1 of Odontamblyopus lacepedii. NCBI lineage: Eukaryota > Metazoa > Chordata > Actinopteri > Gobiiformes > Gobiidae > Odontamblyopus > Odontamblyopus lacepedii. The sequence continues at coordinate 28,810,276 of CM068356.1, read as the reverse complement.
TGTTATCAACATGAATGTTGAAATCTCCTACTATAACAATCCTTTCCCATTCCAAAACTAAACTTGAAATAAAGTCAGAAAACTCTGTCAGAAACTCGGCATATGGACCAGGAGGTCGGTAGATTGTTATGAATATAACAGCTTTTTGGTTTTTCCAGTTGGCGCACGTAATAGATAGTGCGAGGCTTTCAAAGGAGCGGAATGTATAATTAGATTTGAGGCTGAGAATTAGGCTGGAGTGAGAAATGACGGCCACACCGCCACCTCGATCTGTGCTCCTGGCACTTTGAAAGTTCACGTGACTTGGAGGGGTAGATTCGTTTAGTCTAACATAATCATTTTCCTGAAGCCATGTTTCAGTTAAAGCTAGAAGATCAATATTAAAGTCGCCAATTAATTCATTTATTAAAAGAGATTTAGAGGAGAGGGACCTGATGTTTAGCAGTCCACATTTTACACACTTATCATTTTGTTTAGGGCTGCAACTAACGATTATTTTCATAATCGATTAATCTGGCGATTATTTTTTCAACTAATCGATTATTAATCGGATAAAAAGAAGGAAACAAAACATTTAATTTTTGGCATTTTTAATAAAACACTCATGATCTTTTAACAATATGCCATGGAGTCCTTCCCACAACTCAGAAAAAATAATATATTACCAGTATAAAAATAAAATTTAGCAGCAGAATCAGTGAAAATAAAAACAAAATGCAAAACAAAAACGAGCGGAAGTCACGCATGCCCGAGCGGAAGTCACGTAAGAATATCCTTCCGGCAGTTCATTACGGTCACGTAACAATAGCCACGGCCGGAAAAATAAGTACGGTGAATATCTGGCTTGACTTTTTAATGTTGTGAAATTGCCCGCCGGCGGGCGGGTGGCAAGTGGTTAACTGGACTAGCTAATGTTGGCTTAGAAACACATTGTTCCAATGCAATCGCGGCTAATATGTGCTAACTAGCTAACACCAAGCAACTTCGGTTTAACTTGTATAGTGTCAAACAATACGTTGTGATTAAAACGTTCCTATTAACTTGTACCAGTAATGCAATCCAACTACTTTTCATGTCAAAAAAAGGTTGCCAATATGTTGGTGAAATCTCACCAGAGTCCTACTGATTTTAAAGGGGAGAGACCGATGTACTCAGGTGGCTTTCATGTATCGGTTTAAAAAAGACGTTGCCCCTCGGTTTAATTTCTGGAGAATGGTTCTCAGCGTAGGTATAAAAGCACTATCTACAGTTTATGATAGATTTCAAAGCTAACACATCTCCGGCCAAGTTAAAAACAAATAGTTTCTAGATGAATCCGTAATATCTTAACATGAACTTACCGTGAATCTCCTTCACCCATGGCTCCAACATGCTTCCTCTTCAGATGCTCACGCAGTGATGTTGTGCTGCCATGCCATGCCAGATCAGCTGTGCACATTTTGCACCTAACACTGTTTTTTGACGGTGTTAATGTAAAATGCTCCCAAACTTTTGAGGACTTGGGTCGTCTGTGTTTGTCTGTGCTAAGATTTTCAGCAGGAGAGTCCCCACTACTGCCTGCGTTCACCTCCGCCATTTCTCAAGTGTCCTCTTTTTTTTCCCCCCGATTCTCCCGCTTGGACTTTGTCACGTGAACTAGTCAACTAATCGATTACTAAATTAGTTGCCAACTATTTTAATAGTCGATTTTAATCGATTAGTTGTTGCAGCCCTAATTTTGTTTATTTGCGACACATGTATCTATTTTTATTAAGTTATGAGATCTGAGCCTTTCCTATCAGAGTTTAGTTGAGTTTTATTTGTGCTTTTTACACGCTTAATTTGTTTATTTGCGACACAATTACTTATTTTTATTAAGTTATGAAACCTGACGCCTTTCCTATCAGAGTTTAGTTGAGTTTTATTTGTGCTTTTAATACATTTATTTTGTTTATTTGCGACGCATGTATTTATTTTTATTAAGTTAGGAGATCTGATGCCTTTCCTATCAGAGTTTAGCTGTGTTTTATTTGTGCTTTTTGTGCGTGGGACATACACAGCCTCAGCCAGTCTGGGAGAATTGTTCATGCAGGGTGGCTCAGAGGAGGCCCCTGTACGTGGGGCACACACAGTCTCAGCCTGTTTGGAGCTGTTCTCGCTAACAGAGCAGTGCCTCACTAGTCTACTCTGCTCCCTAGCGTCACTGACACTCCCTGAGCTATTCTGTGTGCTAGTCTTACCTGATGGTCATCTAAGGCTAGCAATCATATTCTGAGCTAACAGGGAGGAGCCAGCCGCTGTGGGATGAATGCCGTCGCTACGTATGGTCACATCTTATACTCTCATACATTTTAAAAGAATAACTGTATTATTATTATATTTAATATCTTCTTTGCACTAGGGCTGCATGATTTTGAAAAAAGGCATTGCAACTTTTCTGACAATTGTGATTGTGATTAGTTTCTAGGGATGCTAACGATATCCACATTGCTCGGTATGATACTTTCACAGTTTAAAAAGTAGGATTCTATTTTTAGTGCATTAACTGACTCGAATTTGAACTTTAGAGACTTTAGAGTAGAATATTCATTTCAAACCTGCACATATAATTCACTGATAAACTAATACAAAATGCTACACTAATACAAAATGCATACATTGTTTTCTGCAGACAACATTGTATTAGCTAAATACTGTAATCGCCTTTGTGTTGAAATAATCGTGCCTACTCAAATTGTGATTTCGATTAGATTGCGATAGTTTGTGCAGCCCTACTTTGCAAACATCTTTTTCAGGCTTGCCAATTATGTGTACATCATGTAATTATAGCTTCTCCTATCTTCTCACTCAAACAGCATGCAGCCTCCTCTATAGTGTGTGCCTGTTGTACGTGTGAGCTGTTTCCATAGAACCAAGTGTGATGGAGGAGGAGAACACGCTGGGGCCATATGTCTTCTCTTCATATGCTAAGTGTCCCTGCAGTATATGGGAAAAGTTTAATTATTTCAGTAAAGATGCAGCTTGTCTTGGTGTATTGTTTTGCCCTATAGTTTTGCATTTAATTGTGAATGAGGCAAAGGTGTTGTCTTAGTATCTTTGACAAATAAACGTCAAAGGTTCTACATTAGAAAACTTTGAATAACCATGTTATAATGTTACCTCCTCAAAAACATACCCGGAGTTGTGTTTTGTTTTATTATTTAATCATTTGAGTAATCCTTTATTATTAGGCTGTCTACATCTGTCTACAAGTAGGGGTGTAACGATATCCAAGTCCATCCATCCATCCATCCATCCATCTTCTTCCGCTTATCCGGGGCCGGGTCGCGGGGGCAGCAGTCTAAGCAGGGGCTCCCAAGCTTCCTTCTCCCCAGCCACTTCCTCCAGCTCCTCCGGATGGACCCCGAGGCGTTCCCAGGCCAGCCGAGAGACATAGTCCCTCCAGCGTGTCCTGGGTCTTCCCCGGGGCCTCCTACCGGTGGGACATGCCCGGAACACCTCCCGAGGGAGGCGTCCAGGAGGCATCCGGACCAGATGCCCGAGCCACCTCAGCTGGCTCCTCTCGACTCCGAGCTCCTCCCGTGTGACCGAGCTCCTCACCCTATCTCTAAGGGAGCGCCCGGCCACTCTGCGGAGGAAACTCATTTCGGCCGCTTGTATCCGCGATCTTGTCCTTTCGGTCATTACCCAGAGCTCATGACCATAGGTGAGGGTAGGAACGTAGATTGACCGGTAAATCGAGAGCTTCGCCTTTCGGCTCAGCTCCCTCTTCACCACAACGGTCCGATGCAGCGACTGCATCACTGCAGACGCCGCACCGATCCGCCTGTCAATCTCACGCTCCATCCTCCCCTCACTCGTGAACAAGACCCCGAGATACTTGAACTCCTCCACTTGAGGCAGAGACTCCCCACCCACCCGGAGAGGGCAATCCACCTTTTTCCGGTCGAGAACCATGGCCTCGGATTTGGAACAGCTGATTCTCATCCCGGCCGCTTCACACTCGGCTGCAAACCGCCCCAGTGCACGCTGCAGGTCCTGGTTCGATGGAGCCAACAGGACAACATCATCCGCAAAAAGCAGCGATGAAATCCTGTGGTCCCCGAACTGGACCCCCTCCGGCCCCTGGCTGTGCCTAGAAATTCTCTCCATAAATACAATGAACAGAACTGGTGACAAAGGGCAGCCCTGGCAGAGTCCAACATGCACCGGGAACAGGTCTGACTTACTGCCGGCAATGCGAACACAGCTCCTGCTCTGGTCATACAGGGACCGGACAGCCCTTAGCAAAGGGCCCCGGACCCCATACTCCCGGAGCACCCCCCACAGGGCATCACGAGGGACACGGTCGAATGCCTTCTCCAGGTCCACAAAGCACATGTGGACTGGTTGGGCAAACTCCCATGAACCCTCGAGCACCCGATGGAGGGTGTAGAGCTGGTCCAGTGTTCCACGACCAGGCCGAAAACCACACTGCTCCTCTTGAATCCGAGGTTCGACTATCGGCCGAACTCTCCTCTCCAGTACCCTGGCATAGACTTTACCGGGGAGGCTGAGGAGTGTGATTCCCCTGTAATTGGAACACACCCTCCGGTCCCCCTTTTTATACAGAGGGACCACCACCCCGGTCTGCCAGTCCAAAGGTACTGTTCCCGACCGCCACGCGATGTTGTAGAGACGTGTCAGCCAAGACAGCCCCACAACACCCAGAGACTTAAGGTACTCAGGACGGATCTCATCCACCCCCGGAGCCTTGCCACCGAGGAGCTTTCCGACCACCTCAGTGACTTCAGCCAGGGTGATGGATGAGTCCGCCTCTGGGTCCCCAGCCTTGGCCTCCTCTTCGGAGGACGTGACGGTGGGATTGAGGAGATCCCCAAAGTATTCCTTCCACCGCCCGACAACATCCCCAGTCGAGGTCAGCAGCTCTCCCCCCGCACTGTAAACAGTGTTGGTGAAGGACCGCTTCCCCCTCCTGAGGCGCTGGACGGTTTGCCAGAATTTCCTTGGGGCCGTCCGATAGTCCTCCTCCATGGCCTCCCCGAACTCCTCCCAGACCCGAGTTTTTGCCTCTGCAACCGCCCGAGCTGCAGCACGCTTGGCCCGACGATACCCGTCAGCTGCCTCAGGACTCCTTCTTCAGCTTGACGGCATACCTTACTTCCGGTGTCCACCACCGGGTTCGGGGATTGCCGCCGCGACAGGCACCGCAGACCTTACGGCCACAGCTACGTACGGCCGCCTCGACAATGGAGGCCGAGAACGAAGCCCACTCGGGCTCCATGTCCCCAGCCTCCCCCGGGATCTGGGAGAAGCTCTCCCGGAGACGTGAGTTGAAGGCCACACTGACAGAAGGTTCCGCCAGACGTTCCCAGCAGACCCTCACGATACGCTTGGGCCTGCCAGGTCTTTCCGGCTTCCTCCTCCACCAGCGGACCCAACTCACCACCAGGTGGTGATCAGTTGACAGCTCTGCCCCTCTCTTCACCCGAGTGTCCAAGACACACGGCCGGAGGTCAGATGACACGACAACAAAGTCGATCATCGACCTCCGGCCTAGGGAGTCCTGGTGCCACGTGCACCGATGGACCCCCTTGTGCTCGAACATGGTGTTCGTTATGGACAAACTGTGACTAGCACAGAAGTCCAATAACAGAACACCGCTCGGGTTCAGATCAGGGAGGCCGTTCCTCCCAATCACCCCTCTCCAAGTGTCACTGTCGTTGCCCACGTGGGCGTTGAAGTCCCCCAGTAGAACAACGGAGTCCCCGGTCGGCGCACTGTCCAGTACCCCTCCCAGAGACTCCAAGAAGCCCGGGTACTCTACACTGCTGTTCGGCCCGTAGGCCGACACCACAGTGAGAGACCTGTCCCCGACCCTGTCCCCGACCCGGTGAACAACCCTCTCGTTCACCGGGGTAAACTCCAACACGCAGCGGCTGAGCTGAGGGGCGATGAGGAGGCCCACACCAGCTCGCCGCCGCTCCCCGCGGCCAACGCCAGAGAAATGGAGAGTCCAACCCCTCTCAAGGAGTTGGGTTCCAGAGCCCAAGCTGTGCGTGGAGGTGAGGCCGACTATATCTAACCGGTAACGCTCGACCTCCCGCACAAGCTCAGGCTCCTTCCCCCCCAGCGAGGTGACATTCCATGTCCCCAGAGCTAGTCTCCATGTCCGGATATCTGGTCGCCGAGGCCCCCGCCTTCGACTGCCGCCCAGATCACTCTGCACCCGGCCCCTATGGCTCCTCCCGCGGATGGTAGGTCCAGGGGAGGGCGGTCCCACGTCGCTCCTTCGGGCTGTGCCCGGCCGGGCCCCGTGGGGAAAAGCCCGGCCACCAGGCGCTCGCCCACGTGCACCCACCCCAGGCCTGGCTCCAGGGTGGGTCCCCGGTACCGCCTTTCCGGGCGACGTCACTGACCTCGTTTTTATTGTCATCATAAGGGTCTTCTGAACCGCTCTTCGTCTGACCCGTCCCCCCGGACCTGTTTGCCTTGGGTGACCCTACCAGGGGCATAAAGCCCCCGACAACATAGCTCCTGGGATCATTCGGGTACTCAAACCCCTCCACCACGTTAAGGGGGCGGTTCGAGGAGGGGGATATCCAAGTCTCACGATACAATATCGTCACAGTATCAGAATCAGAATCAGAATTACTTTTATTCATCCCCGAGGGGAAATTTTCTTCGTTACAGATGCAACCGACCAAGAGCATGTAGATAGAATCAAGTTTCAAAAATAAGATAAGATAAATACAATAAGATAAAAGATAAAAATCGTTCTCTGGGAAATTATTTACATCAGTGACATATTTACAACTATATACATGTGTGAGCAGGGAATAGGATAAAATAGGATAAAGTAGTTTGTGATTTAAAGTGCAGAGTTCAACAGTTTGATGGCGACAGGCAGGAAAGATTTTCTGTGTCTCTCAGTGGAGAAGCGCGGCAGCCGCAGCCTATGGCTGAAAGAGCTCCTCTGATTGGCCAGCACCTTGTGGAGGGGGTGGGAGGGAGAGTCCAGGATAGTCCTGATTTTATCCAACATTCTCCTGTCCAACACCACAGTCAGAGAGTCCAGCTCCTCCCCCACAACATGTCCAGCCTTCCTAATGATCTTATTGAGTCTATTAGTGTCCCTCACGCACAGACTGCTGCCCCCTACAGCGTACATGATGCCCTGGCCACCATAGACTCATAGAATATCCTGAGCATTGTTCTGCAGATGTCAAAGGACCTCCGCCTCCTCAGGAAATAGAGGCGGCTCTGGCCCTTCTTGTAAACGGTGTCCACGTTCCTGCTCCAGTCCAGTTTATTGTCCAAGTACACCCCCAGGTACTTGTCCTCCTCCACCACGTCCACACTGACCCCCTGGATGGAGATGGGGGTCACAGCAGCTTTGGTCCTCCTCAGGTCCACCACCAGTTCCTTTGTCTTCATCACGTTGAGCTGGAGGTGGTTCTTCTCACTCCAGGTGACAAAGTTGTCCACTACAGTCCTGTACTCCTCCTCGTCACCACCGCTGATGCATCCTACCACTGCAGAGTCGTCAGAAAACTTCTGAAGGTGGCAAGACTCACTGCAGTAGTTGAAGTCCGTGGTGTAGAGGGTGAAGAGGAAGGGAAAGAGGACTGTCCCCTGTGGAGCCCCGGTGTTGCTGACCACTCTGTCCGACACACAGCTCTGCAAACGCACATACTGTGGTCTTCCAGTGAGGTAATCCACAATCCAGGACACCAAGGAGGCATCCACCTGCATCACTGCCAGCTTCTCAGCCAGCAGAGCCGGCCTGATGGTATCGAACGCACTGGAGAAGTCAAAAAACATCCTCACAGTGGCGGCCGGCTTATCCAGGTGGGAGTAGACTCTGTGGAGTAGGGTCAGGATGGCATCGTCTACTCCAAGGTGGGGCTGGTAGGCAAACTGTAGAGGGTCTTGCAAACGTTGGACCATGGGCCTCAGCTGCTCAAGTTCAAGCAGTTCAAGAGGATGAATGTCCGGAAGGCGTCACGCCCAGATGGCGTCTCTGCTGCCACCCTGAGACACTGTGCTAACGAGCTGGCCCCAGTGTTTACAGACATCTTCAATTCTTCACTGCAGGCGTGTCATGTGCCTGTCTGCTTCAAAACTTCCACCATTGTTCCTGTCCCCAAGAAGCCAAGGACCACCGGACTCAATGACTACAGACCTGTGGCTCTGACATCTGGGGTCATGAAGTCATTGGAGCGCCTGGTTCTGCCCCACCTCAAGACCCTCACGGTTCCCCTCCTGGACCCCCTGCAGTTTGCCTACAGAGCCAACAGGTCTGTAGACGACGCCATCAACATGGCTCTACACTTCACCCTACGGACTCCCCGGGAACCTACGCCAGGATCCTGTTTGTGGACTTCAGCTCTGCCTTCAACACCATCCGCCCAGACCTCCTCCAAGGCAAGCTGTCCCAGATGAACGTGCCTGATCCTCTCTGCAGGTGGATCACTGACTTCCTGACGGACAGGAAGCAGCACGTGAGGCTGGGGAAGAATGTCTCGGACTCCCGGACCATCAGCACCGGCTCTCCCCAAGGCTGTGTTCTTTCTCCTCTGCTCTTCTCCCTGTACACCAACTGCTGCACCTCTTCCCATCAGTCTGTCAAGCTCATCAAGTTTGCAGATGACACCACGGTCATCGGGCTCATCTCGGACGGGGATGAGTCTGCCTACAGGACGGAGGTTGATCGTCTGGTGTCCTGGTGCAGCCAGAACTACCTGGTGCTTAATGCCCAGAAGACAGTGGAGATGATTGTGGACTTTAGGAAGCACACAGCCCCACTCCCCTCCATCATCCTGACCGACACCCCCATCACCACTCTGGACTCATTCCGCTTCCTGGGGATCACCATCACCCAGGACCTCAAATGGGAGCCCACCATCACCTCCATCATAAAGAAGGCCCAGCAGAGGATGTACTTCCTGAGGCAGCTGAAGAAATTCAACCTGCCAGCACGGACAATGGTGCAGTTCTACACTGCCATCATCGAGTCCATCCTCACCTCCTCCATCACCGTGTGGCATGCTGGAGCCACCACCAGGGACAAACAGAGACTGCAACGTGTTGTGCGCTCTGCTGAGAAGGTGATTGGTTGCAGCCTTCCATCTCTTCAGGACCTGTACACTTCCAGGACTCGGACACGTGCAGGTCGAATTGCAGCTGATCCTTCTCACCCTGGACATGGACTTTTTGACCTGCTCCCCTCAGGCAGGAGGCTACGGTCCATTCGGACCAGAACCTCTCGCCACAAAAACAGTTTCTTCCCCTCTGCTGTTGGACTCATAAATAATAACACTCGGACTGGTCCCACCCCCCACTCTGCTTCTGCCACATGACCCTGTGTTCTCGCACCTGCCTGCACCTGCCTGTTTTGCACTGATCACTGATACTCTCATACTCTATATTATTATACTCCTGTAAATTTGTAAATCTTGTTATATTATACTATAGCTTTATTTTATTCTATTATTTGTTGCATGTCAGTGTTTGTCTACATCCTGCTCCAAGTACCGCAGCAATTTCCTAATGTTGTGAACCTGTTCACTCATATGGCAATAAAACACATTCTGATTCTGATTCTGATTCTGATTCTGATTCTGATTCTGATTCTGCTCCGGGACAAGTCGTTCCAGAGTCTTCATGATGTGGGAGGTCGGAGCCACGGGCCTGTAGTCCTTGGGGTCGCTGGGGCACGGCGTCTTCGGGACAGGGACGAGGCACGATGTCTTCCACAGCAGGGGGACTCTCTGAAGACTCAGGCTCAGGCTGAAGATCTGGTGCAGGACACCACTGAGCTGGGGAGCACACCCCTTCAGGACTCTGGGGCTCACTCCATCAGGTCCTGGTGCTTTACCGGCTTTCAGTCTCAGCAGTTGACACTTCACCTGCTCCTCAGTGACAGTCAGTGTGGAGGTGTCAGGAGGGGGAGGGGTGGTGTCATCTGAGGTGTAAGTATGAACCTCACGGTATGATATTTATTGCAATATCGTGGGAAAGCTCACAATATGGTGGAGAGGCTCATGATATTATGTTATTCTACATAATAACAAGACTGACATTCTAAAATGCTTTGACCAGTCATTTGGTACAACATTTATTGTCATTAGGGATGTAACAATATCCAAATCTCTGTACTATATTTTAACCATATACATCTCACTGTACAATATTTATTGCAATATTTTGTGGATGGTCACAAAACTGTGAATATACTACTTTTTCCTCTAAAAATTCCTTCACAAGACTTGATTTTAAAAAAATTCAGATTTAAAAGTGCTTAGAAAATTTATTTCTTCATGTAGTCTGCACTGAAATGGAGCAAAGGATCATGGTCTGTGTATTTCCCTATGTTTTCTTTAGCTGCTTCTGCATCATAACTATTCATTTAAGCAAAGAGACATGTGATTTGATATTGTGATGGTCCACGATATTATTGTGAGACCTTTGACGATACGATATCACAATATTTTGGTTATTGTTATATCCCTAAGATAAAGTGTTTGAGGGAAGAACTCAGCCTAAATATGCACGATTTGTGTATTAAACGAGGAAACAACATTAAAACACAGATCAGAAAACCGTGCAATATGAGACCTTTAAACTACTCACTAACTTTGGAACAATAACATCTCCTAATGTATTACCATGGTACACAGTGCATAACTCATAGTCGTATCTATTAGTCTATGTCTTAACTGTGTATAAGCAGCTGCACACAGATCAGATCATTTGATATAAGAAATAAGGTTGTACAGAGATTTACATGAAATATTGATGCTTTCTGTTGCTGTGGCTTAGATTGTTGCGCTCACATTTCATCAGGAAAGCCGCGCGGATGAGATGTGCTTCATACAATATTCTGTCTATAGCAACATCTATAGAAAAGGGATGGAAAAGAAAAGTTAACCCGCAGATAGAGGACATATGTATATATTCACTAGGTGGCTGAGTGGCAACACTCAGGCCTCACAGCAAGAAGGTTGCGGGTTCGATCCCCGGGTCGCCCGGGCTTTTCTGTGTGGAGTTTGCATGTTCCTCCCCGTGTCTGGATGGGTTTCCTCCGGTTTCCCCCATCAACCTAAAACATGCCCTCACCCCCTATGAACTAACATCAAGGACCATAATGTCTACCCTCTTGTGGGCTCACCACCTGCAGAGGGGTTCATAGGTGCTATGAGTATTGGGCAGCACGCTGCCCCCGCGACCCAGCCGGATTAAGCGGGAGAAGATGGATGGATGGATTTTAGCTAATTGGATAGTTGTCTAGAGAACCAAAACTCCAAATTATAACATACACAACATTTTTTGTATCAGCTTTTTTTGCAATTTATGTTTTAATAATATGATTGTGTTCAAAGTTCACATTTTAACACGTTCACATTTTAACACGTCTGTTACCCTTATTGCAACCTTTGTGATTGGCTCATTTCATTTCAAAATGCAATGTAGTTTTAATTGCCGTTAATCTTGCAGGCCTACACATATATCTGTGGGGCAATATATATATAGCTGTGATATTGAGTGACAGGCACTTGTTGCTTGTACCTTATCCATCTCTGTCTTTATAAATCACATATCGACTGAAGAGGCTCTAAATCTGGGAGGCACATGTTGTATTGTGCAGGATCATTTCTCACTGTCACTGCATCACTATAAACCTATACGTTTTCAGTGACCTCCTGCTCCGAGCTCACATAGGTAACATGACAAGCTTTTACTAAACCTATACATTCTGTTTGAAACTCCTTTTTCAGTTTTATTGAATTCACAGCAAAAAAAAAAAAAGTGTCTGGGTACTAATTGGCCCTAAAACTAGAATCAAAACTTACATAATACCCCGTGTCTCCATGTTCTTCAGTATTGCATTTCATGGATATAAGTAGCTGATGCCACCAGGCCTGGTACAATCTATGCTATGTGCTTGATATATGTGCTTATAACACACGTAGATCATTTTACATTTTGTTCACTCTTAAAATGGCAAGTAATAGATCAGTTGACTTGGTGGTTTTGTTGAAGAATGGCTATGTGACACTTTGAGATCGGGGATAGGTGAAAACTGACATTTTCTAAGCACTTAAAACTCAAATGTAGGATATATAGGAATACTCAAACATGCATGAATCAACTGAAATACATCTCTGAGAAAGCTAATGACGAGGAAATACTGTTGTAACATGGCTGAAAACTCATAGAAGCCATTTTACATATGTCCAATTCAAAGTCACTATTATGTAACATGACATTCTGAATAATGTTAACATCCCTAGCAAGCATTACATTTGCGATTAGAATTGCAATTTATGTTTTAATAATAGGATTTGGTGCAAAGTTTTAAACACGTCCAGAAGACTTGTAAAATGATCTGTCAAACTAAGATAAGAGTCACATTTCAGATCTAAACTACAGCGTTAGTCATTTTTATGCAGAATAACACAGCATCTTTTGTTGTTTGTGGAGGAAATGATGGCACTTCAAAAACTGCGGTCTTGTGATTTGCTAATTGCATCCATTCAAACTGCCATTTTGATTCAATTTTGAATAATCCTGTTGCCCTAACTTGCACATGTTTAAACCGTGATCATCTCCATGGAGACAGGTTATACAGGGACTGTCCATTGCACTTGCCCACTGCACCTGCCCCTCACTGCTCTATGTAACAGGAGCTTGGGAAACAAGACAAGAAGAGAGGTATTTCAATCAATTTATCTCACTTTGTACATAAGAGGCTGGGAAAGGTACACTGAACGCTAACCAGAAAATCAAAGCAAAACGTACTCACTTCTGCTGTTTTTTCCCACCAGATCTATACCTATTAATCATTGTGTTGTGTCTTGGTCTTTTAAAGCCAGAGTATGTAACTTTCTTAGCCAAAAGATACACAAAAACATAAGCTTAGTTTCATTTTGGTTGTGATTATTGCACTGAAAACTCCTTACTGTGAGCAGGCTTGCATCTCCACAAACTTGACTCTTACTTGGCCTAATGGAGGGCCTCTGTTTGGCTAGAATATATAAAGATGCACTCTGTAACTTTTCTGCTTAGAGACCCACTACATACTCCCTCCATAGACATACAGTAGCTAACCCCCAGTCACCGTTTTCCAAATAGAAAGTGAGCACGGGCGCGCTTCTGGCTCTATCGACTCTGGCTTCAATTAACTTTGTATTGAATAAACGTCGCCGCTCTCTCTGTAACTACTGCGATCAGGCTCTACATGATCCTGGTGTTTTGATTTCGCTGTTTTGTCCGTAAATCAATTCCTGTTCCTGTTCCACAGTATGGTATTCACTGTATCTTGCTTTTATTGAATTGCAGGTGTTTCAGTTGCTCAGAAAAACATACATTCTTACTATGAGTTGGGTCGTCTTTCCACAGATATGACCTTTGCACCTTCAAGTGTAGTATTTCATTAGACATTTCATTAACATTACTTGAGTCCTCGGGTATGAAGACATGCTGACATTACTGATAAGAATTGTAATGTTGGTTTATCCACAATTACTAAAGCAGTTCTTTGGGTTGCCAGATCGTAAAATATACCTAAAAGGGCTCTCTATGATATGATGTTTTCTCAGTCTGTGACAGCATTTGGCAACCCAGGTCTAGTTGTGGTTGTACTGACACTCAAACCAATACGAGTGCATGGTACAGCTGTTAGTGCTAGATCAATTCATTGACTAGAACACCAAAAGTCCATTTGACCCGGTATGATCCTTTGCTCTGCTTCACTCCGAAAATGGATCAATAAATAATCTGGTTGATAGCGGGGTTGTCATCACCATTGACTAAAGAAATTCTTGGTCAACTAAACGCAATTTATTGATCTGAGAGGGGGCGTGGCAAAAGCTGTCAACTATTCATTATCCCTGATCTGACCATGTGACTGCACGTGAGTTCATGCACGTACAACTACTTATATATAAAAGTAAAATGTGACATGTTGGATTACTTTACTCAAACACACTTAAAATCATTATATTTAAGAGCTAGCTAAAAGTTGTGTAATTCTTTTCCCACTTTGGCCATTTTGCTTCCTGGTTGGAAATCATAACATCACGCTAGGGAATTCCTTAACTGTTACCGAGCAGCCTTGTTATACAGTGTTCTAAAATTCCTTCATGAAGACAGAAATTTTTTTTTAACAGGGGTGGGATGAGATTTAATTTCCACAAAACAAAACGAGACACAAGATTAGGTCCACAAAAACAAGATGAGATTTTGATTGTGCGATCCTGTTAGCAGTTTTGGCCTAACATTTTCTATTTTTATATTTCTCTTGTAGTGATAGACCTTCTTTTTGGAACCACAGATCCACAAGAGATGTCATTTACCAAACCTTAACTCTTTTTGTCCAGTCTAGATGTAAATTAAATAGAAAACCATCTTACAATATCAATTTCCTCATGTGTGCACGATCTTGAGACCATTTTATCTCATGAGATCTTGTGACATGAGATCTTGTCCCATCAAGATTTTTTAACAAATAAAAATAGAAGAAAACATCTTTATTTTGTTGAAATAATGTTTAAAGTATCAGTATCAAGTTTCTTTTGTGTAAATTGTGACAAATTTTAAAATAAAATTCTCCATGTGGTGCCATCAATATAGCACCTTCTAAAACAGAATCTCTGTCTCAATTTTTAGTTTTTTGGTCAGACAAAATTGTCCACTCTGAACAGAAATATGACTTAATATTTAACTCAATCAACTTGTATAAAGTTATATGGTACATTGTAATTTAGTACATAAGGTACATAAGGATCAATCAGACATAAGCACATATGGACATGGATGCACCAGACTTTCAAATTTTTCCAACAAGATTTGACGAAACATACAGAATAATTTTTTATCTCTAATTCCAGCTCTGATTTTTCAAGGTATTTTGAGCAATATAAATAATACATACAAGATCGTTAATACATACTGTGGAATGTTCCAGACAAAGCAATAACAACATTGCGAGAAAAGCAAGCTGCGAACTCCCCACCAGAAAAAAAAAATACATAGTGCATCTATAATCGTATATATATTTTCTTTCTTTTTTCATGCAGATGACTGACTGAATCTTTGGTCACATGTAAAAACAAAATTTGTGTCACTGCCCATTCATATTCCCTGTGTGTTTCATCACCTGAAGCACAAAACAATTAAATATAGCCCAATAATAATACTACACTAAAGCACATACTCCCACTGAGCATGTGAGGTCTGTGCAGACAGAGGTGTGAACTCACTGTTTAAATTTAGACTCAGTCCCGGTTTAACCTTGGTGGGACTAGGGTAAACACCAGTCTGTGCATGGGATTTTAAAGACGCACTATGGAACTTTTCTGGAGGTTTCTGGAGGGTGTTTGACACCACGGAGATGCTATGATTTTACCTGGAACGTTCAACAGTATGGCACAATATTTATTTTCCATCCATCCATCTTCTCCCGCTTAATCCGGCTGGGTCGCGGGGCCAGTTTGCTGCCCAATCCTCATAGCACCTGACCCCCCCTATGAACCCCTCTGCAGGTGGTGAGCCCACAGGTGGGTTAGTTCATAGGGGTGCTGCATGTTTTAGGTTGATGGGGAATCTGGAGTACCCGGAGCAAACCCATCCAGACACGGGGAGAACATGCAAACTCCACACAGAAACCCGCAACCTTCTTGTTGTGAGGCCTGAGTGTTGCCACTCAGCCACCGTGCCGCCAATATTTATTTTATCTTGCCTTTATTCAGTTCCAGATATTTTTATAGACTCAACTGTCCTTACTGTGAGCATGTTTGCATCTCCACAAACCAGACTTCTGCTTTGCTTGTTTCCATGGAAATGTTGTTCTTTTGGCTATAATATTACACACTATGGCATGAATCTCTCCTATTGCCATGGAGAAAGTTCAAAAGTTTGGTTTTAACTTTCACTTTCTATGGAATCGAAATTGAAATTTGAATTGGCAAAAAGCAAAGGCTGCCATTTTTGAAGAACAGGTACATTATTTTCCTCCACAAACAACAAATTATTATTGTGCCTAGAAAGTGCTAACTCTGTAGTTTAGGTCTGTACAAACATGAGATGTGATTCTTGTATTAGTTTGTCACGTCATATTTCAGTCTTTTTGTCAAATCTGTGCCAATTTAAAATGTGACCTTATTCTTAAATATAAATAATAAAATTACAATTAGTTATTGGAAAGTGCCTCAATTTAAAGGTGCACTGTGCAACTTTCTGGTGGAGGGCCCGCTACCTGCTTGTCTCCGTGGAGTTGTTCTTGCTTAGCCTAGAATGGTGTGACATTAAACATATCCATCTAGCATTTATTCTTTATGTGTGTTTGAAAAATACATGAATTTCTTCTGTGAATAGGGGTGACTCTCCACAGATCTGAATTGTAATGTAGTGTAGTGCTGTAACCTGCTTGTGTCCCCTGTGGCAGATGTAATCTATACTGTGGAACATTCTAGACAAAGCAACAACATTTCCATGGAGACAAGCAGGTGATGAACTCTCCACTAGAAATGTTAAACAGTTCACCTTTTAATTTTGTCATTTATTTTCAAAAACATCATATACTGTAACATGCTAGATAACAGAAATGAAGGAAAATGAAGGATTTCACTGTTGTTTGGTCAGGACGTCAGTAATCGTGAACAATCACATTGCTTTTTGTCACTATATTTGTAACACAAACATTTGATATGGTGACGTCCGTACGCTGCTGTATCCTCTTCTGTGGCCCCTGTCCGTGGAGATGAGTCAGACAGAGACCACAGTGAGAAGGCCCCAAACTGTGATAATGATCCAGAGCCTCAAGTCTATTCTCAGACAGAAGCACGTCACTGCGCCGCATCTGGCCCAGAGGAGGCCCTGTGTTGCTTTGAGCACATTTCATTTTCCAGCATCGCCATCAAGTGAAAATTAATGCTGGACGAGGTAATTAAAGGTGCACTGTAGGCCTGTCATGATAATGACTATATGGACTTATCGTTCAATATATGACACATGGAACCATCATTTTGGGGGGGTTCAATAATTATACAGTAGTCGGGAATTTTTCATTGGGGGAAAATGTAATTTTTCTGTACCATGATAAGATTTGAGCTGTAAAGGGCTGAATAAATGACGTTTATGACTCATTATAGATACAATAACTACTTAATGTTGCATTCTTATATTTATGTATTGGAGTTAATTTATTTTTTATTTTTATTTTTTTTACAATATTGTACATTAAGAATCATTTATCGCACTTCAAAATTTGTCACTGTGATACACCTAGTGCTCTTAACTGTGTAATGTTTCTGGTGTAGGGTCCTTAGAGATGTTATTGCTTTGTCTTGAATGTTCCATAAAGAGAAATATGGCAATGTAATGGAGACAATAAGTGGATTTTTTGTTTAACCTCAACTGATTTTTTTCAATGGACAATATTGACTGATAAAATCATGGAGATAATCTAAAAATCTCTATACACCTGTATATACACCTAATTTAAAGCTCACTTCATACTTCATTTATTGTGACCACTAAAACTAGGTAGTTTTTGTTTTGTAACCGTAGCTCACCGGAGGAAAAAGGTTGGAGAACCATGCTCTACATTGATCTGTCTATCCCTCTCTCCTCCTCTCTGCTCCTCTTTTCCTCTTTCTTCTCCCTTTCTCTTCCTCTCAGACTGTCTCCATCCTTATTCCCTACCTCTCTCCCTTTGTAATAGCTTTTCAAATCTCTTTTTCTACCTCCTCTCTCCACTTTTTCCTCCTCCCCCTCATCCTCTTTCTCCTCAGTTTCTCTCACTCTCTCCTTCCCTCCTTCTGATGTGCTCCATCTATCTCTCTTTGATGATGATTTTGTTTATTTTGGGCATTTCTCTAGGATCATTTTTCATACTTGTCCAAGAAAGGAATGGAAACGGTCGAATCAACATCAGCTCCCACTGGGCACTGCAGTTTTCTTTCTTTTCTTAAATACTTTTAAATTAATATTGTGGTTTATTACTTTAAAATTGTTCACTCCCCTTTCTCATCCCTATCTTTTTTCTCATTTTCTCCATCCTTCACCCTTCCTCATCTCTCTCCCTCACTCTTCCCCTCTTCTTTTTTCTCTCTCGTCCTTCAGTCTTCCCATTCTCGCTCTTTCTTCCTCCTATATCTCTCCTTCTTGCTCTCTTATCATTACTAAGTGAGCTCTCATTCTCTTCCAAATCTCTCTCTCCCTCCCTCTGTCCACCTCAGTGTCTCTCTTATCTTCCTCTTCCCTCCCTCCTTTCCTCTCTCTCTTCTCCTCTCCTTCCTACCATTGTTATGTGAGGAGTGATACCCTTTCATTTCTCTTCCTCCCACTCTTTCTTTCCCTCTCCTTCTTATCATTTCTCTCACTCTCGCTACCTTTTTTCCCCATCTTCCTCTTTCTCCTCTCTCTGTCTTCTTACCCCTCGCTCATTCTCTTCCATCTTATTATATTACTCTGGGAGCTACCTTTCACTCTCTTTCCCTGCCTCCCTCCCTCCATATTTTCCATCTGGTTCTCCTCCCTCTCTTTTTATTTCTCTCTCTTACCCCTGTATCTCTTTCTCCCTTTATCTATCCTTCTCTCCCCCTCTCATTTGTCTCTCTCAACCCCTCTTCTTCCTTATTACTCTGTAAGCAGCCATCATACGCTTCATATCTCTTTCACTCCCTCGCTCTCTCTCTTCATTCCCTCTTTCCCTTCCTCCCTCTACTCTCCTCTGCCCCCCTTTTATCATTACTCTGAGCTGTCATATACTTTTACTCCCTCTCTCCCTTCTTCTCCCGTTCTACCCCCTTTCTTACTGTTACTCTGTGATTTGTCATATACTTTACTATACTAACTTCTCCTTCTTTCTCTCTCTCCCTCCCTGTGTTCTCTCTCTTTCCTCCCCCTCTCTCTTCCTCTCTCCCTGTCACTCCTTTAACCCTCCCCCTCTCTCCGTCTTATCATAACTCTTGTGTGAGCTGTCACAGTGGGCTTTCACATGGCGGTGCACCTCTCGTACATGTGTTATGGTAATGCTGTGAGTGATAAGGTGGACTCCAGATACACGGCCTTATATGGACACAGACCTGAGGACACACGCGCTCAGGTCAGCTTTGTGGCGTCCCTGTTGCACTTTCCTGATGGATGGTTCTATTCCGGGTCTAAATCACGGAGCAGGGAGGAGGAGAGTTGTAGCGCGATGGTTTCTAAGAACTTGAAAGGGATTTGAAGTTTAAAAATAGGGCTGGCAAAAAATATGGCAAAAAAATTCATAAATCAGTGTTTTTTTCTTCTCATTTTGATTAATCTCTTTTCAGTTCAGTTGTTTTTGACAATTAAAATGGCTTTAAGTATTTATTTCATTGACAGAAACAAGATAGATCTTTAAGGTACACTGTGTAACTTTTTTGGCACCTGGTTGTGTCCATGGAGATATGCTTTCCCTGGAATGTTCCACCGTTTGACATTAAACTTATTTAACTATAGGTGTTTTGTACAATAAACCAATGCCTTGAAAAATATGCATTCTACTGTAAGCGGGCCCACTTCTCCACAAGTCGGACCTGTAAATTAGTGCTTGTCTCCATGGAAATATATAAGTTTAGAGTGAAAAATTCCAGGCAAAACAGCATCTCCATGGTGACAGACCCTTCATCTGGAGAGTTACACAGTGCACTGTTAAATGAAAAAAAAAAAAGCTAAATTTATTCCTCCCTATTTACTAGAAATGACTGAAACTCGATCTCAATGCAGATTTGATTGATACAATGATTCATAATTTTTTCATCATTTGAGCTTTAGCACAACACAATGGATGCTTTAAATGTGTTTTATCTGCAGATCATCAACAGTAATAAGAAACATGGCAAATATGCATTTTAGCAGGTTATTAGAAATCAAAATGTTTTATTCCAATTGTCAGTGAAGAAAATCCTCTAGGAATGGAACATGAAAAAGTGAATATAATAGATCAGTCTGGTCATCACTCCCTCTGTAAAGTCTAGAGTCAGAGCCATACAAAACCGTTCAATCAGATCTGTTTGTTTCAGTGACCAAAGTGAAACGAAGGAGATTATTGGCCACACATTATTTACAAACAAAGTCTGATTTCTCTCACCTCAGATTAACAGAGTTTAGTGCTTTGCTCAGTGATTCTGCAGAAATCCCAAATGTTTTTCAATTCGCTGTGATATTTTCTTCCTTTCTTTTTTATGCGGCATGTCTTTCAATGGCTAATCCATTAATTAAGTATTAAAACACCAAATAGCCTGAGGTGTTTAAAGAGGTGATTAAACCTTCATCGTCACAACACAGGACACCTAGGGACCACTTTACCACAGATCACAGAAGCGGTTGCTATGGCTACACCAAACCACTTTAGCACGCTGCTAACAGCATGGCAGGAATATTGTTATCACCATATTGTTGGATGTTAATGGGACCAGTGTAACATGTGGCTATGTTTTTCTATCACTGGTAATTAGGGATGTCACAAAAGCAAATGAAGACTGTGAAAAGAAAATATTTGATAGTTTATCTATGATTATTGACACCATGACCAAACAGCAGGGAAATCCTTAATTCACTTTAATTCACATTGTTTAATTAGATTTTCCAGATAGATAGACCATTCCTCTAGTATGTAACCGGCTTTATGAATTCAGACTTTCACTTTAAAGCTCTACAGAACTGACAATGCCTGACTCCATGGAGATTTTAATTCTTTAACTCTAGCTTGGAGTGCTCCACAGTATGGGTTTTATGGTGACTTTCTCTTTATGGAGAATGGCA
Organism: Odontamblyopus lacepedii; assembly: GCA_034769755.1. Classification (NCBI taxonomy): domain Eukaryota; kingdom Metazoa; phylum Chordata; class Actinopteri; order Gobiiformes; family Gobiidae; genus Odontamblyopus; species Odontamblyopus lacepedii. Next base: position 28,789,498 of record CM068356.1, on the reverse strand, counting down.
GATTGTACCATCAGGTCATTGCTAAGGGCTGTCCGGTCCCTGTACGAGCAGCGCAGGAGCTGTGTTCATTGCCAGCACTAAGTTAGACCTATTCCCAGTGCATGTTGGACTCCAGGGCCGCCCATTGTCACCGATTTTGTTCATTGTATTTATGGACAGAATTTCTAGGTGCAGTCAGGGAGCGGAGGGGGTCCAGTTTGCTGGCTTGGGAATGCCTCGGGATCCCCCTGGAAGAGCTGGAGGAAGTGTGTGTGGAGAGGGAAGTCTGGGCCTCCCAGCTCTGACTGCTGCCCCAGTGACCGGGCCCCAGATAAAACAGAAGAAAATAAATAGATGGACCATCAGGATATGTTCCAGGTCCCCTGTGCAGACGTGACCCAGCTCACAGAGAGAGTGTATGCTGTTTTTGAGTAATAAAACTCAAGTGCAGTATAAGTGTTTGCCACACTGTGGAACATTCAGGCAAAGCAATAACATCTTCATGGTAATGGAATACCTCCCCAGAAAAGGTTCATAGTGCACTTTGAAGACAGATTTTTTTTCTTTTCTTTTTTTAGTTCTTATAATCATGATTTAACCAGAACAGTTTGCCATCTTGTAAGGCCTCACCATGTCATTAGTACAGAAGTATTAAGTACAGGTCTTGTTGCAGAGTGGTCCCCTGAAGTGAGGAGTGGACATAGCAAACAGCAGAGAGGCCTGACAGCACAGGTCATTCTCACAGATGTGGGAAGTGTCTGAGCAGAGGACTGGTATAGTGGGATCCTGTTGGGAGGGTAAATCACTGTTTTCTTGCTCACTGTTTCATAAATGAGCTCAGTTCAATAGTTCAGTTCAGTAGTTCTATTGCCTTAAAGATTTATGGTTGCTCACTGTTACTTTTCAGTGGATGATCTGCTCTCTGCTTGTCTCTATGCTGATGCCTTGATGATTGCTTTACCTGGAATGCACCAAAGTATGGCACTGATTGAACTTATCTATCTCCATAGAGACCAGCAGGTGATACCACTAGGCCAAGTCACAGATCAGATCTGTTGAGATGCAAGTACAAAACAGTATTTTGTGCAATAAAACAAAGGAAGACAGATAACACCTACTGTGGAACATTCCAGACAAATCATCTCCATGGAGACAGGCAGGAAAATTACATACTGTAATTTATTCTTAAAATAATCGTCACACAAAAATTTAAACCAGGGCGAGTGTGAACGCAGCCGTATCTGCAGTCTGTGTTCATGTGGGAGGGATGATGAAGAAGTGTCATGGCTGCCGCTCTGTTCTCAGTGTGGAGGAGCAGACGTCTCAGCGGTCGATGGGTAAACTGTGGAACAAGTGCAAACACACATTTGTCCTCAGAGACTGGACAGTGGACTAGGGCAGAGGATTGAATATTCAAGTTAATGTTTTGAAATGTCATTTGTCATAATTTTCAAGAAAATTACGCAGTGATATTCATTAGAAAGAGCAAAAGAAGAAGTGAGACAACACGCACTTTTGGTAGAACTAAAACATTCTTAGCCTGACCAAAAAGGCAGAGGTTGTGCTCAACGAAACTGCTGTACTTTAAAATAATGTATTACTAAAAATGCATTACTGAAGTAGAGGGAATTTTTTTTTACAGAACATGATTTGTGATTGAATAAAACCAACCCCATTTAGGCTTTCACAATGTTTGAAATGCAATATATTCGTTACAAAACATATATGGTAAGCAGTCCATTCATCCATTTTCTTTTGCTTATCCAGGGCTGGGTATATATGGTAAGCGGTCACATGTTCTACCTTGGAGGCACTCAAACCTCTTTACATCAAAGATTAATTAATTAATTCAATTAATTATTGCATTTATATAGTGCCTTTCAAGATACTCAAAGCACTTTACAGTTCATTATTCATTCACTCCACACCCGGTGGTGGTAAACTACTACTGTAGCCACAGCTGCCCTGGGACAGACTGATGGAAGTGAGGCTCCAGCCTGTACCATTGGCCCCTCCGTTCACCACCATCACTCACGCACACACCACTTTCATACTAGGCAATGTGGGTGAAGTGTCTTGCCAAAGGACACAATGACAGATTTTGAGACTGGTGCCCCTCAGTGGCACCTGGTGTCCCCATTTGTCTTCCATCCAAGTACTACCCAGGCCCAGCCTTGCTGAGCTTCTGAGATCTGACGAGATCAGGCTTTGACAAGCTGGTAAGAACCACTCACTTATTCACACACATTCATACACAGCTGGAATCACACCACTTTACCAGTGGTGTTTATGTTGAGAGCGGGCTTCAAACTGCCAACCCCTACCAACTGAGCTACTGTCGACCTTCAACTATTATGTTAAAAGTCCTTTACCCTACGGACAGTAACCCTAACTAAACTTTTATTAATAAACAATATCATTAAAAACACAAGTTGCAACAAATAAACAGCACAGTCAATCTATGTTGGCACACAAACTTATTCAACCCTGAACAGCTGAAATGTTATCATACTACCAAAACATAAACACAAACAATTATACAAATTTTCCCACCATTGTGAAAAAAATTGACATAATGAATATTGAGCTCCAAAAAATATGGTTCCATCTCCTTTATTGAATGATGAGTCGCTTTGTGTTGCATTTTTGTATGAAAAGCGCTTTATAAATAACATTTGATTGATTGATGATTGATATAGTAATTATCATGGCAGGCCTATCCCCAATGTATTTACTTTTGCTGAAAAATGTTAAGACTTCCCCATTTGTTAAGAAAATACTGATATGCCTATCATCATTACAGAAATATTAACCAAAAATCAGCATAGCAATACATTTTTTAATTCTTATACTAGTAGTCTATTTTAAACCATGGTCTCTTTCAGAGGTTAAGGCCTCACATGGACTTCGACCCTCTGTAGTAAATGTGATTATCCTCTCTGGGTCAAAAAAGGCATGCTTGGTATGTTGTACTCATGTCTTACTATACAATATTCTCACATATTTTCTGAAACACAGCCCCCACTCCTCACTACATGGCTGTTACTTCACATATTATTCTCCTCATGTTTGCATTGGACTCTGTGATATCCCTCTAAACGTTAGGGCATCCGGGTTTGGTCAGGAAGGTGGATACATAGGGTTTTGCTGCATTTAAAGTTGTTGTTACTGGAAGTATCTGCAGTTTCCTGTGAACTTATTGTCAGATTAGGAGCATAGCTGGTTCAAGTATTGCGATTTGTTTCTTTGCAAAGGTTAATGAAGAGTTTTTGTTGAGTAGAATGTATGTTAAAGGTGCACTATGCAAGTATTTTAGTTTGATTTTGAGCTTTATCAGAATAAATATAAGACCTCATGATAATATAAAGAAATGTATGAAATGTATATTCTGTTACTAAAAATGGAACATTACTTTATATTAATTGTGGAATCGTGATCAGTATTGAGGATTCCTTAGCATCCTTAGAGTAAAAATTTTGTACAAATGTTAGTAATTAAACACATTGCATCTTTATGATGTCAAAGCATGTGGTTTTGGCTGGACAGGTAAGCAACCCACCCATACACAAGAAGAAATATACAAAAAAAAAAACACACAGAAATGCCTTGAACCTTCTCGCTGTGAGGTGAAAGTGCTTGGAGTACCCAGCTGGAGTATGCGTCTAAACTACATGTTATCAGCTGATGAGAGAATCCTGCTTAGACACAGGGAGAACATGTGAACACCACATGAAAAGTACACAATGTGATTTCTGGTCTCATATAAATCTCTCTTACAATAATAAAGCCATTTGCCAAGCTGTGCATATAACACTACTGATGCTGTCCACTGTGTAGGAGTCGTTGTGTTGTTTTGTCCATGGTTTATCAGCTATAGTAATGTATATGTCCCATTATCTGGAGCTGTTCTCCTTTGGGACGTGTTATATTCACAACAGACTGCAGGACGCCTCCTTCACACTGTCCTGCAGCTCAGACTATCTGCACAATAACAGGTCAATTTGATATAAAAAAGGAGATTTCAACATGTGTAGCAATGTGTACTGATGGAAAGTACTGCAAATTTGTACTCAAGTAAAAGTACATGGCTAAAAATGTACTCAATTACAGGTACATGTACTCCTTCCAAAATTGTAGTATATAACAAAAAAAATAATAATAAACTAACTTAAAAAATAGGCAGTGTTTTTCATAGTGGTTGTGTTTTATTGCACTGAAAGAGTTACAAAAACATGCATCATACTCTGAGCGGGCTCGCATCTTTCTCTGGCAATAAGCTTCCACAGTATGGCATTAAAAATATCTGTCTTCTGTGAGAATGTTCCTGTCTGGTCTTAACTTTCTATTTCCATGGAATGCAGGTGACGTGCCAGAAAGTTACATGCTGTACCTTTTAAATAATCCTATATTTCTTAAAAACACACTAAACATACTGTGCAGTACATCTCAGAAAGCCAGACATTTTGCTGCCACGATACTAAAATTTCAAACTCGATTTCAATACAAAGGAATTCACTCAAAACTCAATACATATTACAGGGCTACAATTAAAATTTAAAATGTTCCTTTTTAGTAATAGAATGTAATTTTCATATACAAAATTATAACTCACATTTAGTCCTGTGACTTTTTCAGTATCGTTACCTGCTCAAAAGAGTATCTAGTTTTGTTTAGTTTTAGTCAGGGCTCTACAGTGCGCCCATTTCACTCGCATTTGCGAGTAAATATTTCGTCGTGCGAACGAGGAAAATAAAACAGTCGCACCAGTGCGAGTGCTTCTGCAGCCACAGTAAGGAGAACTACGCACAGACGTAACGTGACAAGTTAAACGTTCTAAATGTATCAAACATTAGGGGCAAACTCACACTAGGACTTTAGAATCGTGCCCAAGCCTGGAGCCCCTAAAGCGCCGCACGCTTTCCCAGCGCGAGCGCTGACCCCAGCGTACGAGCTCCGCGTGTGCGCTGATATCACTCATACGAACAAACTCCGCTTCAAAACACACCCACGCCCCCTTCAACGAGGAGCGCCCCGCAGCAGGACCCACACCTGTCCCACCACTCAGTAAACACTCCCACGCCGCTGGACTTCCTTCTCAGCTAAAGCGAGAGCTTTGTCTTGGTCTTGTCTCGAGCGCATTTGGACTCGGTCTTATCACGGACTCAAGGTCTGAATACTGAGTGTGATCATATTTCATTACGGCCGCTGCAGTAAACTTGCACCGGTGTGCGTGACCACGCGGGACGTCTCTCTGCGGCCTGTGCACTGGAGCCCGCAGACACTGTGCACACAGCGTCAGCACAGGCTCCGCAGCGCGCGGCTTGTCCACAGCGCGCACCCTTGTACCAACGTACACAGGGCAGGTATCCCTACCTATCCTTCCGCCTCACGTGAAATACGCCAATACTAATTTTCTGTCAGTGTCCACACAGAGCAGACCCACAGCACAGAGCAGGTGATATGTGGGCTGAAGTTTGCCTAAGAAAATGCCAAATAACTCTGTCACAATGTGCGTTTAGTTTGGTAAATGTGCAGAGGCTAAAAAACACTGTAAAACCAGGAAGAGAATGTAACTTCACCTAGGAATTTGAAAATACAGGTTTAAAAATCTTACCTATGTTTTTCACTTTGAAGCAGTTTTGTGTAAAGTGCCAGTGGAAGTTCTCTTAAAGAAGAGGTTCTCAAACTGTGGTGAGGGTCCAAAAAGGGCCACAGAGTGTTTCAGTGCAGAACAGTTTGTTTGGCTTATTTTAAGTCTAAATATTAATCAGATAAAATGAAGATATATTTATAAAACACTGCAATCATGCAGGAAAAGTACAGTCATAATAATTCTTTAGTTTTTTGTATTAAATTAATTCAAATAAGTTGGTGTGCGCAAGTTCTGCACTGCAATAATCGTTCGAAATGAAAACCTACTTGTGCCCCCATTTTTTTTTCTGTGCTCCTAAAATTTTTAACTTAGGGGCACATGTGCTCCTGAAAAAAAAAGTTAGCGTAGAGCCCTGGTTTTAGTATTGACTAGTGTCTGATTTTTGATACTGTGGACAACCTTAAAAACCAGCCATACTACTGGGTTTACGTAAAAGGCTAAATGAAAGCATCATATCCTGTTTATGCACAGTTTCCTAAATAGACAACAAAGCTGTCCTTGTCTTGTATAAAACACAGGTCTATATTTGGACACATCTGGTTTTGAGTCATGTCTCTGGACTCTTTAGGCTCAGGATGAAATATTCAGAAGTGCGTTTTGATGGGAGCGGTGGGCTGGAGGCTTTCTTCTTCAAAGCCCTGAATCACCCACTGACCTTTGGGTGCTGTGGTTAGGGTGATTTCAAAGTGATGAGTGCCTCTGCGGTGTAGTATGGGTCATAGCACATACAGTATGCTTACTGCTGTAATGTTTGGAATGGAGTTATACCGTATAACTGTTACTTTGCAGCTTTCATCATCAACCTTCCTCGGGTTTGCGGTGCTAACTGTAAGCACTGCTCTGTCTGAGTTTGTTAGACTTTAATCTGAGCTTTAATTGAACACAATCTGACCAAAAAGTATTGATTTACAGTTTCAACTACATCAGGTGAGTTGATTTTGTGCTGTTAAACAAGTCCCTCTCAAAACAATTTACAAGCTAGCTACCATTATCCGACAGTTTTTCAGATAGTCACTCTCACCTGTTTGTTAAAAATCAAACACATTAACAGGACCACAGGCCGCTGAAAATGTGTTTAAATCCATTTTGTATTATTTTTTTTTTCTTGAGTATTCAGACAATCTCAACACTTATTTGACAGCTTGCTAATTTGCCTATTGTGTCTCCATGGTACCTGCTGAACATTCCAACATACACATACATGTAGAACACCTGCAGCTTGATTAAATTTTAAGTATCAGTACTATTTATGGGTTTCAGCTTCCTGTTTATGGCGACATTTTGAAGACAGGCCTATTTTCATTCACTATAAAACCCATGGATAGAGTTTTGACATTAGTGTAGTGTTTTAATGTAGGTGTACATGGTTGTAGTACAATGTGTAACTTTTATAATGGAGGGTCTGCCACCTGCTTGTCTCCATGGAGATGACTTTGCTTTACCTCTAATATTGCACATCATCATAACAGTGTGGCATTAAATGTATCTACTGTTTACCAATGAAGATGCTAAAAGGCCAAATCACAGGTCAGAGCCCCGGAGGATATGCTGCTAGAAGGACTTACCTGAAAAACCATTGCAGTTTTATAGCGACACGTTTACTTTCGTGACTTAGAAAGTAATTGTTGAACTCCAGGATGAGGACCAGGTAGCAGTGAGGCGATAAATCTCCTTTGTTCAGTTGACACTGATTTTGCACGCAGCGCGCTAAGCAGCAAAACTTCCAAGGCATTTCAACTAGAGAGAATAAAATATCAAAATTAAAATAGCTGCGAGACTTTTTTTGATTGGTGTTACTTGAAATAAACTTTACATTAATTATTGGAAATAAAGGTCAAAATCTGTTTTTTTTTTGTTTTTGTTTTTTTGCTTGACACTAAAATGGAATAATGAAATAAACTGTTTTCCCATTTTATTGTTTTTACAGTAACTACTAAATAGTACTGAGTCAATCTATAGTTGATCCCATAATGATTTCATAGGGGAATTGAGAAATTGTTGAGTTTTCCAAGTGAACACAATCGATGCATTATATTACATATGGAAATCTTAGTGGCAGCTATTTATGGATTTGGAAAACCTTTGACATTTTAAATTTGGCCCCATTCATTAGTAAAGGCTAAAAATAGCTGAGTAAATAATGGAAATGCTTAGATTTTATGGTTTTGTCTGGTAATTATTAATGACCTGCTCTATAATGTTAAACCTGACATGCAATATATTCAGAAGGGAAAGGATTACCAATGAAAAAGCAAATTTTCATTGAAGTTTATCAAAATTTTTCAGTCATGTTAGATCAACTCAAAAAGTATTGGGCAGATTTATATGGCATATGTATCACAGTACAATGGTAAATCATACACCACTAGGAATGGAAGTAAGACTTGTAGCTTATCCATTTTGTAGAAACAAAAGCTTATAACCTGACTTTAAATTAATCGATTGGTTTTAGAAATGTCTCATGAAAGTTAAAACCCTCCCAAATTATGCTCAATATACTAAAATAAATTTGCTTCACTGAAGAAAGATTGATCATTTAATGAACACAGAAAGGTCAGATTTTGGCAAGACAAAAGTCTTGTCACCTTGTCATATGATGCACCCAATCCTAGATTATAGCCTCACCTGTGATCGGTTACTGATCAATCAGTTAGTGGGTGTGTATAAAAAGAACCCCAGCACACCAGACCCTCACATCAACTGCAACTTGACCTCTGACAACCTGCCTAAGATCCACCCTGAGACCAAAGCGTTAATTATCAAGAGGCTGAAGACCAGATCCATTGCTGAGGTGGCTGACACCTTCAATGTGTCTCAGCGTCAAGTACAAAGAATAAGAAAAAGATCTGAAAAGACTGGAGATGTTTTTGACAAGCCCAGGTCCGGCAGACCCCGCAAGACAACTGCTCGGGAGGACCGTTTGTTGATTGGTAAATCCAAGGCCAGCCCCTTTTCCACTGCAGCAGAGCTCCACCAGGCCTGGTCACCTCAAGTCCCTGTGTCAACCAGAACAATTTGTAGAATTCTGTCTCGAAATGGCCTCCATGGTCGAATCAGTGCACAGAAACCAGCACTAAACAAAAGGCAATTAAAAAACCGTGTGGCATTTGCCAAGGCCCACAGCCTGCTAAAAGGATGGACACTGGAAAAGTGGCAGAAGGTGGATTTCTCAGATGAATCCTCGGTTGAATTACATCACAGCCGCCGCAAATATTGCAGGAGACCTACTGGAGCCCGCATGGATCCAAGATTCACCCAGAAAACAGTTAAGTTTGGTGGCGGAAAAATCATGGTCTGGGGTTACATCCAGTATGGGGGTGTGCGAGACATTTGCAGGGTGGAAGGCAATATCAATAGCCTAAAATATCAAGAAGTATTAGCTACCTCTTACATTCCCAACCATAAAAGGGGTCAAATTTTGCAGCAGGATGGTGCTCCATCACATACTTCTATCTCTACATCAAAGTTCCTCAAGGCGAAGAAGATCAAGGTGCTCCAGGACTGGCCAGCCCAGTCACCAGACATGAACATCATTGAGCATGTCTGGGGTAGAATGAAAGAGGAAGCATGGAAGGCAAAACCAAAGAATCTTGATGAACTCTGGAGGCATGTAAGACGCTTCCTTTGCTATTCCTGATGACTTCATCAACAAATTGTATGAATCATTTTCGAACCACATGGATGCAGTCCTTCAAGCTTATGGAAGTCATACAAGATATTAAATATGGATCTCACAGCACCACTACTTAATTCACTGACGTTATGCAACATATTTTTGTATTTGAAGTAAATTATTTGTTAAATTTTCTGTAGGTGACAAAACTTTTGTCTTGCCAAAATCTGATCTTTCTGTGTTCATTAAATGATCAATCTTTCTTCAGTGAAGCAAATTTATTTGAGTATATTGAGCATAATTTGGGAGGGTTTTAGCTTTCATATGAGACATTTCTAAAACCAATCGATTAATTTAAAGTCAGGTTATAAGCTTTTGTTTCTACAAAATGGATAAGTGACAAGACTTTTGTCAGGGACTGTACATGCAATTACCACTAACCACTAATTTGCACAATTACAAGACATTTTAAGACTCAAAGCTAATTAGTTTGATTTTAAGTTCATTTATTAATTTATTTTATTCGAATTTTTGGAATCTAAATGCAGAGGTAAACTACAGTAAATTAAGGGTGCATTCACTCTTGTACTTTGGTTCTGGTTTGATCCTGGTTTAATCCATATGTAGACTTGGTTTGGTCCTGGTTTAGTCCTGGTTTATTTCTGGTTTAGACCTGGTTTATTCCTGGTTTAGACCTGGTTTATTCCTGGTTTAGACCTGGTTTATTCCTGGTTAAGAAATAAGGGTGCATTCACTTGTAAACACCATGTTCAACTTCAGACTAAATTTGGACTAAACCAGAGCTAAACCTGGACTTTTGGACCAAGACTAAACCAGGACGTGTAAAGACTGCATTAGACCTGGCACTAGACCTCGGAATCGTGCAATGCGGAAGAATAAAACTGATACATTTGGATCATTATAGTATACATGTTTTCAGAGGCTATATAAAATGCTATTATATTTGCTCTGAATGAACAAAGCCATAATAAGATATCCTGTGTTTCTATGACAACACTGTAATGCATGACTATCTGCGCTGAAGTAGTAATAATGCAGTTACATGATATTATAGTAGCTAATGGACATAAGAGGCCAATTAAAAGCACACAGGAGGTAATTTGCTAATGTGGTCTTAACTCGTGTTTTCAAACTCTGAGAAAAACAAGTAGGCCAATGTAAAGCAGTGTAAGGTTTTAAGAATCTAATGTATAAGCAATATTTGATTTATTTTGAAGTAATGCAACCACTAATGCAGTTTTTTTGTGTCATAATTTATCTGGAGATAGATTTAAAGGTGCCATTGTGCAGCTTTTCTGTGGAGAGTCCATCAAATGCTTTTTTCCATGAAAATGTTATTGGTTTGTCTGGACATTCACTAAATGGCATTAAACCTTTTTATCATCATGGAGATTAAACCAGTCCAAGTTACAGGTCAGATCTGTGGAGAGGGGACCTCCACTCACAGTCAGAATGCCTGTTTTTCTAGGTGTTTTAGGAGCACTAAAACCACCTGTAATTGAATAAAAGTAGAGCTGTTTAATGCCATACTGTGGAACATTTCAAGAAGAGCAATGACATATCCACAGAAACAAGCAGGTGACGGACCTTTCACCAGAAAAGTTACACAGTGCACTTTTATAAGAGTTTCCTGGTCAAAGTGAGGAATGAAACTCGTAACCTCTTTGCTCACAGGCAGGGGAAGGAATATTGCAGGGTGTTAAACCAGGAATCAGGGCTGTTTTGTTATGAAAATCTAAGTGCTTCTCTGTTTCACAGTTCTTATAAAATGTGTAGAGGTGTACATTTGGTTCTGATGCAGTTGGAATATAAGGGCACTAATGGAAGATTCAAACACCTTCATGGGGAAACAGCCCGTTCATTTCAACTGAGAATAATGTGCTCTGTGGTTTCCCGTTTAACAACAAGAAGAGCAAACACAGACTTTGAGAGATATATTTGACAAATACACTGAAGACTGAAGTGGTCCAACTGTCCAAATATGTATAAATATCCAAGAAAGCTAACAGTAGCAGCCTGCATTCTACATGCTGCCACAATGCTAGCCCTCCTGGCCAAGTAACAGTCAGGTAAGAACAGGGTATACAAAAATATCAAAATATTTATATATTGGGAGACTTTGCTTATATAGTATTATATCAGTACTGTGGCCTGTTGTATTGACATATTGGTATCGTTTAGCAATTGTTTGGGACACGACACTTTTGTTGCTTATTTAGAAGGGCTGTAAACAAAATTTTGATTTGGTGATATATTGTGATCCTTCATTGTGCAATTCTTGTATAGATTCAATCCTATACATTTTTAAAGTCATGTTTTTCATTCAAAAAATCATAAGTTCCATTTATTGTCTTATAATTTAAAATTGAATAAATTATATTTCATCCAATTGTTGTTCTTGTGAATGTGTACTTGACCATAATATTATATGTAATTATTGATAAATAACAATATATCGCGCTTTGTTTCAGTTTCAGGATATATCGTGATATATTGAAACATGGCATATCATGATATGTATCATACTGCCAGATTCATGGCAATGCACAGCCCTGTTATTTAGTGCAAAGTAATTTGTTTATGGAATACACTTTGCATATTCACAGTTGATTTTGTTGTTGTTGTTCAGTGCAAAGGTAGCAATAAATAATTAAAGATAAAAAAGTATGGACCTAAAAAAGTGCATAAAACCTCACATACCCACACATATCCCAGCCACACATATCCACATTCATAAATGTAAAACGTAAGACCTATGCTTTGGTAGCACCATTTAGTGAAATAATGCTGATGGTTAAAAACTGTTTTGTAGTCTGTGTGTCTTTGTTTTATTGACCTGTATCTCCTGCCTGATGGCAGCAGTTCAGACAGTTTGTGTGATGACTCTTTCAGAATGGAATTGGCCTTTTTGAGGCAGCGGGAACTGTGCAGTTTTGATTATTAAAATAGATGTATTTCCTATTAAATTTGCACAAGAAGTGGTTTAACAAAAAATACTATTCATAAAATGTATTTGGTTCTTAAAGAACAGCAATTTATCATGTATCACATGTATTGCCATACCATAATAATAATATTGTCTTGTGAGCCGTGTATCATGTATCGCTTTGAATCGTGAGGCACTCTGTGACTGATTCCCAGCTCTAGTACGCATGTTTTCTTTATTTTTCAGTGTAATAAAAACATGTTTTTTTGTCAAAAAAAACATGTTTAAAAAAAAAAAAATCTGTTATGCTGTGTCAACAATGTCTGTCGATGACTCTATTTTTACTCGATTTAAAACTAGTGCAAAAATACACATAATCCCCCAGGGGAAAAGTTGAGTTTTCCCTTAAATCTTTGTCCCCACACCAAGCCACACCTCCCACTATTTCAGCCTCTCTCAGGTGTCAAAACTCTCTTCATGTTAGGATAATTATTTTTATTCATTCCTCAGTCGTATAAAACTTCTGTCTGAATTATTTTTGTAATCCATCCAATACTCCCATTAATCTTCTAACATTTAGCTTGGCAGTATTTTCATATAATTGTAGCTGTCTGTCTTGAATCCCATAAGTTTCCCAGAGGTTTCCAAATAAGGCGCTCCAGTGGAAGAGGAATGATAGTATTAATAGAATAAGACTTGGTTGAGAAATGCATTTGTATTGACCTGATTCAAGGACATTTTTGATGCATGCTGTTGCTGTGGTAACATGTAGGTGGGAACTTTATGGCGGCTGCTCTGGAGCTAGCTTCAATGACAGACAGGAAAAAACAAGTGGAAATGTTGTAGGGTTTAGGAACAAAGTGGTTATGGTTTCTGTTTTTCATTGCAAGACACATTATGCAAAATTGGCTTTATTGAGCTTTTAAAGGCATTGTACGCGATTTTTACCATCTTAAAACATGAAAAACAGAACTAGTTCATTTTAAACGGGTTGCAAGTTATTCTCACTTACCTTGTGCATTCTGAGCATCAATTATTCACCATGATAGTTTCATAAGTACTCCCAAGTCCCAGAGAGAAAGCACGGTAATGCAACTAGCATGCTTGTTTTTTATTTGTACTGAGACAAAATATATTTTGCTTAAAGGTCCTATACTATACAAAATTGACTCTTGTGAGCTGGAATTAGAATGTTTTGTTTCATTCACACATGTTTGAGCAATTCTGCATTGTTTGTCTGTTTATCCCCAAAGCTGACAATACTCTGTTCCACCTTGTGATGTCACCAAGCCGCCGTTTTCAAGTTAACTGCCATTTCTTACCTTTTGTTCAGTAGAGATGGGAAATCCCAGGGCTGAAATTATCCAAACGATTCAAGTGAAGGTGTATGGATTTTAAAAACACAGTGGAGCACTTCCTGTATTGCCACATGACATCGTAAGATGGAACTGAGTGTTCTGTTTGAGAGAAGAAATAAGCCTAAAAAGGGTTTGTGTGTTAAACATGTGTGAATGAAGCAGAACACAACTCCAGGTTTAATTTTGATGAGGAAACCACATTATAGTAATAAGAGACCTTTAAACTTTTTGTTTGGGGATCCGCCACCTGCTTGTTTCTATGGATATGCCATTGCTCTGCCTGGAATGTTCCACAGTATGACATTAAACAGCTGTACCTTACATTTATTCAATTACACATGGTTTATAGCTCAAAAATACCTTAAAAAAACAGAAAAACAGGCATTGACTGAGCGGAGTTGCCCCTCCACAGATCTGACCTGTAACTTGGCCTGGTTTGTTCTCTGTGATGATAGAAAGGTTTAATACCATACTCTAAAACATTCCAGTCAAAGCAATAACATCTCCTTGGAGACAAGCATTTGACGGACCCTCCACCAGAAAAATGACACACTGCACTTTGAAACACATGGGGAAAAAAATCAGGTACAGACCCTTTGATTGTTGAGTTTATTTTCAAATAGAAAAAAATCACAAATTGCACTTGATAAAGATTTAAAAACAATCTTTTTTTAAAAAAATATATTGCTACATATCCAGCCTTACCTCACGCCACACAATCCAATTTCCTCTTGTAATATTAGCCAACATTGAGTCCCGTCTGAGCTGCTTCCACTCTGGCAGAAGGCCCTAACCTGATAAAGCCGCGCTGTGTGTCCATTTGGTTTAGACAGCAGCGCTCCTGTGGTGTGAATGAACCCTGAGCGCCTCTCTCTGCCCATTCTGTGACTCAGGGTAAAAGAATAGTTCACTGGCATGCCTGGCCCTCAACGGAAACTTATGTCCTCCGAGCCAACAGGAGGCACAGAGCTGGAAACTTGGACAGAGCTGCAGCCAGTGAACCAAACGAAGAGAGTGGATTCAATTAGGGGATTTTGTGTGAAAGGTTTTAAATGCGTAATATTTACTCAGAATGACTGAAGCTGGTTTGAAATGTGGTTATGACAGAGTGCGTTCAGGGACACAAATTATAAGTCATCAAAACAGCTATACAAGTTCATTTTTTTAATTTTGAGTATCATCCAAACAGGGCTTAAAAGTCCAGTACTGCACAAAATTGACTCTTGTGAGCTTTAAGACATGCTGTAATGTTGTTACCTTTTTAAAAACATACATGCATACAGTTGTGTTTTGTTTCATTCATGCATGTTTCAATAACCCTTTATTATTAGTCTGTCTACATTTCCAAAGCTCAGTATGTTCTGTTCCACCTTGTGATGTCATGGAGCAGTAGTTTTCAAGTTAAGAGCTACCTTTTACTTTTAATTCAGTAGAGCCTGACAAGTCCTGCGCTGAAATCATCCAAATGATTCTAGTGAAGGTGCATGGGGTTTAAAAACACACTGGAGCTCTTCTTGTATTACCACATGACATCACAAGGTGGAACAGAGTGTTTTCTGTTTGAGAGAAGAACTCAGCCTAAATATGCATGGTTTGTGTGTTAAACGTGAATGAAATAAAAAGCAACATAACATGGATCAGAAAATAGTGTAATGTGAGTCCTTTAAATATGCGCATAAAACATTAAAATACACAAAAACGTGTAAAGGTGTGTACTAGGTTATAGCAAAATTGCTAGTTAAAGTCATACTGTGGAAAATTGTTAGCAAAGCAATAACATCTCCATGGAGACAAGTGTATGTATGTAAATCTGTAGAACTAGCAGTTGCTGGCAATACTGTTTTCTGGCACCGACATTTATACAATATATACAATATACACAGCACAAAGTATAAGACAAAACAGACGACAGATTTGCATCACGTTCAGTCCATACATAGAACACAACACACTGTAGTATTGAGTGTTAACAGGTGGATGTTCTTCAGGTAGACAAGACAGTGTCCCCAAATCTCTGTATCTGCTGCTCACATGTGCTGTTTGTTTAATAGTATGTGTGGATACAGTGGGAATGTTCTCTCTTATCAAATACACTCTGACCATGTTCTGCTCCTAAGCTTTGGCTCTGCTTTTATCAGTCACAGTTGTTACATGCAAATTAGGCTTTCACATTGTGTTAGTGACAGCAAAATCTACAATCTAAAAGACTGAATTAAAGATTGCATTCTTCTTTCCGTGGATGAACAATGTACCATATTTTCCGGACTACACAGCACACCGGTATATAAGCCGCATCCACTCTATTTTTTAAAAAAAATAAGAAAAAAGTTGTACAAGCCGCAACCGGGCTATAAGCCGCTGGTATCTATGTTGAAAAATGAGATATTTACTGCATATACAGAACGATTTTGTACTGTAAATGTACATTTATGTACCTGAACAGATTCTTTCCAAACAGTGCCTTTTAACACGGCAGCAACTGTGCTAATTAAAACAAGGTCAAAAACAGAAAAGAACCGGTAATTGATTTACCTTCATTTCTCCTGTGCAGTGAAACCATAAGTCACTTTAATCATCTTCGCTGACGCCGAGCTTACGTGCAGCAGCACGGCAGAGGTCTGTGCGGGACAGAATTTTCAGTCCCGCTCCCGCAGTCTTCAGTACCGCTACCGCCCGCGCCCGCAGTAAGCTTTTAGAATGTTCTTTCAGAATGTTCTTTCAGATGCTCTTATACATCCATGGTCCCGCACTGCACTGTTTTGTGTTGGGTTTCCTTCCTGGAGCAAGATCGATGCCTTCAACTTAAAACTTGCATCATACAAACTCCTTCGTGTGCTTTTCATGAGGATTTGAAAATAATTACCAGTCAGTAATTTGTCGTGCGTGTTATATCTGCTAAATAAAAAGTAGCATAGTCTTCTCCGTCTATCTTGTTTTTGAAATTCCGGTTAGAGCGCCCCTAGCCGTGGAAGAGAAATCCAAAATTTTGCCGCTCCTTTGTAAAAGCCGCATGGTTCAAAGCCTGGGAAAAAAGTAGCGGCTTATAGTCCGGAAAATACGGTACCTTAAAACAACAGTTTCAAACAGAATGTAACTTTTTGAAAAATAGACAAAAATTAAAGCTGTTTTTCCCCCTTCATTTTGGTTGTGTTTATAGCACTGAAAAGCAGTTGAGTGGGCTTGCATCTTCATATACCTGACTTATTTGGCCTGGAGGAGGGCCTCTTCCAGTTTATTTTCCATGGAAATGTTGTTCCTTTGGGTGTAATACTCCACATTATGGCGTCTATCTCTATGGAGTGTTCTGAAGTATAGTTTTAACTGTCTTATTTCCATGGAATCATGCAGGTGGCCTGCCACCACCAGAAAGCTGCATATTGTATGTTTAATTTGCATGTATTGTGCAGTGGGATTTCACAGTTGAAATTAGAATTGACCCTTTCCAAAGCTGAATGAACCCTGTCAGTATTTTCAAATAGCTTCATCAAATGGTTCAAGACAGCCGTGAGGCCACTCATTACCCTTTGCCAGTGCAATGAAGGCTGTGAAAGGAATGCTTTTAATTGAAATAGTACTTCATAAGATGATAAAATATACTTAATTTATCCACAGGAGACACTATTTCCTTCAACAACTCTGCAATTAGCCCTTAGGACACAGACATACTATCCATCCATCCATCCATCCATCTTCTCCCGCTTAATCCGGCTGGGTCGCGGGGGCAGCTTGCTGCCCAATACTCATAGCACCTGACCCCCCCTATGAACCCCTCTGCAGGTGGTGAGCCCACAGGAGGGACAGACATACTATTTGTTTTCAAATCACACATTTCATACTTTTTAAATGTCTTTCAAGATGGATTTTCTCAAACCAACTCAATAAACTTGGTAAACTTTGATAGTGCCTAAAAACATGTGATTTGTTGGGAATTTGAGCATTTTGACTGTATTCAGGAAATGGAGAAATGGATGGACATGTGGCAGATATACTGTATAATCATATTCACAGGGTTCACTTCCCGTTTATAGGAGCCATTTTGAGCACTTTGTATTATTCAAAACACTATATACTATATAAAATATTTTAAGAGGTCATAATGACTTGAGTATCTAATATGACATGTGGACTTGTCATAGAAGCTCAGTCCACATACTTTGTCCTATTCTTTAAAGAGCACTTATTTTAACCATTAGAGATGTTTGACATCTTTATTTTTATAATACTCTAATTGCACTTGTCACGATAATTACTATAGCCACTTAATATTTCAAAGATGGAACAATATATTTTAGGGCTTTCTCTGTCATAGTGGTGACATTTTTGCTGTTAATAATATAATACATATAATATGATAAGATTTGAGCTGTAGAGGGTTAAATAAATAATAATAAATAATTTTTTGATTATTGCTTCATTTTGATATTTATCTAATGATATGGTCTGTTTAAAAATGTTTTACTGGCATTCTCCTGCTTTGTATCAGTGACAAAGTGGTTTTAATATTATTTTTTTATCACAGTTTTTCTCTGTAGCCATATATATTTTCTTTGTAGCTTCAGAATATGTTATCGTGATGGGACTACACTCACGTGCACTTCTCTAGATATATTTTGTTTTGAATCACTATGGCAATGCAGACAATTTTCCATCATTTAAAAAACCTATGAATATTTAGCCTTGTTGAATGAACTGGATACTAAGAGTTGACAGTGTTTTTCAGTGTATTTCCTTGACTCTTGTATCTTGTGTATTTCCAGATAGTGTCAAACGTGCTGATCTTCTCGTGCACAAACATCGTGGGCGTGTGCACTCACTACCCTGCCGAGGGCTCCCAGAGACAGGCCTTCCAGGAGACCAGAGAGTGTATCCAGGCACGACTCCACTCACAGAGGGAGAATCAGCAACAGGTGAAGGGGGGCAAAGGAATGTGAGGATTATGGAGGTGTAAAGATGCATTGGGTAACTTTTTGGTTGGGGGTCCGTCACCTGTTTGTTGCTATGGATATGTCATTGCTCTGCCTGGAGGTGGTTTTATAGCTCAAACATACCTAGAAAAACTGATTGAGTGGTGATGCCATTTGACAGATCTCCATGGAGAAAAGCATTTGACAGACCCTCTCCCACAATGCACCTCTACAGTGTTTTTTTTTTTTTTAGTGCCTGTATTGCGCTATTTTCTGACCTGCTATAATGTTGGTTCCTAATCAAAAACATACCTGGAGTGTGCTGCTTATTTAGGCTGAGTTGTTCTCTCAAACGCAAAAGTCTCTGTTCCACCTGTCATGTGGTAATACAGGAAGTGCTCCACTGTTTTTTTAAAACTCCATGCACCTTCACTAGAATCATTTAGATAATTTCTGCTCTGGAATTGCCAATCTCTACTGAACAACAGGCAAAATGTACCTGAAAACTACCACTACATGACATCACAAGGTGGAACAGAGGATTTTGAGCTTTGAAGATGTAACTAGACTAATAATAAAGGATTACTCAAACATGTGTGAATGAAACAAAACCCAACTACACTTAGGCCCTGTTTACACGTACATGTGTATTTTTCAAATCAGAGACATTTCCTTTCGTTTGTAGCTATCTTTTACACGCAAACTGCAAATTCATCTCTGAAAATAAATCTTTCTAAAAACTCGCTAGTGTATCATCAATGACCAGAGATGAATGAGGGCCTGGAGGTCAACAATTTTGCCACTTCTCCCTTCTACTCGAAGACCCAGTTACCGTCGGTTTTAGGTCTGACCTGGATGGACTGCTGTCTGGTGAGATAATTTTGAAAATGTAGTGGTTGTTCTGGTGCGGAGGAGTGGCATGAAAATTTTAGGATGTCATTTAAGATTTGCTTTCAGAGGCGAATTCGCCGTTGGTATGTAAAAGATGGGTACAAATGAGGGAAAATGTCTTTGCTTTTAAAAATACCCATGTACGTGTAAAAGGAAACTTTTTTTTAAAATGATGCTCTGTGCATGATTTTATTTTGGAAAACAGAGGGAGGGAAATATTAATTTCTCAACATACCCGGCTATGTGTAAATGTAGCCTTATGTTTTTAAGGAGGTAACAACATTATAACATGTCTTAAAGCTCACAGGAATCATCCTAATCATTCACAGCAATGAATTTATAAGCACTTTTCACAATTTCCAAGAGACAAAGTTGAGTTTTTCTGGCAGAGTAATGCTAACAACAACTAGCATTCTAACAGCAGACTTCCTGATTCACTGAGTACACTCTTAAACAGTACACTCTTTCGTAGTAGATGCCCTCACATTGGAAAGAGTAGCCAAAACATTTACCCATACTTACCATGCTAATTTGACTCCTCATCCACTGGCTCAAGCCCAAACCCAAACACACGAGTGGTACAAGATGGATGACCATGAGTTTGTGAATTCAAAATATTGTGTGAGTTAATCTTGCAGCATGAAATAATACTATTATGACATATTATTATACATGATTTAATTTCTCCCACAGGAACGTCTGCTGCTGTCAGTGCTTCCACGTCACGTTGCCATGGAGATGAAAGCGGACATCAACGCCAAGCAGGAAGACATGATGTTCCACAAGATCTACATCCAAAAACACGATAATGTCAGGTACGAGAATATTATTAACACATTACAACAATATTAACATTAAAGGGCCTATGACAGATTAGACCACTCATTTCACCAAAACACAGTTAAGATCATTATATTTATAAGATTTAAGATAAAATTTCACTATTTTTTTCTCCAATTTGGCCAGTTTGTAGGTTTTAAATTTCACTTCCTGGTTGGAAATCATGACATAATGCTAGGGAAGCCCATTACTGTTTCCTAGCAACTATGATGTGCTCTCGGCCACAACTCCTCTAATGTACTCAGATATTTTTATTTGACAAATAAAAATACAAGAAAACACCTTTATTTGATTGAAATAAGGCTCAAAGTGTCAGAAAAATGTGTTTCTTACATGTAGGGCTGAAACGATTCATCGAGTTAATCGATTAAATCGATTAGAAAAATGCATCGATTATTTTTTTTTGCCTCGATGCTTCGTTTTATTTTCATACGCTCGGCGATGGCCGGAACCTTTTGTGGTAGAGGTAAAGTTTCCGCACGGCCACTGCACTTCACTGTACACGCAACAGCGCGGCGCCCATGGAAGTAGAATGGATGTATAATGTATGTATAATAAGAGCATAACCTCCTCGTGCGCGGTACGTTCCGGTTTGCCGCGCACCCCGCATTTTCGGTACGCCGCTCGCTCCGCATCTCCCGTACGCCGCGCACTCTGCGCGTGGATTGTGTCTTGTCACGTACACTCCGTGGACCTCGCCAAAACTCACACCAGGACTAAACCAGGTCTAAAGCAGGTCTAAACCAGATCTAAAACCAGGACTAAAACAGATCTAAAACCAGAACTAATCCAGGTCTAAAACTAAACAAGAATTTGCAGGAGTTGGTTGCTACATTTATGTAGTTTTAAAAATCATGACAATATCAAGTAATCCAAAGTATTCAGATTACGTTATTCACTTTAAGTAATTTAATTGATTATGTCACAAACTACATTTTGGGGAATGTAATCTGTAATCTGTAGGGGATTACATTTTAAAAGTCACCTTCTCAACACTGATGCTACAACATGTAAACAGAAAGCCCCGTACATTACATCAAGTGGAAAAGAAACCGCGAGGTAAGTCAACCTTAGCCCAGCGATAATTAAGTTTTTCATGTCCAAAACACGTGTATCTGTCAGTGCACGTGGTGTGTACTTAACATGTGCAAAGTAGACGTGACAATAACAAACGATTACTCGATTATTCGAACAAAATAATTGACAGAATAATCGATTACTGTAATAATCGATAGCTGCAGCCCTACTTACATGTAAATTGTGACAAACTTTTTGGACAGACATGCTGAGATCTAGACCCTTAAAGCTGCACTGTGTAACTTTTCTGTTGGAGGACTACTACCAGACTTTATTGAGATGTAGTTGATATTGCTTTGCCTGGAATTTTCCACAGTATGCCATATCTCCATGGAGACAAGCACAAGTTTAGCATCTTTAATTTTCTTGTCCAGTGTCTTGTCTCGGTTGGTTTACACTAGGGGTGGGTATTGCCAACAACCTTGCGATACGATACGATTCGCGATACAGGGGTCTCGATACGATACGATACGCGATACAGGGGTATGCCGATACATGGTCTTCAAGGCGATACGTATCCCGATATTTTACATTACGTTACCTATAATTTAAAAAAAAGACAGATGTTTACT
This sequence comes from Odontamblyopus lacepedii, assembly GCA_034769755.1. Classification (NCBI taxonomy): domain Eukaryota; kingdom Metazoa; phylum Chordata; class Actinopteri; order Gobiiformes; family Gobiidae; genus Odontamblyopus; species Odontamblyopus lacepedii. The sequence continues at coordinate 28,767,664 of CM068356.1, read as the reverse complement.
CAAATGTTATTTTTATTTTGGTGTAGCGCATCAGTTACAATGTAACAGAAGAAGCTGTAAGGCAGAACTTCCCTTGATTAACCTGTTAACACCCGCACTCGGCACAAGTGTTCAAATATGTACCAGATGTTCCAAACTGTAATAAGATGTAATGTATAATAAATAAACCATCTTCTGAAGTTTAGGCATGTTTTCTTAAGATAAATAACTAAAACAAGCCAAAAAATTTCGCTCCATATGTCTCGTGTGCCTCCACCTGTGAGTGTGCGTAAGAGGAGGAGAGAGAGTCTCCATACGCAGCGCGCATGGAGCTAGCCTATCACTACAGCACCTCTGCCCCACATGGGGCCCACCGCTGAAATCGTCTTTTCATAGGCTACTCAGATCTGTCAATCATTTCCTGAAAGAATCAATGACTGAAGAGGTTTTGCCGTGGAACTGTCCCTCGGTCATGCGTAATACGCCGCTAACTGGACGCACTCGTTTTGTTCCCCAAGCTGTAGCGCGGCACCCCGGACCGAAGCCTGGATATGCTTGTTTTGTAGCTAAGAGTGTGGCGAAAACAAACATACCCCACACCGCTAACAGGAGCTAAGCGCTTAGCTATGCTAAGGACCAAGAGCGAGAGTAGTAGAGAGATGCGTCGCTCATCCATTCAGACAAACTCTGACTTTCTGGATTATTTCTCCACATGGAATTATTTTATGAAAAAAACAACTGGATATTCTTTTTCTGTGGACTGTTACGGACTAATTGAGCACAGCTATTCCTGGATTGGACCCGTTTCGGACCGACAGAACCGGCTCAAAGGTAAGAAATGCGATGAATATTTTCGGGAATTATAAGTTATGGCTCTTTGGGCTGTGTGGCATAAAATGAATGATATGGTGGTTTTACTGAGGAATTAAGCTTTCAAACGATGTATAGCATGTCAATATTGGAAAAATAAGTACGGTGAATATCTGGCTTGACTTTGTAATGTTGTGTAATCGCCACGGGCGCTGGGTGGATGTTAAGTTTATTAATGTAAACATGGCTTAACAAGGCTGTATGCTGACATGTAGCTCCTTTGATGAAAGTAAACTTAAGATATGGCCTTAACAAGGCTGTAGTGCAGAAGGAATGCTGCCTTTGACAATACGAAATGCGCATTGCAAGGATCACTTATCAAACGCAATTTGCTGAAGCTTGATAAATAATGTTTGTTGCATGTAAAATATCGATGCTGACGCCTCCGTATCGATACGTGTATCGCCAAGAGGCCCACGACGATGTATCCCCGTATCGATTTTTTGAACACACCCCTAGTTTACACATAGTTCAATTTTCTTGTTTTTTTTATTACAGATTATTGTATTATACTTAAGTCCGCTCAGACCAGTTTAAATCCGGGTTTAGTCTTGGTTCAGACCTGGTTTTGTCCTGGTAATTAGTGGATTATTTGTACAGCTCATTTCAGATGTTTTGATTTCCAGATTGAGCATAAATTGCGTAGTTATCTTGATACGCAGCTGTGTGAGTCAGATTTATCTCTTATTGTCATTCATATAAAACAGTTAATCTTGTGTGTAATCATAATATTGGATTTCAGATTAATTTCAGTCTGTCTGGAGCTGTATTGACTGTTGTGGACTGGAGCAAAGGAATCATTGACAAGGACTTTGATACATGTGTCTGTATTTCACTGATAAAACATGATTTCTGTCTTTGTGTCTACACTTGGTCTAATCCTGGTTTAGTCTTGGTTTAGTCCTTGTCTAGTCCTGGTTTAGTCCTGGTCTAGTTCTGGTTTGGTTCAAAATCTCATTTTGGCCCTGATTTTGTTCTGGTAGTCCTGGTTTAGTCCTCATCTAGTTCTGATCTAGTTCTGGTGTAGTCCTCGTGAAGTCCTGGTGTGGTCCTGGTGTGGTCCTGGTGTGGTCCTGGTGTGGTCCTGGTGTGGTGCTGGTCTAGTCTTGGTCTGGTCCTGGTGTGGTCCTGGTGTGGTCCTGGTGTGGTCCTGGTGTGGTGCTGGTCTAGTCTTGGTCTTGTCCTGGTTTGGTCCTGTCTAATCCTGATCTAGTGCTGGTCTAGTCCTGGTATAGTCCTGATTTGATTCTAGTCCCGGTTTAGTTCTGATCTAGACCTGGATTTGGCGTGGTTTGGCCCTTTTTTGGTCCTCCTAGTTTGGTTTAGTCTTGGCCTAGTCCTGGTTTAGTCCTGGTCTAGCCCTGGCCCAGCCCCAGTCCCTATTTTGATGTGATTCAGAATTGTGAATGCAGCTATAGTCAGAATCAAATTGAATTTTTCTGTACACGTTCCATCTCTGTGCAGTTTTTATTATGAGGGGAAACCAGATTCAGCTTGGCTTAACGTGTGGTTAATTGACGAGTAACAAGGTGAGACGAGGTCGGTCCGGATGCAGCCGAGGATTGTGGGTAATTGAGTTTGTATATTGAGTAACACAGACTTAAGTGGAAGTGACTTGTCCCAGTGTGGCCAATAAAGAAGGATAGACACAAAACAGAGGAGACAGAGGGGTCAAAGATTAAAGTGCAGATCAGGTGAAGAATTTGATCCAATTTTAGTGTTTAAAGACCATTATGGATAGAACCATTTTGAATTATAGCTCCTAACCTTTTTAAATTACTTTGATTTCCTTGCAATAAATGCTTTCAAATCAAATTAGCAGGTTTTTAGACAGAATGAGACTTAATGGAGACGGTTTGAAGACCTTTGTGATTTGCCATTTGTAACCATTTCAATTGTGGTTTAAAGGTCTTATGTTATATAATGTTAATCCATGTTATAATGTTGTTACCTTGTCAAAACATATCTGGAGTTGTGTTTTGTTTCATTCACACATGTTTGAGTAACTCTTTATTGTTAGTCTATCTACACCCCCAAAGCTCAAACTGCTCTGTTCCACCTTGTGATGTCATGAAGTGGTAGTTTTCTATTTATAACTTATAACTGTGAATGAAACAAAGCACAACTCCAGATATGTTTTTGAAGAGGAAACAACATTATAACATAGACTAGAAAATAGCGCAATATGGTGTATTGTGTATAAAATGTCTTGCTTAATCTTGTAGACTTATCAGACCAAAAAATTATGTTTTTAATTGGACAGATTTCAAAATATAATTGGAAATATTTTCATTTTAATTTGAAAAGAATACAGCTACCGAATTTACAATTGATTGAGATAGTGAGTTAGATAATAGCATATAGACTATGACTAGAGAGTCTAGTTGGTTCATTTTGTTAGTTTTGAGGTAGAGATATTGATTTGCAGCACATTTTACATGACAAAAATCTGCTCCTAAAGATTACTAGTACATGAAATACATTTTAGTTTGCATCCCCTACATCCGAACAGATCAGATGCTAAATGCCTAAACTACTGCTGCCCCGTGTGGTTGGTTGACATATTAAAAGTAAAAGAAAGAATTGTAAGGCTATTTTTGGTATTTTAGTTTTTACTGTAGAAACAAAGTCATTTTAGACCCATTCACAGCCTCACATGGTACAGTGTGTGCCATTGTCTCTTTGTCCTTTATTAATGGACAGTTGAGTGCATTTTTATCTCTCTGTGAAATCCAGAATAGTCACTGCTTTGGTAAAATGCCATTTAAATGTCAGAGTGATCACAGAGGAAAGCAAATATCAAAATGGCACTAGTCTAGATTTAAAGGTGGATGATTATTTTGTACATTGTAATATTTTTGTAGCGAAATAAAATATAGGCCTTTTTCCCAATGCTGCTTGAGTCTGCCACCTGCTTGTTTCTGTGGAGAAGTCATTGCTCTACCTGGAATGTTCCACAGTATGACATTAAACAGCTCTACCTTACATTTATTCAATTACAGGTGGTTTTATAGCTCAAAAATACCTAGAAAACAGGCATTCTGACTGTGAGCGTTGTTGCCTCTCCACAGATCTGACCTGTAACTTGGTCTGGTTTGGTCTCCATGAAGATAGAAAGGTTTAATACCAGAAAAGTTACACAGTGCACCTTTAAGATCTTAAGAAGGTGTGATTCATGCACGTTTGAGTAATCTTTATTCTCGTGTATTCAAGACATCATTGCTCCAATCAACCTCCGTTTTTTACCACCACTGGTACACGCCCACTGCTCTGTACTTCATTCTTTGATTTTATTTTCTAAATCAGTGCTATGCGTAATATTACCGTCATATACCTATTTTGGTACAGCTCCCATTGGGCACTTCAGTTTTCTAACGTGGAAGTAAGCGGACATATTTGATTAAAGAGTGAGACTGAGAAAATAATGATCCACGGATGTCATCGATTATAATAGACACAGAACTGCTTTTTATGTTCTTAGAAAGGTTAGAATTTCACCATTTAGTCAATCGATCCTTATCCAAAGCCGCTTAGTTGCACTGTGTAACCTCTCCGCCATCTGCTTGTTTCCATGGAGATGTTATTGCTTTGCCCTAGACTGATCCACTTTTGGACAGACCCACTCCAAGGAGACAAGTAGGTCAAGTTTTCTTTTCTTCAGTCAAAACACATGTGAAGTTATAATGCAAAGTCATAATGTAGAATATTCCAGACAAAGCAACACAAAGAGACAAACAGGTGGCAGAACAACTAGAAAATCACAACTGAAGTGCAACTGATTTGCTTTGGGAATTAAAAAAAAAAAAAATTTTGTTTAGTACTCGTTTCTCTCTTTCTCTCTTCTTGCTCCCTTCCTTTCTCTCTCTGTCATGCCCTACCTCTTATTCTTCCTCCTTCTTTCTTCCTCATCTCTGTCTCTCTTATTGCCTTCCCTCACTCGGCACTAAGTCGGACTTTTGCTTCTTTCTTTCTTTCTATCTCTCTTCTCCCTCCCAGCCACCATCTCTTGCACTTTCCCTCTCTTTCTCCCTCTCTTTCTTCCTCCTCTTTCTCTCCCTCTTTTCACCTTCCCTCACTCCACTCCGTTACATCTCTCTCCCTCGCTCTCCATCCTTCCCTCCCTCAGCCTCTCTCTCCCCTCCTCTTGAATATACTCTCCCTTTCTTCCTCCTCTCTTTCTTTTTCTCATAGTCCTCTCTATCACTTTTGCTCTCTGTCTCCCTGTCTTTCTCCTTTTCTCAAAGATACTCTCCTTTTCTTCCCTCTATCTCTCTGTCTGTCTCTTTCTCTCTCTGTCCTTCTGTCTTTCTCCCTCTCTTCTTCTCTCCATCTCCCTGTCTTCCGCCTCTTAAATACACTGTATGTTCTCTTCAGCCTCACAACAACATTTCACAGGAAACAAATCATTATTTCCTAGAAACGGCTCCCAAAAGGCCACTCTCCTAGTGTTAAACCGTATGAACATTTAGTACCAGCAAAAAATCTATACATGGGGTGAAATGACCTTTAAAAAATGGATGCTGAATGAAACTTAAAGGGGACATATAAAATCAACATGTTATAATCCTGCATTTGAGGTTTGAGTGCTCCGACAATTTCCTGTTTTCACCTACCCCCTATCTCCTCCCACTTCTCTCTAATTACTTACAATTATGATTATTTTTTATTCGGACTCTGTCAGACTATTCAAAAATGTCAGCTTTAAATCAATAATATGTTGTAACCTCACATGGGCCCTCCTCTAATATAAATTAATAGGAAGAGGGTACAATTTTGGGCCTCCTGTCTACTACCCTGACTAGTACAGTATGTCTTCCTAATCCCAATTTTTTCCTTTGTGTCAATATAAACAAAACAAGTAATACACGGAAAAGGTTGCATAATAGATTTATTTAAAGGACCCATATTCTGCGATTTTCTGATAATGTAACTCTTCAAAAACATCCCATACAGAGTTGTGTTTTGTTTCATTCACAGATGTTTAACACAAATCCTGCGTATTTAGGCATATTTGTTACGGGGAGCCAAGGAACCCAAGAGCAGACACAAGTCAAGAGGTGTAGACGGGTATTTATTACAAGTTATGTTTAGGAATAAATGGATTCGGGCAGGGGTAGCAGGACTCTGGATCTGGTAGGAGACTGAGACAGGAGCAGATTGGAGCGGGGGACAGGAGCAGGTCGGAGCGGGAGACAGGAGCTGGTCGGAACGGGGAACTGGAGCTGGTCGGGTGCAGGAGACGGAAGCTGGAGACTGGAGCAGGCGACTGGAGCACGGAGATCTGAGGCAGAGGGATAAGGTAAGTAAACGGGTCACAGGTAAGTATTTCAAGAAGAGCTGGAACATAACACTGACTAAGCAGGTATTACGATCTGGCACTGCTGAGCTGGCTCGGGTGGTCTTTAACAGCTTGATGATTGCCAATAGGGCTCAGCTGAGGAATGGCTCCAGCACACCTGTCACCACTCCTGCAACACAAGGGGGAGGGAAAGGGGGCGGCCACTTGGGGAGTGGCAGATGAGGTCACAGGAGCTTGAGGGGCTGTGACAATATTCTCAAACAGAAAGCATTGTGTGTGTATTACCACTAAATGACATCACAAGGTGGAACAGAGCATTATGAGCTTTGAAGATGTAGACAAATACTAAAGGGTTCCTCAAACATGTGTGAATGAAACAAAACACAACTCCAGGTATGTTTTTGACAAGGTAACAAAAAAAAAGAAGATAAATCTGGCAGAAAATGTATCTGTGTATGTAAAATTCTACCTAGAACTATAGTACCTGAGGACCTGTACACAATTTTCAAACATGAGTGAGGAACACCCTATTTTCCCGCTTGTACTATGATAGAGACACAGCTAGAGACTGATTAACTAGAACGACTAACTACATATTTCCAATTAAATATTCCATACTTTTGTGTGTATTTATCAGGTATGGAAAAGATTAGTCAAAATATACATGTATATTTTTACATAGGAAATTATAACCCAAATATTTAAATTCAAGTGGAAATGATAATAAAGTAAACATCCTTTCAGATTGTACAGTTTATTTTTGGAGCTGATACTTCCTGAGGCTCAGGGACAAAGTAGTTCTGTCTTTTCTCTTATAACACAGTGAATGTGTGGATACATAAACTAAGGCTGGTAGTGTACACTGTGTCATTCATTTTTCATTAAAGACAGGGAATTTTACTTTTATCTTCTATTAAATGCTAACACATAACATATTTAGATCACCAAGTTACCTTTTATTGTTTTGAAAATGCTGTATTTGCCAAAAACAACATATTAACATGTTTAATAAATTTAACTTTAGTTTTTGATGCCCTGAGTCTCCGCTTCATTTGCTCCCTATGCTAAGTCACTCTCCCGTCAGAGAGTCATCACAACACAATCAGCGTTACTGAAACTACTGCACAGAACATCAGGTTTGTCAAGTTGCTGTGTATTGTTTTGGATCATATTTTTGTATATTTATGGAGAATTTTTGAGTGGGAGCCTGGGTGATGTAGGCTTTTGGGCTCAGACAGAAAATTCCAGCTAACCATAAGGAGGGCTTGAATAGGGCCCGGAAGAGAAATTAGTATTCAATATAGTGTTTCCTAAAATTTCAAACTCGAATTTGATACATTAAGAATTCACTCAATACTGATAATGATTACGATACTAAAAATCATACTAAACTGTTGAGGAAATTTCAAATCTTGTCCTGTTAATGTGACTTTTGCATTATCAGTACCTGCTCAAATGAGTATCTTATTTCAGTATTAGTTTTAGTATCGATTAGTGTCTGATTTTATAGTTTTGACAACCCTATCTCAATATTGTTTTTATTTTTCCATTTCAGTCTTTTTGCAACCCCCACTAATGTGCTAAAACCTGTTTGGAAATGCTTTCATGGAGGCTCAGGTATTGAACAAAAAGTGAATGAACTGTGAAATTGAAAAGATGCAGAAATATCACCTTAAATCCCTTGTTTGGAAGAAAACACATTTTTGTAGCCCCTTTGAATATTTTTTTACTATATACCTCTATATTCTAAATTTTGCATACCTCTAAAATGACAACGATATTATAAATGTTTCTAAATATCTGTTAGTTAGGGTTAGTTTAATAAAGCATTACATTATACTTAGAAGCAATATTTACATTTTATTATTCATTCACTCCACATTCTTAATTGTGTCGATTTAGTATTATGTATTACTTGAAGTACTTTGTGTAGAGAAGATAGTTAAGCAGCTTCACATTTTGTCCCATTAGAATTAGAAAGTTCTATCTGCGTTCTGTGCAGTCCTGAGATATTTAGGTGTAAAGTTTGGACCACTTGTGCAGCAAAAATAAAAGAGTTGATACATTTATTTATTTAGAATTAAGGCCACTCTCAGGAGAGTCTAAACTGAGAAACTGTGTGTTCTGAGAAGTGGTCGTTTACAGATAGAAACTTCTAACTCTGAAAACGCATCATTGATTTGGAATTATATGGTTCTATCTGCAAAACATGACAAAAACTAGGACTCATGTTCCAGTGGTCAACTTATTTCAACAGTGAATACTCTACATCTTGGTTTGGTCCTGATTCAGTGCTCTGATTAATTGAAATGGGTCCTGGTCTAGTTCAGGTTTAGTCCCAGTCTAGTCCCTATTTTAATGTCATCTATAGTCACCAGTGCTTGTATGTTCCTCTGGCATGTCAAATATTACCTTAAATGATCTGTGGCGCTCTGAGTCCTTCTGTATTTCTGTCCACATGATTCACTGTTACAGTAATAGTCTTATTTTTGTGGTAAACTCTTGAAACATAAAGAGCTCTTTGAATCTGAACCAATATTTTTTACACAAGTGGGACATCTTGACCTCAACCAGCATGTGATGTTTACCTGTTTGTGTATGAGACCGAGACAAATACTACTGCTACTGTTACTGCTACTGCTACTTCTACTACTACTGCTGCTGCTGCTACTACTGCTACTTCTTCTACTGCTGCTAATACTGTTACTACTACTATTGCTACTTAGACTTAGACAAACTTTATTGATCCAGAATGGAAATTATTTGGACACAGTAGCTCACGCATCACAATATAATAATATAACAAAGAGTAAACATGATATAAATGGTAATAATACATTTTAAATAAGTAGCAAAAAAGATAGCAAGACACAGGGGTCAAATGAGGCATAATTATATAAATGTATATGTGCTACAACTACTGCTGCTACTACTGTTACTACTACTACTGCTACTAATACTACTGCTGTTACTGCTGTGGTCTTGTGTATTGCAGTATCCTGTTTGCAGACATCGAGGGCTTCACCAGTCTGGCCTCTCAGTGCACGGCTCAGGAGCTCGTCATGACCCTCAATGAGCTCTTCGCTCGCTTCGACAAACTGGCAGCGGTAAGAATTAAATGAATCTTTTTCAATCCAATGACAAATGTTCCAACTGTTGACTATCTTGTGTTTTAAAGGTAGTCTCCATATTTTTGCTGATGATACTTAAAGGTTCTATATTACGCAAAAAATTGACTCTTGTGAGCTTTTCTGGTGCAATCTGCTTGTCTTCATGAAAATATTATTGCTTTGTTCCACAGTATGGCATTGAATGTATCTTTTTTCTATGAAGACAACCCTGCAAAGCCTCCTGGCCAAGTTTCAGTTCAGATCTGTGAAGAGGTGAGCTCATTCACTGTAGGAATGCAAGTTTTTGTAGTATTTCTGAGCAGTAAAACACCTGTAATTGAATAAATGCATTTATTCAGTAGATGAGTTCAATGCCAAACTGTGAAACTTTTCAGACAAAGCAAAAATATTCACATGGAAAGAAGCATGTGGCGGAAAAGTGTGTCAGTTAAATCAAGAATTTTCAGAGCAACTGTGCAACAAAGAACAATTCATTTTATTATAACTATTTTTTGTCTTTACTGCATTAGTTTCTAGCCTTTTTTTGGATCATTTTCTTGTCAAAACCTGCAGAAAGCAATCAGATTACACATAGGCTACCAGATGTGACATTTTCCATGACATTTCAATAATCAGTCAACTCCAGAAATCAGATTAAGACCAGATTTTTGTGAGCGTGTAAACATACCTTGACCTTGACCTTAATTTCCACACACGTGAATTCTCTATAGTCTGTTTTGAAAGGTCACGTCAGTCGATTTAAATTCACACTGATAAATCACCTCTGAGCTGTTTAATTCACACTTCGACACATGACCTGATCTGAGAGTGAATGACTCAATGCACCCTTACATTACATAAATCAAATCAAATGATCCAACATGCCACACAATATAATATAATATATCATACTATTGCTTTGGTTTTATTGATACTTTGTAGTGGCATCTCGCTCTGGGTGCGCTATATCTATGTGTATGGCAGAATGTTCACAAGTTACCATGGTGACACAATGCACACAAAAGAAAACACTGCCATATAAGTTTAAAGATCTTCTGAAAACTCAAGAAAAAATACAAAATGGATTTAAACCAAAAAGTGAGTAATGCTAGCTAGATTGTGACTATAATGTTATTTGAGAGGGACTTGTTTAGCAGCACAATTCAGCTCACCTATTGTAGGTCCTGCTAAATCAGTTCTTTTTGGGCAGATTATGTTAAAATAAAGGTCATGTAAAGTATAACAAAGCCTCAGACAGAGCAGTGCCAACAAATTACCAACAAATTATTAAACTTTCATTGAATGGTTGTCAAAAGTATGAAAAATCAGATACTAATTGATACTAAAACTATTATTGAAACCAGGGTTCTACAGTGCGCCCATTTCACTCGCATTTGCGAGTAAATATTTCGTCGTGCGAACGAGGAAAATAAAACAGTCGCACCAGTGCGAGTGCTTCTGCAGCCACAATAAGGAGCTGCACAGACGTAACGTGACAAGTTAAACGTTCTAAATGTATCAAACATTAGGGGCGCACTCACACTAGGACTTCAGAATCGTGCCCAAGCCTGGAGCCCCTAAAGCGCCGCACGCTTTCCCAGCGCGAGCGCTGACCCCAGCGTACGAGTTCCGCGTGTGCGCTGATATCACTCATACGAACAAACTCCGCCTCAAAACACACCCACGCCCAGCTTCAACGAGGAGCGCCCTTCCTTCTCCGCGCCCTTCCTTCTCCGCTAAAGCGAGAGCTTTGTCTTGGTCTTGTCTCGGACTCGAGCGCATTTGGACTCGGTCTTATCACGGACTCAAGGTCTGAATACTCAGTGTGATCATATTTCATTACGGCCGCTGCAATAAACTTGTACCGGTGTGCGTGACCACGCGGGACGTCTCTCTGCGGCCTGTGCACTGGAGCCCGCAGACACTGTGCGGCCCGTCAGCACAGGCTCCGCAGCGCGCGGCTTGTCCACAGCGCGCACCCTTGTGTACCAACGTCCGTCACAGGGCAGGTATCCCTACCTGTCCTTCCGCCTCACGTCAAATACGCCAATACTAATTTTCTGTCAGTGTCCGCACAGAGCAGACCCACAGCACAGAGCAGGCGATACGTGGGCTGAAGTTTGCCTAAGAAAATGCCAAATAACTCTGTCACAATGTGCGTTTAGTTTGGTAAATGTGCAGAGGCTAAAAACCACTGTAAAACCAGTGAGAGAATGTAACTTCACCTAGGAATTTGAAAATACAGGTTTAAAAATCTTACTTATGTTTTTCACTTTGAAGCAGTTTTGTGTAAAGTGCCAGTGGAAGTTCTCTTAAAGAAGAGGTTCTCAAACTGTGGTGAAGGTCCAAAAAGGGCCACAGAGTGTTTCAGTGCAGTACAGTCTGTTTGGCTTATTTTAAATCTAAATATTAATCAGATAAAATGAAGATATATTTATAAAAACACTGCGATCATGCAGGAAAAGTACAGTCATAATTCTTTTGTTTTTTGTATTAAATTCATTCAAATAAGTTGGTGTGCACAAGTTCTGCTCTGTAATAATCGTTCAAAATGAAAACCTATTTGTGCTCCCATTTTTTTTTCTGTGCTCCTAAAATTTTTAACTTAGGGGCACATGTGCTCCTGAAAAAAAAAGTTAGCGTAGAGCCCTGATTGAAACTAAATACTCATTTGAGCAGGTATCGATACTAAAAATATTCACATTCACAGGGCAGAATTTAACCTTTTTTGACACGCTTTTCAATGATCTTGAGCTGTATCAGAACAAGTATAAGGGCACATAGATGAGTATATGCCCATTAGCTACTGAGTGAGATTTGAACCATCAACCTTTGTGAGCCAGGACAACACAGCCCTGACACCTGAGTAAATATAATAAGCAGTAACTCCACTGGCATAATATCACACACACAAAACACACAGGCTTAAACTGTGTCTCCAACAAAGTCCCAAGGCTGATTCAGTGAAATTAAATTCTTTATTAAAACCTAGATTACATTTTATAAGCTCATATTTGTTTTTTATTGCAATATCCATTATTCTCCAGTATCCAAAGCCAGTTACTTAAAGAGGATGTTTTCATCTACAAAAAGAATCCAATTAAATGTGTAAAATTATGTTAAAGGGCTTATATTAAACTAGAATCTGATTTCCGCACAAATCCTGCATATTTAGGCTGAGTTCTTCTCTCAGATTGAAAACACTGTTCCACCTTGTGATGTGATGCTCCACTGTGTTTTTAAACTCCATGCACCTTCACTAGAATTATTTGGATGATTTCAGCCCTGGAATTGTCACTCTTTGCTGAATTAAAAGTAAAAGGTAGCTGTTAACTTCAGAACTACCACTACATGACATCACATCACAGAACATTTTGAGCTATAGACAGACTAGGGTTACTCAAACATGTGTGAATGAAACAAAACACAACTCTGGATATGTTATTGATGAGGAAACATTATTACATGGCTAAAAGCTCACAAGATTCCATTTTGTTTAGTATAGGGCCTTTAATGATGAATATAAATATTGATTTCAGCTATAGTAGATGTATTCATTATGACTTACATATAGGCCTAAATGATTGGATTTGCATGGTTAAAATAAGAATTCTCAAAAAAAAAAAAAATAAAGTCACAAATATCTGGAAACATTTCAAATTATCTATGGCCTTGGTTGTGAGCTAATTTCTGCATTGCGTACTGCTCTAGTGTCATTGTGCAAGACACTTCACCCACCTTGACTCCAGTATCACTACACACTAGTGGTGTCACAAAGCTAAAATTTCCACTTGTGATTTTCAACATTACATCTTAGTACTTTCTTTTATATTCCCATGTGGTTTTATATCAGTTTAATCCCTCAGTGGTTCATACTAGCCTACATGTATGTGCACTTATTCTTGTTTTGATACAGCTCACGATCATTCTAAATCTGTTCAGGAAAGGTAAATTTTTTAATATCAATACTGGTTCAAATAAGTATCTAGTTTCAACACAGAAAAAACACATATAGCTGATATAAACTGATTTGAGCCGTCAACAGATATAGAAAAAGCACTATATAATAATGAGCGCTAACCAAATGTATCTAATCATCTAAAAATTTAAAAAATCATTACTATTATTTTGAGTCATTTTCCCTTATGTAGCTATCCCTTATTTGCAGCATGTGGGCGGTTGTTAAGTGATCTATTTGTTTTGCTGGCTGTAAACCTAACCTCACACTAAAGGGGAGTCTCATGATAACCACCTGAGTATCTCCGCAGCGAAGGATTCTGGGAAAACTGCACAAAACATCCATTGTGTGGGAGAGCCAATGGGAGCATGTTTACAGTCCGGGCACTGCTGGGTCATTCAGACACATTAGAAACCATGTGTAATTATGTGGATGTGTGAATATTGATCAGGGCTACGTTTTATGATTATTATGATTTGCGTTTCATCGTTTAAAGGTCCTATATCACGCAACATTGACTCTTGTGAGCTTTAAGCCATGTTATAATGTTGTTACTTCATCATAAAACATACCTGGAGTTCTGCTTTGTTTCATTCGCACATATTTGAGTAATCCTGCATTATTAATCGTCAATCCAATCCAACTTTGTTTGTATAGCACATTTTACCAACACAAAGTCTCCAAAGTGCTGCACAGAGTAGGCACAATGTAAATTAACACGTTAAATAAAATAAAGCATAAAATAAATAAGCAAGTCAATAAGAAACATAAAAAACACAAAAATCAGCAAATATAATCAATAAAAGGCAGTCAGAGGACCACACGATTCTCACGCCATGTTAAAAGCCGGTGCGTAAAAGTGTGTTTTTAAAAGAAACTTAAGAATCGCTTGGAGGGGCGGTCTTAATGTGAGGGGGGAGAGCGTTCCAAAGTTTGGGGTTAACCACAGAAAAGGCCTGGTCAGGTCACCTCGATTTTTGAGTCTTGTTTTTGGGACGACAATTTGGACTATTCTGGACTCTCCCTCCCACCCCCTCCACAAGGTGCTGGCCAATCAGAGGAGCTCTTTCAGCCATAGGCTGCGGCTGCCGCGCTGCTCCACTGAGAGACACAGGAAATCTTTCCTGCCTGTCGCCATCAAACTGTTGAACGCTGCACTTTAAATCACAAACTACTTTATCCTTTTTTATCCTATTCCCTGCTCACACATGTATATAGTCATAAATATGTCACTGATGTAAATAATTTCTCAGAGAGAGCTATTTTATCTTTTATCTTATTGTATTTATCTTATCTTATTTTTGTAACTTGTTTCGATCTACATGCTCTTGGTCGGTTGCATCTGTAACAAAGGAAATTTCCCCTCGGGGATGAATAAAAGTAATTCTGATGATTCTGATTCTGAGCTGGCCCTCAGACATCAGTGCGCGCCAAGGAGCATAGGAACAATGAGGTCTGAGATGTATGTCAAGGCCATGTAGTGCTTTAAAAACTCTAAAATGAATGGGGAGACAGTGCACTGAGGATAAAATACATGTGAGGTGTTCTCTATGACAGACCGATTAAAAGACGTGTGGTAGAATTTTGGACTAACTATAAGCGTGACAGGTGAGCGTGGCTGATACCAGTGTACGATGCATTACAGTAGTCAAGACGTGTAGAGATAAAAGCACAGAACACCCGCTCAAAATCACTTAAAGCTATCTACAAAGCTCAAAATGCTCTGTTCCACCTTGTGATACCATGAAATAGTTTGCAAATTAACAGCTACTTTTTACCTTTTGTTCAGTAGAGATGGGCAATTCCGGAGCTGAAGTTATGCAAATGATTTTAGTGAAGAACATTATAACATAGATCAGAAAACATCAACATCTGAGAGAAGAGAGATATGAAATGATGAACTAATACAAGAATCTCTGTTTGCAGAGGTCTAAACTACAGGTACACTGAGATTTTCCTATAAGATTAAATAAAACTGGACATTTTGCTCTTTTGGCAATGATATTAATGTGTTATAGTCTTGTGTTTATGGAACAAAAACGAAATTGCAAACTGTTTATAACACATACAAATTGTTTTGATTCATTCTCACATGTTTTGAATAGTCTTGCACATTTTTAGCATGCAGTAATGAAACAATAAGTCAAGGTTAACATGAGGTTAAATCAAAAGCAAATGTTGTTTCCTGGAGTTGTGTTATGTAAATTGAGTAATCAGCATGTTTGGCTGTATTCTGGTTCAAAAGCTCAAAACACTTGGACCCACTGCATGATGTCATTAGGTTGTAATAAAAGACACAAAAGAGCTCTTGTGGGTTTTTAAAGTCCATTCATCTTCACTACTCTCGTTTTGATTATTCCATGTAGCTCAACTCACCTTCATTAACTGACTTTAGTGGTAGAAGATATTACGGTTAAAATGTACTGGATTTAATGAATTCCCTTTGATTTATTTTACCACCCCGACACAAAGAGAACATGCAGACTCCGCACAGAAAGGTCCTTGTACACTCTGTTGGAATAATATATTATATACGACCTTTATTCATGTAGTTTACTTATAACAATTTCCTACAACTTCTTTCCTCTACTTAAAGATCTCTATATTAAGAAACACTTACAAACACCCAACTGGAGACAAGGTGATTAGTGTCTTGCCAAAGGACTCAATAACTGTTAATAATATCAAGTATTAATTAAAAACTAACAGGGATTAAACCGCCAGCCTTTCAAGTTGGTATGCAAACTTCTTCTCATCTCATATATTTCTATAGTTAGTGTTTTAATATTGATTTAAATGAATGACAAAGAGCACCATATATTATGAAACTGATATAATACATTCGCTCTCCTTAAAGGGTAAACCATAAATCGTTGTAAGTAATATGCCTTAGTTATATGTTTTCCATTGGCTTCTGGTTATTTTTATATATAGAATGTACTTTTAAAAAACCCAAGCCACTTCCTCAGAGCTGTTTCTTTAAAACGAAGTGATTTGCTTGACCAGATCTGCTCCCTGAGGGTCCACCTTTTAAATGGCAAATGATTCATGCTCCGACTTTATCAAGAGGGCCTTTTGTACAGCAAATGTTCCACCATTTTGAGTTCTTATTATCCAACGACCTGATAATCTTTTGTTCTTTCTGCATCATAATAATAACCTGTTTAAAACAAGTTATTTTCATACACAAAGAAAACTAGATTCTGTAATGTTACATATTTATATTTACTGATGGAAAGCTATTTACACACTCAAAATTGTCTTACACTTTGTTCTGCCAGATTGTTCATTCATTTAATTGCACTAACCCGTACGTTAAGCTGGTGAAGTGTCTTGCACAAGGGCAGATCTGTAGTGTACATTGCTCGTACTAACAGACATCTTATAGACACTTGATCATTATTATATCCCTGTATTTGTTCTTCTAGGAGAACCACTGTCTGCGCATTAAGATCCTGGGGGACTGTTACTACTGTGTGTCTGGTTTACCTGAGGCCCGCGCTGACCACGCCCACTGCTGTGTGGAGATGGGGCTCGACATGATAGAGGCCATATCGTGAGTTCAGCATCAAATATAGGCTACGCAAAGAAAGATCCTGATGTTCTGGAGATTTGAAATGATTTTGGCCTTATTGTAGTTTGGCCATAATCCAGTTGGGTCGGATTTTAAATTTAATAAATGTGACTTATTATCTGTGCCCATATGCAAAGTTGACATGTTCAAATCAAATATTGCTTAAACTGATAACAACTGTAATGCTGATGTATTCTTAATTACAAAAATATTGGGCATAATGGCCCATTTATGGTGTTTTGGTTAGACGATTATCCAGTCAGAAAGCAGAATGAGTCTCAGAGTTTCAGAGTTGAAATTCAGTTGGTATAAATTCAACAGGAAGCTCTCTGATCACGATGGCCCATTTATGTTATAATTTGGTGTTTCGGTTCCCAAGATGATTATCCAATCAGAAAGCAGAATGAGTTTCAGAGCTGAAATTCAGTTAAATTAAAAAGGATGCTCTCTGATCTGAATCCTCACTACCTATTTTAGACAATATAAACTGTACATAACTAAACTTTCATATTTAAATGATTAAATAATAATAGTTCTATTTTGTCTGTGTTTGTTCCCAGGCTGGTGCGGGAGGTTACTGGTGTGAACGTGAACATGCGCGTTGGCATCCACAGCGGTAGGGTGCACTGTGGAGTCCTGGGACTCAGGAAATGGCAGTTTGACGTCTGGTCCAACGACGTGACGTTAGCCAATCAGATGGAGGCGGGAGGAAAAGCAGGGTATGTCTTTGTAAATACTGTAACAGTAAAAGTACATACCTGTCACCAAATATATTCACTCTCCTCAGTGCTTTAGTACTTGTTTGTTATGTTCAACTCCCTCACTCAGCAGTGTGCCAGTAAATGGAGTTCGTGTGTTTTGAAATTTCTGTAGTTAACTTGTTACACAGTTCATTGCTTCAAGATGTCTTGCTCAACACAATTCCAGATGAAAAACAAAATAGCAATTAACAGTGCAAAACCAGATCAGGTCCTCATTTGACACTTATCTCTTGCTATCTTTTTGTTACTTATTTAGAATTTATTATTACCATTTATATATTTTACTCTTTGTTATTAAATTATATTGTGATGAGTGAGCTACTGTGTCCAAATAATTTCCCTTGTGGATCAATAAAGTTTGTCTAAGTCTAAGTCTAAAATGGCGTCCATAGCCTGAAAGTAATGTGACTGAAACCTATGAACACATATTCTGTAAATCTACATGCAAAACTAAGCTTAAGGAGTTGTAAGTATTTAATAAAAATACAGCATCATTTCTTACATATGTTTGTATTTCAGCCGTATTCACATCACAAAGGCCACTCTGAACTATTTGAACGGTGACTATGACGTGGAGCCTGGAGCAGGAGGAGAGAGAAATGCTTATCTGAAAAAGCACAACATAGAAACCTACCTCATCGTCGGCTGCAGCCAGAAAAGGGTAACTTCATAAAACTACATTTACAATGTCAAATATTGGTGTGGGCCACTAGAGGGCAGCAGTACTCACCATATACTCAACTACTGTTTACTGGAAGGCCTGATACACAAATAAATTCTTAGACAAATTGGTTCATTGTACTTTTGATGAAAACCACAGTTATATGAGAAAAGACAAAAATGCAGATATATCCAAAATGAAGACAAAGCAATGTTAACTCATAAAGACAAAGCCCTTTTGTCACAGTTTCACTAATTTGTCTTATTTTTTGAAACAGGTTAGCACACTGTGTGAAGTAATTGTGTTTTTTAGTTTAGAGATTCATTATAATACATTTTCTTTGTCCTTTGCAGAAAGAGGAGAAAGCCATGATTGCCAAAATGAACCGGCAGAGGACGAACTCTGTGACCCACAACAGTGGACACTGGACGGACCGACCGTTCTACAACCACCTCGGAGGAAACCAGATCTCCAAAGAAATGAAGAGGATGGTGAGCAAAACTTTACTGTTGTATTATGTCAAAACTGTTTGAATAGACACTCCTGGGTGTTTGTTTTTATTTTGTTTTTTCAAAAATTGCAACCTTTACGATTTGCTAATTGGGTTAATTCTAGAGCTGCAACTATCGAATATTTTTGGAATCGAGTATTCTGTCGATTATATCATCGATTAATCGAGTAATCGGATAAATCACACTTTTTTGTTTTTATACAACTATATCAATAGTGTGTAACGCAACATGAAAGGCCTCTTAAAATGAGCAAGCAATTGCTGTTATTCCTCACAAAAAAGGTTTTTATTTAAAGTCAACATTTTTTTTAAACAAGTGTAAAACCTTTGGCTTATTGGCTTATAAAACAGGAGTTTTCTAAGTGACAACGTTAATCCTTTAACTAGCCTAATTAATAAGCTAAATATAGAACTAGCGAACACATAAGTGTTCGTAAACGTCGGTAAAATATTTCCTTTCTCTGATATTGGAATTGATGCCAGCGGTTCTAGATTAAATCAGATTTTTGGTAAAAGTAGAACAACGAACTAGAGCGTTTCTGATATGGGAACACCGAGTGTGTGCGTGTGTCTGTGTATACGTGAGGAAGGGAGCGATTTGAGTGAGATCATTTGCTCTCTTGCTGCTCATTATGCCTCGTTACTATCGACTCATAACACAGGTTACAAATAATTACAAATACTGTACATTCTAATAGGCGTTACTTTTCATTTCAGTTAGCAATCGTAAAAGTATATTACCTCGTAGATTCTCCGACTCCGCTTAGAGAAGTACAGTTCACGCTTTAAGTTTCGCTTTAAGTGCTGCAGCATTGAAGACGTACTGTTGTGGTACATCAGGTTGGCTTTGCCAGTGCA
Source organism: Odontamblyopus lacepedii (assembly GCA_034769755.1). Taxonomy (NCBI): domain Eukaryota; kingdom Metazoa; phylum Chordata; class Actinopteri; order Gobiiformes; family Gobiidae; genus Odontamblyopus; species Odontamblyopus lacepedii. Next base: position 28,748,083 of record CM068356.1, on the reverse strand, counting down.
CACTGGCACCGGCCACATCATTATCTGCCATTTCCACACCGTGGAATAAATCGCGCCGCTTCAAATCTTTGAAATGTACGTCATTGATAACTGTCCGTGTGAAACAGTGATCCCAGACTGGCGCAGCAGTCTACAAAGGAGGAGTGATACGATAGCAGAGACATTTTAAATAAATTGACTTTGGTGACATGAATTAAACGAAGCCTCGAGGCAAAGAATTTGCCCCGAATATTTTTTGTAATCGAATTATCCGAGTTACTCGAGTAATCGTTTCAGCCCTAGTTAATTCAAAATGTTACTTCGATAAAATTGGGATTCATCTTCATCATCAGCCTTAAATTTCTAGAATGAAATCACCACCTTTAGACGGTATAGTGAAATCATAATTTACATCAACAGTCCTGGTTCATTCTTGGTGGACATTAACATTTCCACGGAGACATGAAAGTGACAGACCCTCCACCAGTAGTTTTACACAGTTCATTTTTAACTGAATCAATTCCATTAAGCAGACTACAATCTGATCATGGTAATGGTATAATGGTAAAGTCATTTAATTCAAGGTGAAAGTTATTTGGTGGGATTCATCATGTGTTTGTCTATTGCTTTGCCTTGAATGTTCCGCAGTCTGGCATTTAAGACCAAATGTGCCTCTACTGTAGATTTAGTTTAGTTCCAGACAGTGGGAGGTGGTCTGGCTGATTGCGCAGAAATAAAAACAGTATAAATTCCTCTCTGTTCTGAGTCACTGTTCTCAGGTCAGCTCTGCAGGGATTTATATTTCATGGCATGATTTCTCTACTTGTTCATTTTGTTTTGTGTTAGTCTGTGTAGCACCAATTCAAATCCACCCACATGTTGTGTGTCTGAGTGCTGCTAATGGGATGTGAGTGAGAACAGGTGACACAGGAATAAGCACTGCTCAGTATTAACTCTTAAAATCCAAGTGCTACATTAAAGGGCCCATATTATTCTATTTTATGATCTATGTTATAATGTTGTTTCTTCATCACAATGTACCCAGAGTACCCAGAGTTCATATACTTTTAACAAACAAATCCTGTATAGTTAGGATGAAATTTTCTCTCATGCTGAAAAGACTTGATGTAATGTGTAAACCTGTAATTAACAGGTTTTTAAAATTCCATACAGAGTCACCTTTTTGAATCATTTGAATGATTTCAGACCTGGAATTGCCCATCTCTATCGAAATAAAGGTAAAATGCAGCTGTTAACTTGAAAACTACCACTATATGACAAGGTGAAATAGAACATTTGGAGATTTATGATGTACAGAAACTACTCATAAAAGGTTAGTTAAACTTGTGTGAATGAAACAAAACACAACTTCAGGTTTATTTTTGACAAGGTAACATTATATCAAAGCGTAAAGCTCACAGGAGTCAGTTTTGGGTAATTCTGCTTGATTTTAACATTGCATAAATCAGGGAGTGACAGGTTGATACCTTGAAAAACATGTTTTGTTACTGTTGGCAGGATTGCCTCTCCGCAGATCTGACCTGGCGACAATAACATCTCTATAGTAACAAGCAGGTGGTGGCACCAAAAAAGTTAAACTGAGTCAAATGATCCATTACAGGTATTTCTATTGCCCATAAATACCTTGAAAACCATGCATTCTACTACTGTGAGTGGGGTCCCCTCTCTACAGATCTGACCTGTATCTTGGCTTGGTGGAGTCATCTGCTTGCTGCCTCCATGGAAATAGATACATTTAATGCCATACTGTGGAAAATTCCAGGCAATAGACAAGAGGAAAAATTATAAAGTCCTATAAGTTTTTCATTACTATCAATCAACCCAATCTCCAAAACCTCCAAGTCTTATACCTTGAGATGTGACTGTAAAATTTGACTGTAAAACCTTCTATATGACAGGCTTACAGAATGTCCCCCATTAAAGTCACGTTATCTGCAGTTTCCTCGGAGACTTGATGTCTGATCCCGACAGTGGATTTGTCTGAGCGAACTTGTGCTTAGACTTTGCACTTTTTGGTCAAACTTTGAGAAAATATAAGCAACAGTAGCAATATATGTTTACTCCTCTCCCCATAGCATCATATATCTAGCTGCTATCACTGTCTCCTTGTATCTCTGTAGAGCTCATTATAAAGACAGACTGACTCAAGACGCAGAGATACCAAAGAAATACTGCTTTTGTTCCTTGTTTGTTTGAGATCTTGTGGTTTGATGTCTTAAAAATATATATTTGCAGTCTATATTGTGTAAGGCAGTTGTAGATATGCATTGATTGAATTATGATGTTTCGGTTTATCCACAAGAGGGAGCCCTATTCCCAGAGATGACATGTGCGGCTTGGTATCTGGACAGCAAACTTATTTATGGTAGTGATAACAGGGTAATAAACTGGACTGGACTGAAACTTAAGCAAAAGCAACAATAAAACAACATAAAAGTTTGTTGGTCTCAAATGTTCCACAGTATAGCATTAAACATGTATTGCTGGGTTTTAGATGATATTGTACACACCAGTAATAGTGAAAACAGATGGGTGGCAGCTAAAATAAATTGTCAAAATGCAGATTTTTGTTGTAATGCAGTGGGTACTTGAGTCATTGGAATGATCAGGTTCAACATTTGTGGATTTACCTTTTGGATTATGCTCTTATTGGATTTTGAATTATGTTCATATTGGATTTTGGATTACGTTCATATTGGATTTTGGATTATGCTCATATTGATTACAGGCTCCTCAAAATGTGTTGTTTAATCCATTTTGTATTTGTTCTTGTGTTTTCACATAATCTTAAAACTTTTTTGGCTGTATTTGCTAATGTCTGCATTGTCACCATGGTCACTTCTAAACTTTCTGCCATACACATACATGTAAAACACCCCCAGCATGATGCCACTGCAAAGTTTCAATAGGGAAAGCTGGAACATTCTAGAAACTGAAACTCACCAATATTTTACAGTGGATTATAGTGGTGAGTTAAAGAATAGAAAGATGCCTGATGGTGACACATTTTAGTTCTACAGAGATAGTTATGTTTAATGCCATACTGTGGAACATTCCTTTCTACGTAAAGCAATTACAGGTAACCAGGCCTCTCCACTAGAAAAGTTACACTGTGCACGAAAGAAAAAACAAGGACTTTTGCAAGGGGTGAAAAGGGGTGAAAAGTAGTTTTAATATTTAGAAGTTTTCATCTAATTATCTCTTCCTTCTATTGTTTTTCAGGGATTTGAAGACCCTAAGGACAAGTGAGTACCCTTTTATTGCTTTATTTGGACATTGCGTCTCACATAAACTCACAAAGGAGTTTTAAACCAGCGTCCATCTCAGAAACTCGATAAAATGCATTCACCCTGAGGAGTAGTTACTGTAAAAACAAGTCAGAAGGCAATGGAACATATTGTCTTTTATTTCTGCAGTCTTAAAATGAACCCGAGACTGCTGATGCTGTTTTCGTTTAATTAGACTTCTGCATTATCTTCAAAGCAGTAACACAGCACAGATGTTTAATATGCATTGTTGAGCACTGTTGTTTCCTAAAAAAAAGGTGAAATTGTTAAAAAAGGCTTTGTCGGGAGAACGTACAACTAAATAGAAAATATAGACACTACAGAGAGTGCTAAAAGTTTGAGAAAAAAATAAACTTGGGGAAAACAGTTGAAAGGTTTACAGTGGTCCTCGCTTACCGTTTGCATTTGAAACTGTTTTATTATTTACTGTAATGGCTTCCAGATTACCATACAATAAAATGGCTAGTGCTATAATGAGATGAGACGGAACCTAGTGGACTTATTTTGACCCTAAGAACTGCCTATACAGGGGCAAGACACATTTTTCACAGATACATTGGAAAAAATCATGAACAAAGTTTTTAACATATCATTTAAAATCAAATATGAATCTAGTTTTGGTTTACTTACCGTGTCTGATTATCTGTATTTGTGCTTTTGTATCTTCTAGACACTTTATCTTCAGGAACACTCAGGAGAACATGAACCCGGAGGACGAGGTGGATGAGTTTTTGGGCAGAGCCATCGACGCGCGGAGCATTGACCGCCTCCGATCAGAACACGTCAAGAAGTTCCTCCTGACCTTCAGAGAGCCAGACCTGGAGAAGAAGGTAACCGTAGTGATGGGCTATGATTAAAGCGGTTCTATGTAACTTTTACATGACATTAAACGTGGCTATCTAGTGTCACCAGGCCAAGTTACAAGTCAGATCTGTGGAGAGGCTTTACATTATAAAATAAAATGAATGTAAGACTGGTATGATTAATACTGCGGAACATTCCAAGCAAAGTAAAAACATCTCCATGGAGACACGTAAATGGCAACCAGTGAAGTTCCAGTATATAGTGTATCTTTAATGTTAACTTTTTTACCTTAACAGGTAATTGTAAGCATTAAGTGGTGCAGTCAGTTAATTATTAGCCTTTGGAATGGAAAGTTGTTGATTCCTATTCAAGCACATACTGTTTTTGTGTCTCTGGGCCTCCATAATTAAAGGAGCACTATGTAACTTTTATGCTTTGTCTAGAATATTCTAAAGGTTGGCATTCAATTTACAGTATTTATTTAAACAGAGACAGGTGACATCACTAGGCCTAGTTACAGGTCAGATCTATGGAGAGGCAACCCTACTAACAGTTAGAATGCTAGTTTCTTCAAAGTATTTTTACGCAAACAACAATGCCATATGTAAAATTTCAAGTAAAGGAACAACATCTCCATGGAAACTAGCAAATGGCAAACCCCCCGTAGTAATTTTACATTGTGCATCTTTAACTTAAATACTTTATCTAATCTGGTAATATTATTTTGAAATGTCAAAATTCCTCAGCATGGTGGGATGAGAAAAAAGGCATAGTCATATTTGTCTATAAACTCGAGGGTTGCTGGTTCAGTTTCCTATCAAGCACATACTGTTGTGTCTCTGAGCAGGACACATCACCTCCATAAATGAATAATTAACCTATGTTTTTCTCCAATTTATTTTTCACATCTTTTAAACTACATTTCCCATTCAATTCAACTACATTCAATTTCTGCACACTATCCTACCCAATACACAAGCAATTACCTTATATGTGACCACAGTTTGCAGCTATAGGAGCACATAATTGGTTGTGACAGGCCAATTTCCTGTCTGCACAGCGCTCCCTCCTCTCGTCTCCAGGGGGGGTCACTCAAACTAAAGAGCAGAGGAGACAGAGGAGGAAGAGGAGGAGGAGGAGATGGGCAGAGAAAGTAAAATGTTTCAGACAGAGAATGGTCACCGGGGGCAGGATAGATCTGTGATGTTTAAGAAGATATTTTAACTTTTAAGACTTTTCTATCATGGTTTAGGAGGACTTTCAGTTTTTGTTTTAATTTTATGTTTAGTTGTGGTAACAAAGCTACTCCAAAGCAGTTTTATGATTATGTCCATTACAGCCAATGGTAATTACTAAAATACCTCTCTCCTTATCTCTTTTTCTCTGTCTCTCTCCATTCCCTTCTCTCCTCTTTCTTTTTCTACCCCTTCTTTTCTGACACTCTCTCTTTTCCCCGTCTCCTCTCCCTCTTCTCTCTCCCTCCCTTACTATGTTTTTGTTTTTTATCTCTCTCACACACTTACTTCCTCTCTTTCTCCTTCCTCTCTCTTTCTCTGTCTCACTCTACCCCCTCTCTCTTTGCCCTTCCTTCTTCTCCCTCCCTCCTCCTTCTCTTTTTTCAGTACTCTAAACAGGTGGACTCCAGGTTCGGGGCGTACGTGGCCTGTGCTTCTCTCGTCTTTCTCTTCATCTGCTTCATTCAGGTCGTCATTGTTCCACAGTAAGTCCAGTCTAACCCCTGATGAGTACATAAATGTATTTCTTCAGTCTTCATTGCTGCTGAGATAAAACCTGTCAGTCAGTTGGCCTCTTGTTCAGTCCATCCAACCTCTTCATTTTCTTCCGCTTTATCTGGGGCTGTGTCGTGAGCCCAGCAGTCGGAGCAGGGAGGCCCACACTTCCCTTTCCACACGTGCCAGGAGCACTTTCCATCTGGAACAGATTCCCGAGCCACCTCAGCTCCACTCCGTGGAGGAACAGCAGCTCCACTCTGAGCTCCTCACCCTATCTCTAAGGGAATGCCCAGCCACTTAGCAGAAAACTCATTTCGGATGCTTCTCTCCGCTGTCCTTTACCCGAAGCTCATGACCATAGGTGAGGGTGGGAACGTAGACTGACATCAGGACAGCATCATCTGCAAACAGCAGAGATACTGTAGGATCTTGTTCAGTGCCAATGGAAACAGAGTTGTTTTAGAATATTGCATTTATCGCAAATAGCTAAAAATATAAAAAATGTATGTAATCATATCATAAATGTAAGTCTGTGATGTTACCAACTACTGGAGACTGTAGAGGCCACTGAAGGCAGCACACATTTAGATGTAGATGTTTTTGACCAGAAAGGTACAAAATTACCTAGTTTGCATTGTAATGTTATTAAAGCACCATGTACCCTATGTACACGGATTAGCACTTGGACATTGCAGTATCTATTCTCTGTCCACACTGGTTGGTAAGGGAATGCAGTTAAGATTATTTAAGTCTATAATTAACTATAAAAAGGGAAGTAGCTATAAAAATTATTCATCTGTTGTTTATCATCTGTCTCTGTTGTTTCTGTCTGCTCTTGCTCCCTTTCCTCTCTTTTTCTCTCTCTTCCTCTCTTCCCCTTTGTGCATATTAAAACACTTCTGATCTAAGTGTTTGTTTTGTTTCAGCTCCAGTTTGATGGTGGGCTTCTTCGTCACTTGTCTCATTATCCTGACAGCTGTCATGTTCATGTCCACCATCTACTGCTGCTACGGGGTGAGCTATTATTAAAAACTGTAACAATACAATGCTACACAACACATGCATAATAATAGGAGAAGCAAGGAGCAGCTTAATGGTCCTATATTACTCAAAATGTGAGATTCTTGTGAGATTTAAGCCATGTCATAATGTTGGTACCTCCTCAAAAACATATCCAGAGTGGTGGTTACCGGTAGTTTCATTTGAACATGTTTGAATAACCCTTCATTATTAGTCTGTCTACATCTCCAAAGCTAAAAGCTAAAAATGCTCTGTTCCACCTTGTGATGTCGCAGTCTTTCATCTACCCTTTACCTTTTGTTCAGTAGAGATTTGCAATTATCCAAATGATTTTAGTGAAAGGTTCATGGAATTTAAAAATATAGTGCAACACTTCCTGTATTACCACATGAAGTGGACATGAGAAGATCTCAGTGTCTATGACCCCAATTAAAAGTGTGAATGAAACAAAACAATAGTGTAATAAGCGTGGTTTAAAGCCTGGAGACTTTAAATAGGCTTTGAAGGAAAATAATGCATCGATCTTTCTGATATTTTATGCAAGAAATGCCTTTTTGTGTCTTTGATTTAGAGTGATATTGTGAAAGTCGTGTATATTTTACAAACCGGTATTACTGGTCTGATGCATTGCTGGGCATTTGACTTTTGTCTTGAATTAATAATCTAAACCAAAACTAAACCACACATTTTCATAAAGTGATGGTAGTTGATGCTTATTATATGGAAGGCCAAGAGTGGTCTTGTTTTTGTGTTTTTGGGTAAGACACATAGCAATAATATAAGATCACTGTTTGTTCCTCCAGCTGTTCCCGACCCCTCTCCAGACTGTGTCCAAGAGGATCGTCCAATCTAGACTCAAGAGCACTTTAGTGGGAGTCTTCACCATCGTCCTGGTTTTTCTCTCGGCTTTCATCAACATCGTATGTACATTTAAACTAGTCAGTGACCTGCTGTCATATTATTGTTGTGTGACTGCTGCACAATCACTTGTTTTGTTATGGAAGTAACTAAGGTATTCTGAATTCTGGATGGCCACCAGGGGGCGGCGCTGTACATGCACAGTTTGAGTAGAAATACAGCAGAGTGACACCTGTGGCCCCGAAAGACACCCCAGACACAATATATTCCTTTGTCAGCACCACCCTCTGGCCTCCCTCCCCCCTGCTGTTCCCATGACCTGCGCAGATGTATCCCTCCCTCCTTCTCTCTCTTCACTCGTTTCTCTATTTCTTTGTCTTGTTCATGTATTAAATCTCTCTCTCTTCTCTCGCTCTGTAATTCACCTGCAGCCCCCATGATCTCTGCAGTTGTATCGTTTCCTGTCTCTCCCCTCTCTCTGCTCCCTCTCTCTCTGTCTCTTGTTCATTTCTCTCTTCTCTCTGTCATTCACCTGCAGCCCTCATGACCTGCACGGTTGTATCGTCTCCTCTCTCTCCCCTCCCTCTTTCTCTTGTTCGTCTCTCTCCTCTTTCTAGTTCACCTGCAGCCACCATGACCTCTGCAGTTGTATCATCTTCTCTCACTCCCTCCCCTCTCTGTCTTTGTCCTGTTCATGTGGTTCATGTATTAAATCTCTCTCCTCTCTCTCTGTAGTTCACCTGCAGCACTCATGACCTGCGCGGTTGTATCGTCTCAGAGTTGAACATTTCGTGGGACAGTGTTGGCCCGTGTCACCCTCAGCTTCTAAACCTGAGTCTGGACTCAGAGCAGAGCCCCTGTGCACAGCCAGGCTCTACTGTCTGCAGCTTCCCTGAGGTACGGAGCACATTATATTCAACTTCACACAACTTCTATACAAGTAGATACACTGCTACAGTTCCCAGCTCCGACTATACAGATGTTGCATCTTTGGGCAAGACCCTTCATCCATTTTACAGATGTGTACTTGGACTACACCATGATTTATTTCTGTTTCTAAAACAGTAATTAAATTAAATTGTAGTAGTTGTAGTAGTCATTGCAGTAGTAGTAGTTGCGTTAGTTGTAATAGTCACGGTAACCATAGTAGTATTGACCCCTTTATTTCCTCTCTCTTGCAGTACTTTATCATTTTTCATGGCCGATGCTATTAAGAGTCCAGAGAAGCTGATGGTCATTGTGTCAAATGATGTAATTTAAATGTACTATAATCTCACCCACAGCCCTGTTTTACTACAAACCTCTGAAAGAGAACTGTAGTCATGTTTTTTGCTGTTATATCTTACCAATAAAGTGTTCAAATAAAGCGTTACACATGCCATTTAAGCACCAGTAGTAGTAATAGTAGTAGTAGTAGTAGTAGTAGTAATAGTAGTACAAGTATTAAACCTTCTATCTCCTCTCTCGTACAGTACTTCACTCTGTGCGTCCTCCTGAGCCTGCTGGCCTGCTCAGTCTTCCTGCAGGTGTCCAGTATTGGGAAGCTGAGTCTGATGCTGGTCATTGAGCTTCTGTATGTCCTGGTGCTGGAGGTGCCTTCAGTCAGTCTGTTTGACAACCAGGACCTGCTCATCATGGCCAACGCTGTCAACAGCATGTACGCCTACTAAAATCACTTCAAATTAATATAATGCATGCATTTGTATCCACTAGGGCTGTCAAAAGTATCAAAAATCACATACAAGTCTATACTAAAACTACCATCGAAATTAGATACTTATTTGAGCAGGTATTGACACAAAAAAAGTCACATTCACAGGACAGAAATGAACCTTTCGTGAATAGCTGGAATAGCTGTTGAAAATCACATTCTGTTGTCTAAAGAAAGATTTTTTTTATGATCATGGTGGTGTGGTATCGGAATCGGTGTTGAGTATCAAGTTTGACTTTTAAAATTTAGTATCCTATTGTGACAACGCTAGATGAAGGCTACTACTATTTGCAAATAACGTAAACTTAAATGATTTCAAACATCTTAATAAAAAAATACTTAATAAAAAACAAATGATTTGACATTATTTGAACAGATGATGATAATGTTTTTATTTTCTTTTTTCACAGAAACACCACAAGCTCAAGGTGAGAGTCCTTTTCCTCACATTAACCTTCTTTACCAGTGGCACAAATGAACCATACTGATGTACAGGCAACAGATGCTAAAGCTAATGACTGTTAAGAGCTGTTTCAAATCACCACCATTTCACTAAATACTTCATATGGCAAATTTTGGCTGTAAGGTTAATGTGAAACGAAACATTGCAACTAAACATTTACGCACAATTAAAGACGCATTATGCAACTTTTCTGGTGGATGCTCTGCCACCTGCTTGTCTCTTTCAAAGTGTTTTCATTTAGCCTGAAATGTTTCACAGTGTAACATTAATATTTTTAATGTTGTCATGTTTTAATTTACTCCAAACATTCTACATTTCAAGCATTCGAACTAAGTGTGGTCACTGGTTCACAGATCTGACATAACAAGGTCATACTGTGGAACATTTCCAGCAAACCAATAACATTGCCATGGAGACAAGAAGGTTGTGGACCACCAGAAAAGTTTCACAGTGCATGACTAAAACAACGATAGTATAATTTCTTTGCTATGTTACCAGCCTTATCAGATCAAACCTTCTGAATTAAAAACTTATGTTAAAGCTGGAGTCCATGATTTTCACATCATGGAAGTGGGAAGTACTAGTAGTTATTTAAATCTTTCTAACTTATTCCTAGCGCTCACAACCCCGTTTTAGTAATATCCACATGCATTCATTTTTGTGTGTGCACACATCTTTTAAGATCGCTAAGTGAAACTGATGTGGACCGCCCAAATGTAGTCAGTCAGAGTTCTACTTTTGGTGCTTACTTCCAGGTTCACAAAAAAAAATCTCTGTACCCCAGCTTTGATGTGGTATTTATTTATCCTATAAATGCAAATTCCAGTGATTTTGCTCATATTACTGTATTTTACCTAGAGTTGTGTTTTGTTTCATTCACACATGTTTAGCACACAAACCCTGTGTATTTGAGTTCTTACCTTTGTGCCACATTGTGATGTCATGTGGTAATGCAGGAAGTGCATGACATCAGCAGTTTGAGATCAGTAGCTTTGGAGATATAGGCAAACTAATAATAAAGTGTTAGTCAAACATGTGTGAATGAAAAATACAACTCCAGGTATGTTTATGAGGAGGTAACAACATTATAACATGGATCAGTCAAAATGATCTAGCCATCTCCACTGAATACATGTTTTCCACCCATTATAACCTGTATACTTGTGTGTTTGCAGCTGTGTGGTGGACTTGAAGGTCCCTCTGAAGATCATAACTCCTGTAGTGATCACTGTGTTTGTACTGGCACTGTATCTGCACGCTCAGCAGGTCGAGTCCACAGCCAGACTAGACTTTCTATGGAAACTACAGGTCAGAGAAAAGATGGTTTGCAAATAAGTAAATGGTAATCTGAAATAAAAGCATTTTCTCTTTTAATAATATTACTCAAATTGAAACAAAAAATCTATCCTTAATAGATCTTTTTGTGTTGACCCTAAGTCCATGAAAGTTTTACAAAAGAACATGCATCAGGTGACACGTAAAATAATGAAAATACTTACTATAAGAAAACAAATTATATGCTGCTTTAATTAAGAAATAAATATTGGTGGATCATTTTACTCAAATCTACTCAAATACTCCTAATCAAAAGGGTTTTTTTGTTTTTTTGTTTACAACTCTCTGCATTCTATGTACATTCAGAAAACATCAAATATATGATGAAGATATATGGAATTATGTAGCAAAGACATGTTTAATCTGCAACATGTATGTATAAAAATTTTTGAATTGCCAACATTTTTATTCCAGTGACTTAGCTCTGACTTTGTTTTCAGGCCACAGAGGAGAAGGAGGAGATGGAGGAGCTTCAGGCTTATAACCGCCGTCTGCTCCACAACATTTTACCTAAAGACGTGGCAGCTCACTTCCTCCAGAGAGAGCGACGGAATGACGAACTGTATTACCAGTCCTGTGAATGTGTCGCGGTTATGTTCGCCTCCATCAGTAACTTCTCTGAGTTTTATGTGGAGCTGGAGGCCAATAATGAAGGAGTGGAGTGTCTGAGGCTGCTCAATGAGATCATCGCAGACTTTGACGAGGTAGGACAATTATAAAACGTATATATTCTATTGTCCGTGCTGGGAAGTAACTAAATACCAGTGGTGGAAAGAGTACACAAGCAAAAGCACAGTTACATCACTATAAATGTCACAAGTAGATGTACTGCTTCCAAAATTGTACTTAAGAAAAAGTTTTAATACACATTTCAATTTTTAACATATACAAACAGTTTGGGGGCAAGGGAACCTCTAACTCAACATGAAGATCGATCTCACAGGTTTTACATGTTCAGTCCATGTAGACCTCATTTAGTAAAACATTTTCCGTTGCACCCTCAGTAAGAAAGAACCCTTTTCCATTGTATAAATCTTTTGTACAATGTCTGTCCAGTTCTCAGTTGTTGGTCACTCAGGTTTCAGCCATTTCCTCATTACTGCCTTTTTACTTGCAGCAACAGGATGTAGAGTCATTTCTTATCCTTATTATTAAAGCCATTTAGTCCTATGTTACCCAGACACAAGCCATCAAATGACAGGGAACAAAACAAATTAAAAAAAAAACATTGATGTTGATGAATCTCTGACCAATATTTTTGTATAAACACTCATTTCCCTCAAAATATGGAAATGATTTCTGCTCCCTGATCCATTCTGAACTGGTGTTATGAAAGATCTCATTATATTTTTCCAAAAATGTGAGTCCGTCGAGGCCCACTGTATTTGGCACACAAGCTTCCCTCTTTTTCCCAATTAGAGCCGCGGATTGGGACGATAGGGCAATTGCGGTACTCAGTTACAAGTACAAGTACATGTTTAAAAATCTACTCAAAAATGTACACTCACCTAAAAATCTACTCAATTACAGTAACGTGAGTATTCGTAATTTGTTACTTTCCACCCTTGCTAAATACAAACTGAAAATACTTATTCTAGAATGTGATTTTGTCGCACAGAAATCAGCATTTTAACAATATAAACTTTGCTGCCCCCCATTTGTATTAAATATTACTAGCTTCTCCCATCTGTATTAAATATTATTAGCTTATTATCAGTAACCCAGCAACAGAATACTAATTTACTTTCCTAAAATCACAGGAATACACAGCGGTACATGGGGGTATCCAAACTAAAGCCTGAATAATGGATCATACACACATTTATAGACACCTGCACACAAACATGCAGCCTGTTCATGGGTTTAAGGCATACGGATTAACTCCTGATCTGAAGGATTAGGCAGCTGTCGCTCTTTTTATAGCAGTAGTGTAATTAAAATCAAACTATATCTTGTGAATGGGACTTGAGCTGCAAGATAAATAGCAATCAAACTGAAACTGCAATTTGAATGGACGCGATTATCAAATTACAACGGCTGCAAATTTGTAAGTACTAGAATCTCCTCCACAAACAAAACTCTCCTGTCTCATTCTGCTTAAAATGACTAGTTTAGATCAGTTCAAACAAGTTCTGAAATGTGACTCTTGTAGACCTATTAGTTTGTCACTTCATATTTCAGGCTTTTGGTAAAGTCTTTGCATTTTAAATCAGAATCCTATTACTGAAACATGAATTGCAAATTTAATCACAATTTCAGTGCTTGTCAGAATTTTTCCCCTAAATCTTTCAGCCCCAGATGAGCAAAGTTCTCACTAAATACTTCAAATCAGCCAGGAATCATTTGCCTGAAACCCATGAATTGATACTTTGCAAGATGTTGGGGGTGTTCTGCCTTTATGCATATGGTAGAAAGTTCAGCAGTTACCATGGTGACACAATACACCAACTACCAAAACAGATCCTGTTTAGGTGTTTGGTGTGAGAGTGACTAACTGAAAAACCGTTGGCTCATGCCCATCTCACCTGTTGTAGGTTCAGCTAAGCCAGATCTTTCTGGTCAGATTGTGTCAAAACTAGTAACAGAGCTTCAGACAGAGCAGTACCTCCAGTTAGCATCACACCCCCAGGAAATGGAATGGCAATAACATCATCTGCAAAATATCAAAATCAAATCTATGATATCCTGTAAACTTTTTCTTTCTGTTCTGTCCCTTGATTTCCTGTGTAGATCATCAGTGAGGAGCAGTTCCGTCAGCTGGAGAAGATAAAGACGATTGGCTCCACGTACATGGCCGCCTCTGGTTTGAATGACTCCACGTACGATAAAACTGGACGCTCTCACATCAGAGCTCTGGCCGACTACGCCATGAGACTCATGGACCAGATGAAGTACATCAACGAGCACTCCTTCAACAACTTCAAGATGAAAATAGGTACAAGAGAAATATAACTGATCATATTGTGGACAAGAACAATATTTTACTTTAATAAGAATAATTTAGTAAATGGATTGGATTTACTTAGCAAGAACTAATGAAGCGCTAATTTAGGACTCAGCTACGTGTAAATAGGACTAAAATAGACATTGTTTCTCTTAACAGTCAGTTGTTTTATTTGAAATTCTAGAAATATGTTGGATATTATTTTTACTGCTATGTACTAGTATGTACATACATAATATTTTATTCGTTTTGACATGTGAGTTGTGATTTGTTTGCTCCCAGGTCTAAACATTGGTCCAGTGGTGGCTGGGGTGATCGGAGCCAGAAAACCTCAGTACGACATTTGGGGAAACACAGTGAATGTGGCCAGTCGAATGGACAGCACAGGGGTCCCAGAGAGGATACAGGTACATACTGCTACTGCTACTGCTATTATTATTATTACAACTACTACTACTGCTACTACTAGTGCTACTACTACTGCTACTACTTCTACTACTACTACTACTACTACTACTACTACTACTACTACTACTACTGCTTCAATACAAGAGCTACTACTAGTACTACCACTATTGCTACTATTATTAGGCATGGCAAGGCAAATGTGTTTATATAGCACAATTTATACACAAAGTAATTCAAAATGCTCTACAGTATAAGAAGGACATTAAAATCACAATTCAAACAAATCAAAACATAAATAATCATAAAATTATCATTAAAAAAGAAAAGTACTGAATTTAAAACTAAAACTAAAAAAGTAACTAAACAGAAGTGTTTTGAGCCTAGATTTACTACTGTACTACTACTGCTACTACTACTATTACTACTAGGCTTACTTAAATTAATGCCATAGTATGAAACATTACAAGAATGTCACGTAGCATACAAACTTGGAAAGTCAAAAACACCACTTTTTGTATGTTGTTTCTGAAAATTACCACATAGGCTTTGGTCAGTGTACAAACATTAAAACGATAGAGCATAAATTACTACAGAAGTAATCAAACTAGATCAAGATAATGCATATTCTGCTGTATTCTCTTATTGAATGTATTCTATTGGCTTCACTTCACACATGGGCGCCTATGGGCTCCATCAACGTAATGAAAAATGCTAATTACATCTGCCCTTATGAGCTGTTCTCTATCAGATGTGAAGTCATTATAGACCCAGTAAATCAGTTGAACTCAAATGGAAAGCCTTAAATTGGACCTATACAGTATTTCTATAGAGCAAAGGCGTTGAAAAATACAATGAAATACGCAAGATAAGCTGCAGTGACGTTAAAGGGCCGGGAGCTAATTCTAGGATGAATAAGGCAGGTGAATAATAGGGAACAACAATGGGACAGTCAAATAGGATAGAGAGCTTATATTTTCTACTGCAAACACTAATACACATGAATATTATATAGTAGACATTTTGCATTAACTAAATCTGAAAGCATATTTTCAGTCTACATTTGGAAACTAAATCGGAGGTTCTTACATTTTTCAGCATCCATCAAAACAGCCAATAATAAAATAAAAGTCATATCACTTTTTTAAATGAATTTTAGGGACAGGACTCAAAAAAGTTAAGATGAGAGATAGAATGAGATAAAATGAGAATGAGACCAGATAAAATGTATATGCACATAGGTGTTAATTTTGCATTATTTGTCAATATATATTTTTCACAGTACTATATCAGTGAAGTAGTTGCAGTAAATTATTTGAACAACTGAATATATTGACAATTTATGCCAACATACAAAAATACATTATAGCATTGGTTCTCAAACTGTGGTAGGCGTACTATTGAATTAGAGACAAATCTTAAACACCCCCCTTTTAGAACTATCATATATGTGGTTTAATTTTATTTTAGACCATTTTAGTCTCAATAAATTAAGTCCTGAAATTGATACTTTGCAGCTGATGTCATGAACATTCCCTATGGTGATGCTAACTGTAAGCACGCTCTGTCTGAGGCTTTGTTAGACTTTAATCTGAGCTTTATTGTCATAAAATCTGACCATAAAGTTGGAATGTTGGACATAGTTGGAACTGCAACAGATGAGCTGATTTTGTACTGTTAAACAAGCCCCTCTCACATAACCATGAACCATGAACACTCGTATTGATCACAGGCTTCTGAAAATGTGTCGTTTAAACCCATTTAGTGTTTTTTCTTGACTTTTCAGACCATCTTAAAACTTTTTTGACTGTGTTTGAGAATGCATTTGCGTCTGATCTCTTTTTCGTCTTCGTATAGGTCACTACAGATCTGTACCAGGTTTTAAGTTCCTATAACTACACATTGGAGTACAGAGGAATCGTCACCGTCAAAGGCAAAGGCGATATGATGACTTATTTTCTCACCGGGGGACCACCGAACAGCTAACCCACGCTAACAGACCTATGCTAACTCCACTTTCTATGGGTTTAACATTGAACAAGATGGACCAATGTAACACACAGCAACTTCTGGACTCTTTTTGCTGCGAACGTTACCAAAATGGCAACTTTTTGGATGTAATTTTTCATTTTAAAACTTTCAAAGAAGGACTATAATACGTGGAAGTGGACATTTTTGAGACCAAAGATACAAATCTTCTATTGGAGAAATCATATACTTTGTTATGGGCCCAGAAAGGACAATACAAACTTATTCCAATGTGTTTTAAAGCTCTTATTTTGAAAGGCTGCACATGTTTACTTCCTGTTTGTCGGCAGCGCTATAAAAGGATGTCAGAAGAGCTTTTTTACACTTGTTTTTTTGTATTTTAACGCCACCAAATTGTCTGAAGCTGAAGATATTTTAAAACTAGTCTATATTTTGTACATTATTATATTTGAGAGAGCTATCTTTAAACACCAATGCGTATTCAGATTGTACAGTCTATGGTCCTCTCTTTTGGGATGTTTTCCAACTTTTCCTGGTGGTAATTACAGATAATATTTGACACTTTTTGAATCACTTCTAGTCTGATAATGTGGGGTTAATGTTGCGTTCATGTGGTCCAAAGGTGAAGCCAGTGTTCCATTTTCTAAAGCTCTACTGTGTAATTTTTCTGGTATGGGTCATGCCACCTGTTTGTCTCCTTGGAATGTATTACTGTGCCTGGAACATTCCACAGTTTGGCATTTATCTAGCATTTATTCAAATACGTGTGTTTTTATTACTCAAAAGTACCGTGCAAACCATGTATTCTTACCGCTTACTGCTTAGATCTAATTTGTAACTTTGCCAAGGCACCAAATGCTTATCTCCATGGAGATAATTAAGTTTATTGGCATACTGTTGAACATTCCAGGCAAAGCCAAATCTACATTACGATAAATAAGCAGGCCTACACCAGAAAAGTTACAGAGTGCACCCTCAGAAATAAATATATCATCACAATTCTGCATTATGAAATTAGAGATGCACTAATCCAATGCTGGTATCAGATATCGGCGCTGATACTGAATAAATTGCTGAATCTGATATCAGCTTCTAAATATCGGTTCAGCTGATTTATATGCACATATAAATTGATGCTTACTGGTCGGAGTCGGCCCAGAAAGTCTATAATGTTTGAATATTTGAATATTTCTACAAACTTGTTATGTCGTCACTGGAGGGATAAATAAGAGTTACACTTTTGGATCAGTTTTGTCTTACTTTATTTTTGTTTAAAGGAAATAAATGCTATTTTCAGTCTCTGCACTGGTATCGGTTGATACCAGCAGATCGATACTTAAAGCCATAGTATCAAAATTGGTATCAAAACTGAAAAAGCTGGACCGTTGCATCCCTATGTTAAATATACATGCTCTAACCATAACTGTGGGTTTCAGAGCCCGTTGTCATAGCAATTAGCAATTCAAAACAAAGTAATATATGTTTTGAATGGGCAGGCCTTTAAATATCACTTAAATTATCACTTAAAAACAGGAACCTGAAACAAATGAAAATACTTATAATATTCTAGTGACAGATAATTGAAATCATGCCATAGAACTGGAAAATACTACACCCAGGGACCACATAAATGCATCATAATGATCCCATGAAGATTATTAGAGTCACACTGATGTTTTTGCACTGCAGTGTCCTATATCCGTACACAACTCTTTCTCCTCCACTCTCTCCCTCTCTTTCTCTCCCTCCTCTCCTCCCTTCTTCCTCTCTTACTCCCTTTCTCTCCCCATGTAATCAGATGGTACGACCCTTTGAATGTCTGTGATCCGCGAGGCCTTTCTCGTCTTCTAGGGGTTCAAATTCGATGCTTGTTTTTCGTTTTATTGCAGTATTAGACAGCTCAGCATGATCCAGTTTCATTACCCATTTAGCCATAACAATAATAATAATAATTTAGAGAAATGGTTTGTTTTCAGATGGTAATATCTCAAAGGAAATATCGTTGGGTTTCAGATGGCATCACATTATAGGCTGATCATATTTAGTACAAATGGGGGGCAGCTAAAATTAATATTGTTAAACTGCAGATTTTTGTCATAATAGAGTGAGTACTTGGGTCTCGTCAGGAATATAAATGATCAGGTTCAACATTTGTACATTTACCCTTTTGATATTTCAAGGCAAAACAATGTAATCAATAGGGAAAACAGTCTCTTACCCCCATCTGGAAATATGACATCGTCACATTGCAGAATCTGAAAACCACCGATTGTTATGTTGTCCTCAAACATCAAGACAAGATCCATTTTTTGACTCATAACTGATATTGGTAACATATCCAACTGTGACTGATAATTTAAAAATCTTATACATTTTAAAGGTGCACTATGTAACTTAACTGGTTTAGGGTCTACCACCTCATTGTTGCCATGGAGAAGGTATTGCTTTGCCCGGGATGTTCACTAATATGGCATTAAATTGACTCTTGTTAGTTTTAAGCCATGTTAGAACGTTGTTAGTTCCTAAAAACATACTTGGAGTTGTGTTTTATTTAATTCACACATTTGAATATTTTTTCTTTTTTGGGCCATTTACACCTCCAAAACTCATAATGCTCTGTGCCACCTTGTGATCTCATGAAGTAGTTTGCAGGTTTCTCCTACTGAAAAAATGGTAAAAAGTAGTGACTTTTTACATTTTATTCAGTAAAGACAAGGAATTACAGAGTTGAAATTATCCAAATGATTCTAGTGAAGGTGTATGGAGTTTAAAAACAGAGTGGAGAACATCACATAACTCCAGGTTTGTTTGTTTTTTTGATGAGGAAACATTTTAACAGATCAGAAAATTGCGTAAAACTCTTAAACTGATTAAACTCCATTGAGACACGTAGATGACACCACCAGGAACTTCCAAGTTAGATCTGTGAAGAGGCAACACCGCTCACAGTGCAAATGAGTTCACACATTTAAGGTGTTTTTGAACAATAAAAACACATTAACTTCATAAATCCAAAAATAGATCCAAGAGCTTTTAATGCCATACTGTGTAACAAACATTCCAAGCAATGCAATAACATCTCCATGGAGACAAGCAAGTAGTGGACCATTTAAAGTAAAAGTTACAGTCACAAATATAAAGTTGCAAAATATACTTAATATTTGTGTATGATAACTTCTCAGTCCCTTGTAAAATTAGTCATTGGAAAAAGGTTTACACATATTCGGTTAGTCTTGATGTCAGAGGACAAATTTACTTCTTTAAATATTTTCATTTTGCTTCATGGAGTAAGCCTTGGCACTGTTTGTTTGCTACTGTCTTGTTTCTTGAAGGTAAAGTACTGTACAAATGCACTAAAGGTTTCTATGTATTTGTTCATATGATGCCACCCGATGCTGACCACTGCTGTTTACGCTGACATTCAAGTCACAATGTTTTTCATTTCAGGCACAACAAGAAAAAAAAGTTGGTTAGATTTGTAATTTTTCAGTCAGAAACCTCACAAAGCTTCATTTTTTAAGGTCAAATAAACAAACCACTCAGATGTTTCACAAATAAATCAGCTTGACTGTGTTTCTCACTCAAATATTTATATGGGCTCAAAGTAATACATTTAGTTTGTAGGTCAAATAGGATGGTAATATAGAATCAGACTGGCTAAAATGGATTTGAAAAGTACATTTCAAACACATTTGAGGCACTGTGTAACAGAATGGTTAATGGTATTACAGATGTCAAAATGTTAAATGAATTTTTGTATCTTAGTCATTTATTTTTTAGGTCATAAATGCATCAATTGGTATTATAGATAGCTTTATTTATATATTGTTTTTATCTTACACCAAATTTGAAAGTGGAAAATCTTTATTGAAATGAATGTTTATTAGGATATTAGGTTTATTAGGAAATTAATGGTTATTTGGATCACTTTGTACTGTCTTCAGCTAATTATAGTGTTTTAAACAAAAATACAATACAAAGAGATTTTTTGAGGCAAATACATAGGGAAATTATTTTTAAAGAAATATAGAAAAAATAACCAGATGTGAAGAAATACTAAATGAATGCAATTTAAATCGGTTAATAATGACAACACATCAATTTCCTTTAATAACACATGAAGAAAGACTTAATTATGAATGAACAAATCAGAATGAGTCAGGTTTAGATCATTAAAGGGTTTGGAGTTAGGTTTAAAGGTAATATTATAAGGTAAATTTATAAAGTGTAACCCTTAAATTCAATCTGATCCTATTGAAACTTCAACACTTATACCTGCGATGTCCAACAGGTGGCAGCAGATCCCCACAGCTCCCCCCGGCTCCTGTGTGGTCCCATGTCTGGGTCTGATCAGGGCTGTGTTGATGGAGGAGACAAAATGCTAATGCTCTAATTAGCATCACAACAGTTACCTCATCCATTACTCATCAGTGAGTCTATATTTACACTCACAGACAGGACGGTGTGAGCCAGTGGTACTGAAAGGGCTTAAACATTTAATGTTTCATAGATTTAAATCATTTTAGTAACTTTATATGTAAACATGAGTAGGCTATTGTAATTCTGAACTAGAAATTACACAGTATAGTATTAAAACATATATTGTGCTATTTTCTGATCTATGTTATAATGTTTCCTCATCACAAACATTCCCAAAGCTGTGTTTTGTTTCATTCACGCATGTTTAACACACAAAACTTGCATATTTATTCTTGAGTTCAAACAGAAAACACTTCCACCTTATGATGTCATTGGTAATACTGGAAAGCTCTGCTGTGTTTAAACTCCACACACCATCACGAGACTCATTTGAATCATTTCTACCATACAATTTCCCATCTCTACTGAACAAAAAGTAAAAGGTAACTTAACTTGAAACTACATGACATCACAAGGTGAAACAGAACATTTTGAGCTTTGGAGATGTAGACACACTCATAATAAAGGATTACTCAAACTTATGTAAATAAAACAAAACAAAAGGTCATACTTCGTCACATTTTGAAATTTTAATGCTGCTGAATTTCTCATTTTCAAAAAACATGTTTAAATTATTTTTTTATTCTGAATAAAAAGTAAAAATGTTCAATGTGTTTAAAAAAGTCAGAATATTTGAGCTCACACAGGTCAGAAGTAGGATTAAAGAAGATCTAGGTCTTAAACCAGATATTGGTCCATTTATCAAGGCTAGTTTAAAGCTGCAATGCGCAACTTTTCTGGTATTGAGTCCCCCATTTCTGTGATGCAATTTTCTGTTGGTTTTTGAGGAGGTAACCACATTATGACCTGACTTAAAGCTCACAAGAATCCATTTTGTTTAATATAGGACCTTTAAACTTTTCTATCTCCATGGAGGCAGATGTCACAATCAGGACAAGTTACAGGTCAGATCTGTGGAGAAGCAACTACACATACAATCAGAATGCATGTTTTCTTTTTATATACCTGCAAGACAGATAAGTTTAATGCCACACAATGAACAATCCAGATAAGTCCATGACAACCTCCATGGAGAGAAGCAGGTGTCAGATCCCCCAGAAAAGTTAATTCAGAATTCTAAGTTCGACACATACTCAGTTCAGTTTAAATGATGTGTCTATAACTAATGGCAGTTTTTCACCTCCAGCTGTAATTAACATAGAGCTAAAGTCACTGCACTTTTAATGATGTACTTAATGCATCAAATATTCAATAAATGGCTGTATCTTTATGGGGTGAAAAGTTCCAAGGATATTTTCAAAGCAGCTGTAAAGTTAGACAAAAAAGTCTAAATGTTAAAGGTCCTAAAGTATATTATGCAAAACTAACTCTTGTGAGCTTTAAGCCATTTTACAGTGTTGTGACCTCCTCAAAAACATACCTGGAGTGGTGTTTTGTTTCATTCAGACATTTTTAAGTAACCCTTTTTTATTAGTCTTCTTGTTTTGTTCAGTAGATATGGGCACTTCCAGGACTGAAATCACTCAAATTGTTCTAACACAGTGGAGCACTTCCTGTATTAGTCCATGACATCATAAGGTGGAACAGAGTATTTTCTGTTTGAGAGAAGAACTCACCCTAAATATGCAGGATTTTATGTGTTAAACATGTTTAAATGAAACAAAAAACAACCCCGGGTATGTTTCACTGGCAAGGACCACACCAACAACACATATGCGAAGCAAAAGGAGTTTATTATAGGGAGTCGAGGCAGGTCGGATGGGTTGAGACTCAGGGTGGGGGTTCAGTCTTAATCTTCACATGGCCCAGCAGGACGGGATCACCCTCGTAGGCGTCTTATGTCTGGAAGCGAACAGACAGGGATTGGGAGAGACAAATTGGATTGCCGAGATAGGCTGCTACAAATAGGCTTCTGGGAAATTGAGGTGTGGTAGAAATGAGCTGTGATTCACTGGAGAGGAGGCGAGGGCGGCTGAGGCGTGGTCCTGTTCCTGAACCTAAATGAATCATATTAACTACATTCGTGATGAAGAAACAACATTATACCATAGATCAGAAAGTAATGTAATATGAGCCCTTTATAGTTATTGGTATAATTTTTGATGTATAAACATTTTGTAGAGAGGGAGAAGACAGGTTAGATTCCTCTCGCATGGTTACGCAAGAGGAATCTGACCGTGACTGTAACATACATATTGAGTGAATTTCAACTGACAGCAACGCAACTATTGTCTGGGATCCAGAATACACACTTCTTGAATATTTTATGATGCAAGTCTGGTCACTGGTGAATCTCCTCAAATTCAGATTTCCGTGACTGACAGGTGGATTAGCCAATCAGGTACACACATGGTCTGTCTGCATCAAAACAAATATGGCTGCTCATGAGGGACTGAATAAGCATCACAGATTTTTGCAGAATGAGCAAAGCAATAAACTCTAATGCTAATGAGGTGAGAGAAATGTGATCTTATTTGATCAATGAGCTCCTTCATTTCACACGTCACCAGAATAAAGAAATCTTCCATTGACAAAAAGGAATGACTGTAATACCGAATAATAGCAGGGAATGTCGTCTCTCCAAGCAACAGGATCATGTGTTTACAACAAAGTCAATTCAGATCCAAAGCTTTACTCGACTCTCACCAAGATGTGATTTTAATTTAAGTTTGAACAAGGCGTAAGAGATAAAGAGAAAATAAAAAGAAGGGAAAGAGAGAGTAGACGGAGGAAAGGAGAGAAAGAAAGGGGAATGAATAAAGGGAAAGAGGGAGATGGGAGGAAAATGAAGCGAAAGTAAGAGGAGGAAAAGGAGAGTACAATAAAATAAAAGAGAGAGGAGAGTAAAATATGATAAACAGAGAAGGAGAGAGAGAAGGAGATAAGAAACAGAGGAGCAGAGGGGCGGAGAGGTGGGGAGGAAGAGGAAAAGGAGGAGAGAAAAAGAAGTGAGAAAGAGGGGAAGAAAGGAGAGAGAAAAAGGAGCAAATAGTGAGGGTTAGATGTCTTGTAATGTGCATATTGTGAGTGTGGTGAGATCATTTTAGGTGTGGACCAGTGCAAACATGAATCATACTGAACCAGATGGACAATAGTTAGTCTAACTTGTCACAGTCTTGGCTTAAAGGACCCATATTTCACTATTTTCTGATCTATGCTATAATGTTTCGTCATCACAAACAAACCCGGAGTTGTGTTTTGTTTCATTCGCACGTTTAACACACAAATCTTGCATATTTAGGCTGAGTTCTTATCTCAGACAGAAAACTCGCTGTTCCACATTGTGACATCATGTGGTAATACACATGTTTTTAAACTCCATAAACCTTTGGTAGAATCATGTGGATAATTTCAGGCCTGGAATTGCCTGTGAGCATGACGTCACAGTTAAGTATCAATATGTGGAATAAAAATAATGTCATTGCAATTTCAAGACATTTTGCAGATCTAAATGTAGCCAAACTGTACCCCACCATCTCCTCCGACCAAAAGGTGGATGATGGTCTAGTAAAAGTGGAAGTCCGTGGAGGGCACCCAGATCTTCGCCTGGAGCTGGTCAAATTTGTGGACAGGAAGATGGGATTGTCTTCTCCTCTGGTCTGTCCAAGCTGGATGATACAAGAGAGAGGTGAGATGGTTGACTGTTGTTATAAAATGTACGGGGACTAAACTCCTAAATTCCTTCTACAATCACATGCCAAGTAGAGCTACTAAACTGGGCAGTACCTGTAGGACTGAAGGGGAGAGGTGGACATATGAGGAACTGTGTGATTGGTCGAACAGTCACTTACACTTCAAACTGCAGACATGTGTTTGTAATTGCAATAAATAAATAAATAAATAAATAAATAAATAAATAAATAAATAAATAAATAAATAAATAAATAAATAAATAAATAAAACTAGGAACGGTATACCATGCTATTAAAACATAATACAGTTAAAATAAATTAAGAATTTTTTAAACCCAATCCACATAAAAATATGATCTCAGTTTGAAAACGTCTGGATTATTCTAAATGCATACAATACAAGTTTCTGTCTGATTATCTATTTTTCCTCATATCAATAATCAAATTTACAGACTTTAAGCTGAAATGTTGTGCTATGTCTGGAATGTTCCATATAACATTAAGCATTTTTATTTACTATTTATTTCATTTCAGGAGTTTAACTGCACAGCAGTTCTTTTTAAAACATACATTATTACTGTGTGCAGATCTGATTACTTTATTTTCTCCATGGAAATGGAAAAGTTTAATGCCACATTGGCACATTTTACATTGAGTGAAGCAGGCAACCCACCAGGAAAGTGACCAGAAATCATGTCTCAGAAAATATGAGACTTGATTCAAATGTGACAATTTACATTTATTCCTTTCTACATTTAATGTACAGAAGACATCAGATATATGAAGCAAGACATATGGAATGATGTAGCAAAGCAAACAGTTAAATAACTCAAACTAATTATTTTTTTATTTTTACATTCAAATCTTCAAAGTAGTTACTCTTTACTTCATTGACACTTCATTGACAGTACTGCAAACCCTTGGCCTTCTCTCAATGAGCTTCTGGATGAAGTCTCCTGAAATGGTTTTCACTACTGTACACTGTGCCTTGTCAGGGTCAAGAATTCCCAAAAGTGCAAACTAGTGTTTTTTTTTCTAAAACAAGGAAACACTGGCTGAATTGACCAGTTTTGTTGAAACTGGCCGATAGTGGCCTCTTGCCCAATGATGAAATCTCATCACTAGGCGCTCTGGTCCTGCCTCATGAGTCTTTGGAAGAAGACATTTCTTTTGACTCTAAAGAGATTATGCAGTTTATGGACATTTCAGGGACAATCTCACATGGGACAAAAAGGGTTGCTTCTGAGCCCATTAAAGCAGCCCTCTCTGATGAGTGCTCCAGTCCCAAAAGAAAGAGCCTGTGTAACATGACAATAGCCAATCAAAACATGGCTGCTTTTCCCTATGTGCCAGGGCCTACATTAAGTTAGCATTCATAATCCAACGATATATTGTACTTTTCCTATGTTGAAATATAAAAAAGCAATTAATGTCTTTTTGTCATATATTAATTAAAGTATATCTCACCATGTCAGCCAAATGGGACCCTTGTGATCAGCTCAAATGTGCTGATGTCCTCCTACATTATAAGTACCAAAGAATTGTTATCACACTGCTTTTGTCCCACTGCAGCCTGTACTAATGAATGCCTTTCTTTTCTTATCTGCAGCCTAGGAAAACAGATGTACACATGTGCGGTACCAGCCTCTTCTGATACGTCAAGGTAAAGAACATTTCTGCATGTAAAGTATACACCCAATCCTTAGTCCCATGGAAGGACCTAAGCATACAATATACACTTTTTCTCTTGAGAAGTTCTTACACAAACTCATATTTCCATGGCAATAACTGTCCTGTATATCCTTGTAACATAGAGTCTTGTGTTTGTAGCAGGAGGAAGCAGGGGGACAAACCCTACATAAAGAAGCCTCCCCATGCATTTATGTTGTTCAGGGCGGAGCAGAGGTGGTGCAGGAGCTCCACATCACTGACTCCGCTGGGACAGAGGGTGAGTGGAACACACCAGTCTACAGGAGCATTCATCACACACACACACAAGCTTGAGTTCAGTCATGGACCAATGTTATTAATACAGTTCACAAATGTATGCATGTGTATGTGTATGTGGTCATTTGGAGCAGATGTAAGGGCAGAAGGCAGAACCCCTGTTTAACATGTGTCTTGTTCCTCTGCAGTGGAAGATGTTGTCTGAGCAGGAGCAGGCTCCATATTTTGAGCAGGCTCACAGAGAGAGAAGGGCTCATGACGCAAAGTACCCCGGATGGTCCACCACAGACATCTTTGTAAGTGCATCACAACACACATCTTATATACAGCAGAATCAAAGACATGTATTATGCACACACATCTGAGTTATTTCAGTACTTAGAAAACAGTCTCCACCTGTTTGCACCATGTTAACAATAGTTATGCCTTTATGCCTCTTTCAGGGCAAAAAGACCAAGAAGAGGAAAAACAATGGTCTTCCTGTAACTTCTACCTCTCAGCTTCCTGTGATGTGGCCTAATACAACTCATCCAATGAGCTTCATCAACCAGCCCATATATAACCAGCCCATGTACCACCAGGCCCATGGAAACCAGCCCATGGATAACCAAGCCCATAACAACCAGCCCATGTACAGCCAGGACCAGGTCCCCCTGGAGAGCCAGCCCCTGGAGAGCCAGCCCCTGTATAACCAGGCCCCAGCGAGACAGGCTCTGCAGCATCTTCCTGTGGAGACTTTCGTCTTTGAGGACAATTCAATGCAGGGCATTCCCCTTGAGGCCTTTTTGAAGAAGGTCCGTGACAATGATGTTCATATAAAGGTCCTTCAGACACAGCATGAGACTTCAGCCCTGTACAACCAGGCCTTGCTCAACCAAGTTCTGAGCAACCAGGCCCTGGACAAACAGGCCTCTGAGAACCAGGCTTTGAACATCCAGACTCTGCAGCATGTACATGGAGACCTTCATGCTTGAGGGTATTCCAATGCAGAGTATCCCTCTGGAGGTCTTCATGAAGCAGGCTTGTGACAGTGATGTTCAAGTGCAGGTCCTTCAGTCTCAGCCTGGGACTTCAGCTTCCACAACCCTGGACATTTAGACAGCCCTTTATGCTGTCAGCACAATTAAAAATGGCATTTTATTTCAAATAATGCTGATAGATCATTTCATCAAAGATGTTGCCAAATTCAATGTCACCTCTTTTAGGGTGAACAGTTAGTAACTTTATATTTTGACCTCACAATGTTGTGTTGGTTCTGGTTAAGTATAAACAATCAGGACTAACACTTGAGAATACAATACAGTTTCTCACACTGTTAGTGGCATTTTAAAAGAAGCTCAGGGGATAATGAATTCAAGCTTTAAGTTTTTGAACATGGGCGGGTGATACAACAGAGTACTTGTGCTTGATTTGTTTACTTATCTTACACTACATGACCACCCTGTACTGGGTTCAGTCTGCACCAGTCCCCAAATGGGACTTAACTCCCCCCACACAAATTGACTCTTGAAGGTTTAATGTAGTGGAGCACTTCCTGTATTACACATGACATTACAAGTCTTTTTGTGTTTTCTGGATGAGAGAAAAATTCAGCCTAAATATACAGAATTTTTGTGTTAAACATGTGTGAATGAAAAAAGGGCTCTTTAAATCTAGGGTTTGTTCATCACTTCCCTATATTTCCCCAATCATTTATAGGCTTATACCACTGGATGTGCTATTTCCAGACCAACAGCAAGTAGAAACATGTGAGAGATTGTGTAATAAATTGCTCTTTGCTGAGAGCCCATGGGGACTGTGGGTAGCAGAAGTTATCAGATTGATATTCTGAGCCTCAGGTCTAAACAGCAGCAGCCCATTCTTTATATCAGGCTGTTTACGGAGTCACCTGACCTGGAGGTGCACTGCGGGCTAACACGAGGACGCTAACAGGTTTGAGCTAGCAATCATTGAATTTCAGATGACAGCAGAGTAGCCAATGTTTGGATTTCAAGCATACGGATCCTTCCTGATTTGAAGGATTTGGCAAGGCGAGGGTCCTCTGTCGACATGGTGATAATGCAGTTCAAATCAAAATGCTGTATTTTATGAATGGGGAGAGGTACACGCAAAATCTTCAAGAAAAAACATTTGCTTGAAACCTGTGCATGAACTCTCCTGCATTGTTTAGGATGTGTTTTAAAGATGCACTATGTAACATTTCTCCTGGAGAATCTTCCAGATTATTGCTTCGCTTGAAATGTTCCACAGTGTGACATTTATGCAGTTTACAAACAGTATATTAAATTGCAAGGGTTTTGAAAAGACTTTGTGGTGTTACCTGCTTTTTTCAATACCAAAAGACCAGTTTAATGCCATACGGTGGAACATTCTAGACAAAGCAATAACAGGTAGCAGGCTGTTACCAAACATTACCATTATCGTAACTATTGTCTTCAGATTTCGCATGTTCAAATCAAAGATGGAAACAAGTCAAACAAGCCAATATCATTAAGTAATGTTTATTTCAACCTATTTGCAATACACTGACTGCATTAAAAACAAATTAGAGCAAATTACAGAGCTTCAAAACTTCCATATCTCACCATCACAATCTTCTGCAGTCGATTATCAAAACAACTGAAAATAAAACATAAAACAGCTCAAAATTTGGAGCCAAGACATTTGTTGAATCTACCATGCCTAAAACACTATACAGTATTCTTCCTCATCTTTCTGGCTTCACATAACCCAATACTGATGTAAATTATGACTCAAATAATGCTGAGGGTGATTTTCACATTATTCTTCAAGTAGCCCTGGCAAGACTAATAGTTTGGTAGAAATGGTACACTGACTGCATAATGATGCTCAACATAACAAGAAAAATGACACAAGGTGACAGTGCATCTTTAAAGGCCCTATATTATGCTACTGACTCTAGTGAGCTTTAAGACGTGTTCTAATACAGTTACCTCCTCAAAAACATGCTTGAGTTGTGTTGTTTCATTCACACGTCTGAGAAACCCTTTAATATTGTCTTCATCTTCAAAGCTCCAAATGCTCTGTTCCACCTTGTGATGTCATTTAGTGGTAGTTTTAAGGCTAACAGAGCCTCTTTTACCTTTTGTAGAGATTAACAATTCCAGAGCTGAAATTATGTAAATGATTCTAGTATGGAGTTTAAAACACAGTGGAGCACTTCCTACAGCATGACATCACAAGGTGGAACTCAGCCTAAATATGCAGGGCTTGTGTGTTTAACATGTGAATGAAACAAAGCGCAACTCCAGGTTTGTCATGAGGAAACATCATTATAATAGATCAGAACTTTTTCTGATAACATGGGCATAACATGGGCTCTTTAAAAGCCAAGGCTGAAAATATTTAGGTAAAACAAAATATCCTGTCAGAAAACCTGAACAACCCTGTAGTTTAAAAGGTCAACTGAACCGAATTCAAATTTTAAACAAAGAACACAACAACACAACACTTAAAAATCTCAATTAATCCAAAAGTTTAACCCTTTTCTCCAGTGCTTCCACCAGTTGTACTCTGTGAAGCCGGATTTCCAGTCGCTTTAGTGGGCTCTTGTGTGGTAAGAACTTCGTATTAGCATCACTAGATTTGTGTTTTTTGAAGTTTTGGTCCATTTTGTCCTTTTTTTCCACTTTGTTGCCATGGGAGACCAGGTGACCTTTTAGCGCCTTAGCACTATAGCAGATTTTATCACACCATTCACATGGAAACAGAAGCTTCTTAGTATGAGTATTGTAATGGCGTATGAATGTCCGATGTAATATACTCTTTCCGCATTTCTCGCACACCACCATTTTTGGAGGTTTTTTGTTTTTGTGTGTTTCGACATGTTTTTCCAACTCCTCTGGCTTGGCGAATGCACACTTACACTGTTTACATTTATACAGTTTTGGGACATGAGTGAGTTTATGCTGCTTTAACGTCGAGATTTGCTTAAACATGCGTCCACACTCGTCACAAGCGTGTTTCCGCTCGTCCGTGTGGATTATGCTATGATCTTTCAATTTACTTTTCCTTTTGAAACTCATCCCACAAAGTTCACAGGCAAACGGCTTATCTTCCACATGGGTAACTTTATGAATTCGAAGTGTAGCCTTTCGGAAAAAAACTTTACCACACTCATCACATGGGAAGGTCGTTTCGTTGGAATGCATATTTAAATGTTCTTTCAAACTATTTTTATCTTTATACAATTTCCCACACTCTTCACACTTGTATGTTTTACTTTCATGCACACACATTATATGACTCTTAAGAGCATCTGGCCTCTTAAATCCTTTGCCACAAAAGCTACAGCAATGTGCTTTAACATCTGAGTGAGTTAATTCATGTCGGAGTAAGGTTTTCTTTGTCATGAATTGTTTACCGCAAGTTTCACAATGGAAAAGTTGGTTTCCTGTGTGCGTGTTTAGGTGCAGCTGTAAAAAAGCATAATCTTTGTAAAATTTCCCGCACTCAGTACAACTATAGCGAAAACCAGTGTGCGTGCGTTTGTGACGGTTTAATCTACATATACTCCTAAACACCTTTTCACATTGATCACATTTAAGGCATTTTGTCTCACTGTGCGTCTTCAAATGGTACCGTAAGGAGTTGGGGTCTTTGTAACACTTCCCACACACTTTACAGATGTGTGGTTTTTCGTCCGAATGAAACGCCATGTGAATTTTCAGTCCTGATTTGTTCATGAACATTTTACCGCACTGCTCACATTCAAATTTTCTTTCGCCAAAGTGAATTCTTTGATGCAGTTTCCAGGATTTTCGTCGCGTGTAGCTCCTCCCACACTGATCACAAGTGTATGGTTTGATCCCCGCATGGCTGAGTTTATGGCTCTTTAAACTTTCCTGCAGTCTAAATGACTTGTCGCACTCATCACATTGGAATAGTTCTTTTTCATTGTGCACTTGCTTATGTAATTTTAGTTTACAATTAGTGGTAAATTTCTCCTCGCATTGATCATATCCAAACATATTGCTGGTGTGCAAGTGGTTTTTGTATGACTGTAGAACTGTAAACTTTTTATCAGTGATCACAGGAGTGAAGGCGGTCTCCTGTGTGGAACTGTTTATGAACAGTAAGTTGTGTATTTGTACTGAAGAATTTCTCACATTGGTCACAACTGTACCTTTTTCTATTGTGTTTTCATGCCCTTTTAAACCGAGTTTAGATTTATACGTTTTGTCCCATTGGCTACACGCATACAGTCGCTCAGTTGAATGTTTTAGTTTGTGATTTTTCAGACCAGATTCGCACACAAATTCAGTCTGTGTAAGTTTTTTCCATGTGTTTTTTGTTGTGAACTCCAAGCAAGGTCTGAGTGTCAAAGGTCAATCCAGACTCATCACGGGGGAAGCTTAAGCTGTGAGCGAGGCGATGAGTTTCAAGCTTTCTGTACAAGATGAACTTCTTGCCGCAGGTCTCACAGTGGAATGGGTCCTTATGGTTCTGCTCATGGGTTAAAGAATGACTATTTCTTAAAGGACATTCCACACTGCCCACCCGTGTAATGTTTTTTTCCACCGACAGCAGCAGCACCATCTTCAGTGGTCTGGATGTTCTGCTTCATTTTTTCAAAAGTGGAGTTGCCTTGTCTCTCCAAAACCTGGGGAAAATACAATTAAATACAACAATTATATTAGTATTATAGTAGTATACATTAAGTTTGTATTGCACTTTACATTTGACACAAATTCTCAAAATACAGGAACAAACACAACAAAAAATATAGGTTATTTTAAAATCACTTAAAGGTGCACAATGCAGCTTTTCTGGTGGGAGGGTCTGCCACCTGCTTCTCTCCTGTAAGGTGTTTTTGTATTGCTTAGAACCTTTCACACTATAGTACTGGACTGATCTATTTTCATGAAGACAAGCAGGTGATTCTACCGCAGGTATAAGCCGAGCTTCAAGTCAGATCTGTGGAGAGGTAAGTTTGCGCAGTAAAAACGCATGTGATCAAACCGCGTGATGAAAGCGTGGCAGATCTTCCACCAGAAAAGTTACACATTGCCTTTAAGTTTGCAAAAAACATATCTTCTAATGAACACTTTGAGATAAGGATGTGCAGAATAGTTAGTACAATTTGCGAAAATCTAATGCATGTGCAATCAGAGCCGAGTGCTCATTCTGGTTTTACTGTGAACAATGACCGTGATGTCCTCCGCAGATCGGCGTGTTTATACCGGACTAAAGTGTGCTCACCTTCACTCAGGCAAAGTCTTCTGTTTACATCCAGTGCAGTTTATTCACCGGGAGCTAACATGGGCTAAACACATAGACCGTATATATATATATATATTCTTTTATACAGTCTATGGCTAAACACCGCGGCTTTTTCCGGAATCGTTCCTTGTTTTGCGCAGCCGCAGATCCTGTTCTTGGACACGCGTGCGCACGACGCAGGGGTGTTTGCATGGATCTCAGATAAAAAAACAAACAAACTTTTATTTATTTATTTTATTATAGTTTTATGGGTTTTATGGGATTTTATTATAGTTCTATGGGTGTATAGGTATGAGGCTGCTATGAAACATAACAAACTTTAACACTGATATAGGAGTAAATAGCCTACAACTGTTGTGTTCAGGTTTATAACTTATTTGGGGCTCCCCTACTCTTCTTCCTCCTCTTTCCTCCTCTCCTCCTTAAAAAAATACTAACTAGAGATATGAGGTGGTCTACTGTATGCCTAACATATACATTATCATTCACACGTTACTGACAGCTGACAAAAATTGCATGTATTATTAATCAATTCTTTATAGCATGTTTTCTTGATAGTAGCTTAAGTGTTGTTAAGTCTGCATCTGAATGCATGCAAAATTAAGGCATATTGTGGTGATTTTACGATGCAGACTGAAGGAGAAACCATGGACGAACTGCATGATATTATATTACCAACACCAAGTTACCAGGAAAACAAACAAACAAACAAACAAAAAAATCCAAAATACTGTTCAGCTTTAGTATTTAATTCATTTGGACTGATATGAACTTGCACATGAAATTTAAAACATCATTCACTCTTTTGACAATTACAAAGGAACTACAGTCAGATATATCTCAATCATATCTGTCGAGCATTATCATTCATAAATTTGAAAAATGCTTAAAAACAAAAAAAGAAAACGGCTGCTGGCTCCATTCCCACTGAAATAACAGCCACACTTTGAAGGCAGCGTTGCATAGATTTAGTTCTGCTTTTTAAACATTTGGAATCGTGCAAAAACAATGTAACATGAAGTAAGCATGAAAATGAGATACAAAATATACAGAGAAATACATTGCACTTGGCTTCATAAGTACATTATTATAGTTTCAGTCATTGCAATAATTTAGTAAAATGCGTAAAAACAAAGCATTTCAGTCAGTGACAGTTTTTGGTTGTGATCTGAAGGTCTGGTAAAGAAATCAATATGAAATAGTTATGGTTATGTTTTTATAGAATATGGGCACAGTTTTGAATGTTTTGAATGGGCATCTTTTTGTGTGTGACATTGACATTTTTATTATAGTAGACCTGTTTTGCAAAATTGACTCTTTTTTCATTTGCCCATTCGTGCGTGTCTGAGTAATCTTTATTCTCCTGTATTCAAGACGTCATTGCTCTGATCTAGACGTTTTCGCAGCCACCGCTATACCCCAACTTCTCTGTTACTTTTCTGAATTGGTAAAACGCATAAGATTGGGCAGTGTGGCGCAAACATTTTGGCATAACTAAAAATCGCTGGCATGATGTGCTGCTATCCATTGTTGTGAGAATGTATTCATATTAGGGGTAGGACGAGATAATTCTAATCTTTAATTTTAATCATTTTATTCTCACAGTTTATTTTATTTAATATTTTTGCTGTAGCACTCCTTTTGTGACTACAGCTTCTCAAAAAATGTATCTTGCCAGTACTAAACTTTTTATCCAATCTAAATATAAAAACATGGGGGAAAAAAAATCTCATAAGATCATTTTAAGTGTGCACAATCTTGTGGAAATTCTGTCTTGCAAGATCTTATGGCAAGAGATCTTGTCCCATCCTTATTTCCTATCATAAAGGACCAGGCAGGAATCGTCTCCCACTGGGTGTCACAGATTGTAAGTTTATAGCAGACAAATGCGCAAGTCTTCTTTAAGCCAAGCCAAAATCACTTTCACATGTAGCATCAAGACGGTGAAATATTGTCTACAAATATGTATTACCAGTGTGTACAGCGTATATAACCATCGAAAAACATATTAGAAATGATAAAAAATAAGTTATAAGTTATTCATTGCCCCCAATAAGGTCCATTATGCACATATGACATTTTGGATTATTGCTTGTTTTAAAAAGTACTGCATGGCCACAAAAATATAAACACAAATCAAATAAAAATAACTGGTGATATATTGTGTCTAGTGTGCGTGTGTGTGTTGGCAATATAATTATCACTGATACATTTGGCTTGATATGATTTTCTGCATTGCTTGCTCTTGTATCTATGAACATTTGAACAAAAATAAGCGGCACGGTGGCTGAGTGGCAACACTGTTTAGGATGTGTTTTAAAGATGCACTATGTAACATTTCTCCTGGAGAATCTTCCAGATTATTGCTTCGCTTGAAATGTTCCACAGTGTGACATTTATGCAGTTTACAAACAGTATATTACAGGGCTCTACACTAACTTTTTTTTTCAGGAGCACACGTGCCCCTAAGTTAAAAATTTTAGGAGCACAGGAAAAAAAATGGGGGCACAATTAGGTTTTCGTTTGAACGATTATTACAGTGCAGAACTTATGCACACCAACACTAACACTGAATAAATTTAATACAAAAAAACAAAAGAATTATGACTGCACTTTTCCTGCATGATCGCAATGTTTTTATAAATATATCTTCATTTTATCTGATTAATATTTAGACTTAAAATAAGCCAACCAAACTGTACTTCACTTGAACAATCTGTGGCCCTTTTTGGACCTTCACCCACAGTTTAAGAATCTCTTCTTTAAGAGAACTTCCACTGGCACTTTACACAAAACTGTTTCAAAGTGTAATAAGTGGATAGGATTATTAAACCTGTATTTTCAAATTCCTAATTGGAGTTACATTCTCTTACTGGTTTTACAGTGGTTTTTAGCCTCTGCACATTTACCAAACCAAACGCACATTGTGACAAACAGATTTATTTGGCATTTTCTTACTCAAACTTCAGCCTACATACCGCCTGCTCTGTGCTGTAGCTCTGCTCTGTGCGGACACGGACATACAATTAGTATTGGCGTATTTGACGAGGCGGATGGACAGGTGGGATGTTTAACCTGCCCTGTGATGCGGGCTGAGGGTGCGCGCTGTGGACAAGCCGCGCACTGGTGGTGCCGCGGTGTCCGCGGGCTCCAGTGCACAGGTCCCGCACACCGGTATAAGTTTATTGCCGACAGCAGCGGCCGTAATGAAATATGATCGAACTCAGTATTCAGACCTCGAGTCCGTGACGAGACCGAGTCCAAATGCGCTCGAGTCCGAGACGAGACCGAGACAAAGTTCTCACTTTAGCGGTGGAGGAAATCCAGCGGTGTGGGGATGTCTACTGTGGTGGGACAGGTGTGGGTCCTGCTGCGGTGCCGCGCCTCGGTTAAGGGGGCGTGGGTGTGTTTTGAAGCGGAGTTTGTTCGTATAGCTTGTATACTGGGGTCGTGCGCTCTCGGAGGTGTCGTGCCCGGGCACGGTTCGCTTGCGCTCGCGCTGGGCATGTGTGCTGCGCTTTAGGGGCTCCAGGCTTGGGCACGATTCTAAAGTCCTAGTGTGACTGCGCCCCTAATGTTTGATACATTTAGAACGTTTAGCTCATCAGTTACATCTGTACGCAGTTCTCCTTACTGTGGCTGCAGAAGCACTCGCACTGGTGCGACTGTTTTTTTTTCCTCGTTCGCACGGCGAAATATTTACTCGCAAATGCGAGTGAAATGGGCGCACTGTAGAGCCCTGAGTATATTAAATTGCAAGGGTTTTGAAAAGACTTTGTGGTGTTACCTGCTTTTTTCAATACCAAAAGACCAGTTTAATGCCATACGGTGGAACATTCTAGACAAAGCAATAACAGGTAGCAGGCTGTTACCAAACATTACCATTATCATAACTATTGTCTTCAGATTTCGCATGTTCAAATCAAAGATGGAAACAAGTCAAACAAGCCAATATCATTAAGTAATGTTTATTTCAACCTATTTGCAATACACTGACTGCATTAAAAAGAAATTAGAGCAAATTACAGAGCTTCAAAACTTCCATATCTCACCATCACAATCTTCTGCAGTCGATTATCAAAACAACTGAAAATAAAACATAAAACAGCTCAAAATTTGGAGCCAAGACATTTGTTGAATCTACCACAACCTAAAACACTATACAGTATTCTTCCTCATCTTTCTGGCTTCACATAACCTAATACTGATGTAAATTATGACCCAAATAATGCTGAGGGTGATTTTCACATTATTTTTCAAGTAGCCCTGGCAAGACTAATAGTTTGGTAGAAATGGTACACTGACTGCATAATGATGCTCAACATAACAAGAAAAATGACACAAGGTGACAGTGCATCTTTAAAGGCCCTATATTATGCTATTGACTCTAGTGAGCTTTAAGACGTGTTCTAATACAGTTACCTCCTCAAAAACATGCTTGAGTTGTGTTGTTTCATTCACACGTCTGAGAAACCCTTTAATATTGTCTTCATCTTCAAAGCTCCAAATGCTCTGTTCCACCTTGTGATGTCATTTAGTGGTAGTTTTAAGGCTAACAGAGCCTCTTTTGCCTTTTGTAGAGATTGACAATTCCAGAGCTGAAATTATGTAAATGATTCTAGTATGGAGTTTAAAACACAGTGGAGCACTTCCTACAGCATGACATCACAAGGTGGAACTCAGCCTAAATATGCAGGGTTTGTGTATTAAACGTGTGAATGAAACAAAGCGCAACTCCAGGTTTGTGATGAGGAAACATCATTATAATAGATCAGAACTTTTTCTGATAACATGGGCATAACATGGGCTCTTTAAAAGCCAAGGCTGCAAATATTTAGGTAAAACAAAATATCCTGTCAGAAAACCTGAACAACCCTGTAGTTTAAAAGGTCAACTGAACCGAATTCAAATTTTAAACAAAGAACACAACAACACAACACTTAAAAATCTCAATTAATCCAAAAGTTTAACCCTTTTCTCCAGTGCTTCCACCAGTTGTACTCTGTGAAGCCGGATTTCCAGTCGCTTTAGTGGGCTCTTGTGTGGTAAGAACTTCGTATTAGCATCACTAGATTTGTGTTTTTTGAAGTTTTGGTCCATTTTGTCCTTTTTTTCCACTTTGTTGCCATGGGAGACCAGGTGACCTTTTAGCGCCTTAGCACTATAGCAGATTTTATCACACCATTCACATGGAAACAGAAGCTTCTTAGTATGAGTATTGTAATGGCGTATGAATGTCCGATGTAATATACTCTTTCCGCATTTCTCGCATACCACCATTTTTGGAGGTTTTTTGTTTTTGTGTGTTTCGACATGTTTTTCCAACTCCTCTGGCTTGGCGAATGCACACTTACACTGTTTACATTTATACAGTTTTGGGACATGAGTGAGTTTATGCTGCTTTAACGTCGAGATTTGCTTAAACATGCGTCCACACTCGTCACAAGCGTGTTTCCGCTCGTCCGTGTGGATTATGCTATGATCTTTCAATTTACTTTTCCTTTTGAAACTCATCCCACAAAGTTCACAGGCAAACGGCTTATCTTCCACATGGGTAACTTTATGAATTCGAAGTGTAGCCTTTCGGAAAAAAACTTTACCACACTCATCACATGGGAAGGTCGTTTCGTTGGAATGCATATTTAAATGTTCTTTCAAACTATTTTTATCTTTATACAATTTCCCACACTCTTCACACTTGTATGTTTTACTTTCATGCACACACATTATATGACTCTTAAGAGCATCTGGCCTCTTAAATCCTTTGCCACAGAAGCTACAGCAATGTGCTTTAACATCTGAGTGAGTTAATTCATGTCGGAGTAAGATTTTCTTTGTCATGAATTGTTTACCGCAAGTTTCACAATGGAAAAGTTGGTTTCCTGTGTGCATGTTTAGGTGCAGCTGTAAAACAGCATAATCTTTGTAAAGTTTCCCGCACTCAGTACAACTATAGCGAAAATCAGTGTGCGTGCGTTTGTGACGGTTTAATCTACATATACTCCTAAACACCTTTTCACATTGATCACATTTAAGGCATTTTGTCTCACTGTGCGTCTTCAAATGGTACCGTAAGGAGTTGGGGTCTTTGTAACACTTACCACACTCTTTACAGATGTGTGGTTTTTCGTCCGAATGAAACGCCATGTGATTTTTCAGTCCTGATTTGTTCATGAACATTTTACCGCACTGCTCACATTCAAATTTTCTTTCGCCAAAGTGAATTCTTTGATGCAGTTTCCAGGATTTTCGTCGCGTGTAGCTCCTCCCACACTGATCACAAGTGTATGGTTTGATCCCCGCATGGCTGAGTTTATGGCTCTTTAAACTTTCCTGCAGTCTAAATGACTTGTCGCACTCATCACATTGGAATAGTTCTTTTTCATTGTGCACTTGCTTATGTAATTTTAGTTTACAATTAGTGGTAAATTTCTCCTCGCATTGATCATATCCAAACATATTGCTGGTGTGCAAGTGGTTTTTGTATGACTGTAGAACTGTAAACTTTTTATCAGTGATCACAGGAGTGAAGGCGGTCTCCTGTGTGGAACTGTTTATGAACAGTAAGTTGTGTATTTGTACTGAAGAATTTCTCACATTGGTCACAACTGTACCTTTTTCTATTGTGTTTTCATGCCCTTTTAAATCGAGTTTAGATTTATACGTTTTGTCCCATTGGCTACACGCATAGAGTCGCTCAGTTGAATGTTTTAGTTTGTGATTTTTCAGACCAGATTCGCACACGAATTCAGTCTGTGTAAGTTTTTTCCATGTGTTTTTTGTTGTGAACTCCAAGCAAGGTCTGAGTGTCAAAGGTCAATCCAGACTCATCACGGGGGAAGCTTAAGCTGTGAGCGAGGCGATGAGTTTCAAGCTTTCTGTACAAGATGAACTTCTTGCCGCAGGTCTCACAGTGGAATGGGTCCTTATGGTTCTGCTCATGGGTTAAAGAATGACTATTTCTTAAAGGACATTCCAAACTGCCCACCCGTGTAATGTTTTTTTCCACCGACAGCAGCAGCACCATCTTCAGTGGTCTGGATGTTCTGCTTCATTTTTTCAAAAGTGGAGTTGCCTTGTCTCTCCAAAACCTGGGGAAAATACAATTAAATACAACAATTATATTAGTATTATAGTAGTATACATTAAGTTTGTATTGCACTTTACATTTGACACAAATTCTCAAAATACAGGAACAAACACAACAAAAATATAGGTTATTTTAAAATCACTTAAAGGTGCACAATGCAGCTTTTCTGGTGGGAGGGTCTGCCACCTGCTTCTCTCCTGTAAGGTGTTTTTGTATTGCTTAGAACCTTTCACACTATAGTACTGGACTGATCTATTTTCATGAAGACAAGCAGGTGATTCTACCACAGGTGTAAGCCGAGCTTCAAGTCAGATCTGTGGAGAGGTAAGTTTGCACAGTAAAAACGCATGTGATCAAACCGAGTGATGAAAGCGTGGCAGATCTTCCACCAGAAAAGTTACACATTGCCTTTAAGTTTGAGATAAGGATGTGCAGAATAGTTAGTACAATTTGCGAAAATCTAATGCATGTGCAATCAGAGCCGAGTGCTCATTCTGGTTTTACTGTGATCAATGACCGTGATGTCCTCCGCGGATCGGCGTGTTTATACCGGACTAAAGTGTGCTCACCTTCACTCAGGCAAAGTCTTCCGTTTACATCCAGTGCAGTTTATTCACCAGGAGCTAACATGGGCTAAACACATAGACCGTATATATATATATTCTTTTATACAGTCTATGGCTAAACACCGCGGCTTTTTCCGGAATCGTTCCTTGTTTTGCGCAGCCGCAGATCCTGTTCTTGGACACGCGTGCGCACTACGCAGGGGTGTTTGCATGGATCTCAGATTTAAAAAAAAACAAACTTTTATTTATTTATTTTATTATAGTTTTATGGGGTTTATGGGATTTTATTATAGTTCTATGGGTGTATAGGTATGAGGCTGCTATGAAACATAACAAACTTTAACACTGATATAGGAGTAAATAGCCTACAACTGTTGTGTTCAGGTTTATAACTTATTTGGGGCTCCCCTACTCTTCTTCCTC